>PTEX01000258.1:615573-1026354 GCA_003342815.1 Eudromia elegans | reverse complement strand
TTTTYYYCCYTYMWYCYTTYMARRAAWYMARCATACTTTAATTGCTGTATTCTTCTCACTTGTCTGTTTTAAGCAGTTGTGTATTTTCCTCTTTTCATTTACAAAGATCTATCTTTGCAAGTACATCATTACAAACACAGTTAGTATTCTAGAAGGTTGTTCCATATCTAATCTGCAATAATATTGGTGATAATTAAGAATGCTTTTCTTAAAACTAACTTTTTTTTTTATTCGATTTTGAGTTGAAAGCTCTATAGTAAGAAAAAGCATTTTTCAATTTTTAATTAGCAATAAGGACTTCTTCCCCCCCACTCCCCCAATAGAATATTTTTCAGAATTACAGCATCACGGAATAGCAGAATCACAGGATAGTTGGGATTGTAATGGAGATTACCTACTCTGACCCCACTGCTCAAAACACAGTCTGCTAGAGCAGGTTGCCCATGGCTATGTGTATTCAGATTTTGAATATCATCAAGGATGGAGACTCCACAACCTCTTTTAGGAATCTGTTCCGGTGTTTATCTACCTTCACAATAAAAAAACTTTCCTTACATTCAGATGAAATTACTTGTGTTTCCTCTTGTCCTGTTTCTGAACCTCAGTGAGAAGATTTTTGGCTCCATCTTTTTTACACATTCTCATTAGATATTTATAAACATTGATCAGATCCCCCTCATCCTTCTCTTCTCCAGCATGAACAGGCTCATCAATCTCAGCCTTTCCTTCTGTGACTGATGTTCCTTAATCATCTTTGTGGCCCTTTGCAGATCTTGCTCCAKTAACTCCATATCTATGTTGTACTGGAAAGCCCAGAACTAGGCACAGTACTCCAGATGTGGTCTAACCAATGTTAYGTAGAGGAAAATGATCTTTTCCTCTGATGTGCTGATAATGTTCTTCCTGACGCAACCCTGGATGCTCTTGGCATCCTCTTGACAAAAGGACATATTTCTGGCCCAAATTCATCTTGTATTCCAAGACYCCCTGCCATTTCTCTGCAAAAGTGCTTTTCAGCGAGTCAATGCACAGCGGGTACTGGAGGCCTGGGGGCTATTCCTAGGGGCAGGACTCTGCGTTTCTCTTTGTTGAACTTCRCAAGATTCCTTTTTGACCACTTCTCTAGCCTATTGAGTCCCTGCAACAATTTAATCAAGATTATATGCAAAATGCCTTCTTTCATTGCTTTTGAACATGGTAAATATGCACCAAAGATGTCTGGTCTTTTTTATTATTACTATTTAAAAGAACACAAACACATAGAAAAATTCAAGGACTATTTTTTTTTTTTTTTTTTTTTTTTGGTAAGTAAAAGTACACAAGAGCCTAAAACAAGAATTTTAGAAAGATTGGCTGCCTTGCCAATCTCACGGCTGCCAAAGAAAACACAGGGTTGTTATCCTACTGTGTTAGTGCACAAAAAACCGATATGACCTGTTAGCATGCCTGACTTCCTTCACTTACTGAAGAAAAGTAGCCTGGCAAGAAGCCCTAGATAAAGCTACCATCTGCTAGGCCTTTGGATTTTGTCAACAAGGCTCCTGCCCTCCACAGCCAAGTTTACATAGAGAAATTAGGGCTGGACAAGACCAGGCTTTTCCTTTCCATGTTGGTGTCATAAAGTGAGTCCGCGGACAACAAGGAAGGGAATCAGCAGTTGGCAACTGCATAGAAGCACACGATGCTTGGCATCGAAGGGCATGACGAGAACCACATAATTCAACAAAAAAACTCTCAGTAATGTAATAACTGGCCCAGAATTTGCTGACTGCTAACTSATTACTGAACAATCCCAAACTGTGTGATCAAAAACCTACCCTATGTCTCCTCAGCTGCTTGTCCCAGATGACTAATAAGAATTATTTCTGAAACAGGTCCAGGCGTGTCTTTGTACTGTCTTTACTTTTCCATAACTCTAGCCAAGCCCTCTATACCAAGAATCCTGAAATTCTGAGCCAAATCCTCTCCCTCCTGGTACTTCTTCCATAAACAAGTTCCTCGTTAGATTTTAAATGCAGCAGACACTGAAATATGCCAAAAAGAATCTTGGACAGAGGGATTCTTTGATTATAAATTATCTTAACCTCTAAAAAATGCGGCTACTTTGTTGTTCGTGCTAGTACAAACTACATAGAAAGGAAGGGAAAAATAAAAAATATCAACTCCTTGATAAACWCAAGCAAGAAATGGTTACTGAAAGCATCAGTAACATTAAAAGGGTTGTTCTGCATACAAGGTGTACATTCCTCTAGAAGTGTATCTCTCTAGTATTTCAGAGGAATTTGTGAAACCTAGACTAGATATTTTTTCAGGCCTGAATTTCTAGAACTGACACAATTATTTGTAGTTTTTGTTGTTAAAATGCTTTCCCTTAGAAACTTGCAACTTTTACAACTGCAATTTGAAACTTTTGTCAATTCAGAAAAGAATACTAGATTTGCAAAATGAGCTACCACTGGAAAAGAAATTACAGGAAAAGTTTATTTTCTGAACAGATAATTGCCTCAATTCTGTCATCCTTTGCAAATGGCAACATTTGTGATATTTATAAAAGGACCACAGAATTGTTCCTCAATCAACAATGCCCTGATCTACCACTATCTGAAAAGACCATCAAATGCGAGCCAGAACTAATTTAATCAGAGCTGCAATCCTCAAATGGTGTTCAAGTACAGGCCTTAGCGGTATTCTGAGTTTTAACAATACCACATTCCAGTGATCTCCAAATAACTGCAGGATTCTTTTCGCCTTAAGGAAAGCTTTTCTTTCTTCCTTCCTATGGCCATACGTATTATTCTTGTTTGACCAGAGGAAAAGAAATACTTAAAATCCTGTTATTCAGCATAGAAGAAAGATAAATCTGTCTTTTTTTTTTTTTTTTTTCCCCTACTCCTCCTCTCTCAAGAACATGCTGGAAGTGAATAAAAAGCACAGCAATAGCCTTCACTGTGGCCTACAAACGCATCTATCAGATTTGTAAAACAGTTCCATTTGCTTTTCCCCTCTCGCTCTCTGGATATGCTGCTATTCCCCCTTCAGCTCTGATAGATTTACTCTTTGCTTGGGAATTTGGTTGATTCTACAGAAGAACCTAGGCCAAAACAGCTTTCACTCTAGCACCGTAAACAGAAGAATATCAAAATTGTCCACCACATCTCTAACTAGCCCAGACTTTGAGGAAGAGTTTTTATGCAGCTGTATGTTCTCCATCCTACTCTTGCCTAATCACTTAGTAAAAACCCTGACACTTTCCTTGACATCTTTTGTTGATCATATTAATGTTAATTAAGAACAGTGAGAGACAGGATCAATAAGAAACTGTGTTCTCAATGCCTCACTCCAATGTATTCTCTTAAGTCTTCTACTTAGTGCCGTATCAGGAAGCAGTTTACCTTAGTTGCACTTACCGCCTAGGGAGAAATACAGAAGCATGGAGTAAATGGGTAATGTAGTTTAGAGGTAAAAATAGAGACATCAAAATGGAGATGAAAATGACCAGSAAGTGATCTGAGTAGTGCATATCAATGTGAAATGCTAGGGATAGAGATGTTCTTGCTTTTTTTTTCTGTGCAATTTCAGGACTGTGGCTCTGCATTGGGACACACGATTTTAACCTGCAATCCTCTCTTGGTGATAGGTCCATACAATAGTTCTTTCTAAGTTGAGCCAGTTCATTCTTTATAACACTTTTTTTAGTAGACTGTAATTAGCATGGGCACCCTGAAAATAAAAGAATATTTAGTGCAGATTGCTAAACAAGATTGTTGCTTTGCAATTGGAACAGTTACCTAAAGGACTCAGTTAGATTTGGTCCTTTCCCTTATGAAGTTACTTCTACAGTCTGATTAAAATCTGTTATAAATAAAATTATCTACATCTACCCTGTGGAAATGTCAGTATTACAAAATAACTGTTTTGTCTTCTTGAAGACAAAGAATGTTGGAATTAAATTTACTCTGTAGGACATTTGACTGAAATGTTATTGTTTGCTTAAGCTGCAAAATGTCATTTATATTCATTTGTTAAATAGTTGTCTTTGGTAATCAATGGGTTTCTGTAAGCTGTGAACTGTAACCAAAATCAGGAAGTCTTTGGAGAGTAAAGAATAAAAGTTCAAATAACTGCACTGTGTAGCAAATACTGTATCAGAGTAGTGATTATAGCAGAGTTGACAAAACCGAGAATAATATTCCTACTCTAGAATTCAGACAATATATTTGTCTTCATAAAGTATGCCATATTTTGATCCATGTTCTCATCACAAAACTTGATTTTTCTTTGGACATCAACTTGTGTAATCCTCATGAACCTGTATAAACCTCATGCAGGTCCTAAGAGTTGCACATACTGTGAGCCAATATGTGTGAGGGGAACAGGTCCTAGAAATACCAGCAGAGAGCAGACCGCTGAGTCAGGTACTCTCTCTAATTCAACCTGTTGCAGTTTAAAAGCAGTGAGGGAGGTAAGGAGATGTCAAATACCATGTTAGCTAATACACCTGACTCTGGCAGTATTGATTTCACAATCTGTTGATCGTAGGTCCAATCGCCTTCCTAAGAGCGAATTGAGTTCATGAACAGCGTGATGAATAAAAGGCTCAACTCTGGTGTTATTGGATTCATGAATAGTCTGTCAACTGTAGGTTCGATTGCCTTCCAAACAAGTAGTTGAGTTCACAAATAGCATAATTTATTCAAATACAACATTTACAAAGCAGATTTTGGATGTCAGTACAGGAAATCCTCTGCTACAGCATGGATTTTTTAGCTAGCTCTGATGTGCAAATGCGCAATCATCACTCACCCCTGAAGATGGGAGAGGGCTCTCAGTCTCAAACCTCCTCAGGTGGTGTCCTGACCCAAGGGGAGGAAAGGGGAATCAGCCCATCGACCAATCCAAAGTTTASAATCGAATCTTCTCTCTCACTTCTGAGTCTCCTCAGGTGGCCTCCCGACCCAAGGGGAGCAAAGAGGTTCAGTCCATTGACTGATCCAAAACTTACAATAGAATCTTCCCTCCAATGTCTTTCTTCCATAACTCACCTTTTATCCTTTTTCCTTAYATTTAGGTGGAACTTGAGTGACTGTAGTCACTTACTACTGTTATTGATGGTGAAAAAGTTTCTCACTTTCATTTAAAGGTGCAGTCAATGGAAAATCTAGAGCACATGCTCGGTGAGAAGTGGTCGTACTTTGGAGGCAGGTAACTTTTGGGACGGAGGTGTGTTTTGGCATTATAAGGAGCTTATTATAAGGAGCAAAGTTCAAGCAAAGTTTATCTGAGTGATTTGCCACCCTTGCTGACTCAGCACTGGACATCTTATTGTGTAACTCCCACTGGGCAGCTGCTCTGTGGCTGGTTTGTCAACCGCCCAGCACAGGGAGTACTACAGAGTCTGGCTGCGGTGTCTTCACTGCGCTCCACCCTCCATTACTTGCCTTTGCAGCTGCTGGGAGGGCAGATCGTGCTGTGGAGGGAACTGTAGAGGAGCAGAGTCCTTGCCTAGCAACCATTCTGGACATGCTAACTGTGTATCAATGCAAGGAAGCTTCTGTAATGGCAAAACTTCTGATAGGCCCTAGATATTCTCGAAGTTCCCTCTTTTCAAGCAATTCTTCCACACAACCTATGGTAGATGATGTAAAATGCTGCCTGGAAATTAGAAACTTACAGTTTTGCAACAAGCTTTTTGCAGAATGTCTGTTCTTAAATCCCTAATTAATGTTTTGGCAACTATGAACACAGACAACAACCTAACACCTATCCCAATTAAATTTCCTTCTCTGGTTTTGATTTTGCAAAACTTAGCCTTCTATGAGGAGGTTTTGAAAGAATAAAGCCAAAATCTTGCTATTTTTTTCTTGCCACAATTGACTTTGAACAAAGATGAATTTTGGCTATTCAGCTATTTAATATCTTCACCTTCATTTAATTTCCAACCTAACCCTAACCCTAGGAAACAGTGTGACGTGGACAAAGAC
Organism: Eudromia elegans; assembly: GCA_003342815.1. Classification (NCBI taxonomy): domain Eukaryota; kingdom Metazoa; phylum Chordata; class Aves; order Tinamiformes; family Tinamidae; genus Eudromia; species Eudromia elegans. The sequence goes on along the minus strand of PTEX01000258.1, from coordinate 1,020,373 downwards.
TCATCAGGGCCAACAAGGGCTGAGAGACAAAAGTTGTCGTATGGGCAGAATTTGTGTTGCCCCGCATGCCCTTTTGCATGTCCTTTCCAACCTCACCTCACATGGGGTTCTGCGCTTTATCACTGCTCTAATCCTCACGCTAGCCCTAAGCTTAACCTTAGGAAATGGTATGACGTGGGCAAGGGCTCACCAGGGCAGTGGATGACTGAGAGACAAAGTTGTTGTACGGGCAGACCTGGCGTTGGCCCACGTGCCCTTCTGCATGTGCTTTGCAACTGCACTGCACATGGGGCTCTGCACTTTATCACTGCTCTAACCCTAACCCTATCCTTAGGAAACAGTATGACATGGGCAAGGACTCATCAGGGCCAAGGAAGACTGAGAGACAAAAATTGTCATAAGGGCAAACCTGATGTTGTCCCGCATGTCCTTTTGCATGTCCTTTGCAGCTGCAATGCACATGGGGCTCTGCGCTTTATCACTGCTCTAACCCTAAGCCTAGGAAATGGTATGACATGGACATCGTCGCATTAGGCCATACGAAGACTGAGAGAAAAGAGTTGTCATACAGGCAAACCTGGTATTGTCCCACATGTCCACAAGGCTATTAATGTCACTTGGAGTTTTTCCAGTTACTAAAACCTGTGCAGTTACCATGACAATTGAATCTACAGAATGAACCTGAACTTTTCCAAGATAGTCCTTTTAGGACTAGTATATAGATTAGAGGTTGTGCTGTCCATGCACATCCATATCGGCCTCCCAAGGTAGATGAAGACTGCTGTGCTGTTGCACATACACCATGTATGGCTGCAATAGCTKGGTCCAGTAAGAGAGGTACTAGTTGTGTGAGTTTATTGTTCACAGGGAGACTGCACAGGAGCCATTCTTTTCATGAACACGTTGTCATCAAATACCTTATAGTTTCAGTAGAAAGTGGACACCTAATTTGCTTTGAAAAATGAAGTGCACAAATAGCACTTAAATATTTTAGAATAAYTGCATTGTAGTGACCAGGAATAATCTGTTCATTTGTTGAGTATAAATAATACCGCCCATATTTAATAAACTATTCTTTCATTACTTTTTTCCCCTATATTATGTCTGTGTAAGACTCCATTTAATCAATAAAACATGTCCATTATGTACACTTCTCATGTGCTTCTGGTTTCGTTATGAATAGCGATTAACACAAATCCCAGTTTAAAAAAAATCCTCATGGTGCTAGTAAGCAAAGTAGCGTATGCTCTTTTTGAGCAAAATGAAAAAAAAAATACAAGAATTGAATGGCTGCCTGTTTTGGAATAGGATGAATTGCCCTTTGAAGTTTTCTTTTTCTACTGGTTAGGGAGAGTTTAACTTAAAATAGATGCTGAGTTTCTATGCRACAAGATTGAGTTACATGAATCCTACATTCACTGCACTGTTTATAACTGCCAATTAAACAAGACCCAGTTTGCTTTGTTTACTGACCCAATGAAGAGGGTTTTGAGGGAAAATAAACACAGAACATGACCAAACTCAGTGTTTTAATGAAGTTTTCTTGACAGTTAAAACCATAATTAAATAGGTTAAAAATCTCTTGGAATTAAAACAATCCCCATAATAATAACAAATGATCAMAATAATAGTTAGCTTTCAGTACTACTGATGGTAAAATGTAGCAAACATTGTGTGGTAGAAATATTTTCTTGTCTTTGTTTAAGAAGGAAGTGTTAAAAGGGTGAACTGCAGAACTCTGCATAAGAAYGCAAAACATTTATTACAGGGAGAAAATAATCTTTAAAATTCTCTCTAATTACCCACCAGAGAAATCGGGATTCAGTTACAAGTTCTGTGCAACACWAAAACTTCCTGTGCACATGTATGTTGTCACTGCTCATTTTTTTTGGCTTAAATTGATTACATTTAGCATTGTGATTCACAGTTTTCAGTTCTCTTATAACACTTAGAAATGAGTAAATATTAGGTACTCTTTTTTGACCCACTGCAGATAGTGAGAATGCATGAGCTCTGATGGGACAGGTCAGTCATGTGGGATTTATAATCTCCACATGCAGGAAATATTTTTAGATGCTTTTTTGGGGGATTTCAAATTCAGATTTTCAAATAATTTTTTACATTCCTGTGTCCTTATGCATTTGAACGAGTGCATACGAGAAACAATTATTTGGTTCCCATCATTGTGGATATGTTTTAGAAATTGAGGGTGCATCTCTTATGATGTCCCCATCTACGAATGAAGTCAGATGAGGCTGTTTACATTAGCAAAAGAAGACAGTTAATGCAGTTTGATAAAAGGAAGTAAATATACAARAAAACCTCACAACCAAACCTTAGCCGTGTGTGTCATGGAAACCAAGATTATGTGCCCAAGGAGATGCATGYATAAAAAATAGCAAACAATTATTTCATAAGCTTCAGGTACATATTACACACTGAATTAGTTTGTAAACCCTGAGGATTCATGAGTAAAAATGGATACTTCAAAATGCACAAAAACAGCATGCTGAATATTAAGTGAATTCTATGAAACTGCATGAAAAAGCGGCTAAACAGGATGCAGATCAGATGAGTATTCCATCTTAAATGTATGTGATTTACAGTTGTCATGTTTTCCTGAGCAGTGGCTTTCTGCTATGTCACTTTCTCTTCCTATTGCCTAGTTCTTCCTTTCAGTGAGGAACATATATCTGATGAAGAAGTGTGTTGTTGCTTCTTCAGGCTTTGCAGTGTGACCRAACAGGGCATATGAAGCATTTATCAGTGTCATCTAATTATGGTATGGGCAGATCTATGTTAGAAGTTGAAGATTTTCATGGCACTTCTTGTGACTGTATATTTTATTATGCTGACCTTTTCAATATTCAGTGAGAYGGAGAGAAACTCTATACATTTCAACTCAACTGAGAACGCACAGACACAACCTCACATGCAGATTTTTATTTCTTTCTGCTAGACTCATAGATACTTGATGGCATTTGATATTTCCTTCAAGATAATTGAGAAAGAAATGAAGCAAGTGGCGCTGACCTTTCCAATTGCTTCTTTTTGTATCATTCTGTAAATCTGCCACATTAATTCTTTTGGGTCTGCCTTTCTAATRTTTGATTGCAATAAAAACAAACACCTCGACATTAGGTAATGAATCACTTAAATTTATAGATTCAAAATGACCGTCTCCAAATAAATCTTAATGAGCAATCTTGAACAGCACAAATTCTGACAGCTCTTGCCGAGTTGTACCTTGCTTTACAAACAAGCCTGCCAAAAATTGGGACCATGTGTGGGAAGACCATCAGTTTTGCAGAAAGGAGTTTATTATCASATACTCTGCAATGATTTTAAAGACTGGTTTAGATATCTTTAGTAATACTGTTGTCTAGCCCACAAAATATAGAAAAAAAAATGTTTAGTAGTTAATGGCTTCAGAAGATGCATCAGTTGCCTTTGAAGTTCTTTGGTCATTGAGAAGGAAGCACATTGGTGCCATCCCTTCCTTCCTTTGTTTAGAGTTCTTTGGCTGCATCCAGTGGTATCTCGGAAGCACATCCTTAGCCTAATTTTAACTAGTGTGGGAATTTCTGTATCCTCACTATAATTTCACTGGCTATGTTAGGCAAAGTAATTATGTAAAACCTTCATGTAAAACAGACAATTGTGTCTTTCATGTTGAAATATGATAAAAAATATTAACATGAATGCAATACAGATTAATTTTAACTAAAATAATTATTTTAAAAGTAACATTCTTTAACATAATCTACCATGTTGTCTATATAATATCAAAATTTTCACCTTCTTCCTAATTACATTTCCCAGAACACTGCACAGAATATGAGTTATTAACATACTGAACTGCTGAGCACTCAGATCAAAACACATCAGTATACCACTGATAAAGAATATGCAGGTTGAAGGAAGCCGTGTGTGTATTGTATACATTTAAATATATATTATCCCAAAGATATTGTATTGAGTTGTTCATCAGATTACAGAACTTTAGCAACCATCCTTGTTTTTTCAAGGAAACTGTCATCTGTTTTTATTTTCCTGTGTAAATCCATTACTTCCCACTATATGGGAAGAAATAATGGTGCAAGAGAGGAAAGATGAAAAACATGCTGGTGCTTCTCTCAAGCAATGCGTTTAAATGAATGATTGGGTCCAAAAATACATCACGGATGGTGGATGTAATAAAMCAATACAACTGCTGATGGAAGTGCAGCTTGTTGTTTGCTCAAGTGTGAGGCATCCTCTTCTATCTCATGGAGCTCTACTTCCTAGAAAGCTGGTCTGTTTAGAGCTTGGCTAGTACCAGAGAAACATTACTTTTCCTCGSCAATGCCTGAGTAATGTGGTTGTCCAACAAAGCATTGTTCTCAAAATATCATCCCTAGAGGTAGTGATTTGATTTTTGTGCACCCTGATAGTGCATCAACCATCATGGACCCACTCACGTGTTATGCTGACTTCTTCATCAGTGACAGTCTCTGGCTTATTCTGTTATTCTGTTGTCTCTGCCGAGGCTAACAGCCAGCTGGTAGTTAATGCAAACTGTTAAGTRTTTGCTTGGCGGCCCCAATATGTAGTAAGCAGGTTGTGACCATCACTTAACTGCTGTCACCTGCAGGTAAATCCCCTACTCAGCATTCTTTTCAAGCGAAATTTGCAAACTAGAAGATAACAAAAACTTTTTAGCAAATAACCTTTTGCAGTAATTATTAAAAAAAACATAGTGTAGCAATGATACATGGAGTTGTTGATAAAAAACTTATCTTTCAAAAGAACTAATGGTTCAAGTAATTTTCATTGACCTAAGTTTATTAAATACTGAAATTACAGAAGTTATTTGACAAGTCAATCTAAGTTTTCTTTTGTTTATAGTGRCCTACAATAAAAATAGCTGCTGAAGAGATTTTCGTTCTTTATACATTCTCTTTTGTGCAGCATGTTTTGTGGCTATGTGCTTGAAACATAACTGTGAGCATAAAGCACTCTTAAACTGCCATTGATGCTTTCTTGGATCCTGGTGTCTTTTGTAGGCAGTTTATGAACCCTATCAGGCTATAGAGGGTCTCTGGCATTCCACAGGCTTGTGAAATGTTCAGAGACATGACAAGGGCAGGAAAAACATGTTAAGCTAATGAAACAAAAAATGATCAATTCACCAGCTTTAAGCCAAAGTGGATACATTAACTGATAGAAGCTAAAGTGCTTTGTAAATAGTTTTATCCCATTAAAATAATTGTCATATAAACAAATCTCAGTATTGATAAACCTTGGGAAATGAAAAACTTTTTTTTTTCTTTTTTTTTGGTGGGAAAGGACAGGTAAATGTATTAAGGAGACAATGGGGTAGAGGAGGGATTCTCTCCACCACTTCATCCTTAACTTAATTCTGTGTTGAATCTGCTCTATCAACACTAGACAATACTTGAGCAGAGAACTAGAGAAAGTAGAGGAAATGAATTTCTACTGTAGTGAGAAATTCAAGACAGATCTTCCAGAGTGATAACTGTATTTCACAGGTGGTTATAGCTGCTTGTCTTGCAGCCCTCATGCCTTATACCACCATCCAGGGAGCTATAATTGGCTACAAGCACACTATGAATCTTTTCTTACAGTCTTATGGCTTAGTTATTGCTCGGGTTTACTAAGTTTGTCTTCCTTTTTTTTTTTTTCCCCCTCCAAATCACTAATCATGTCTGAAATGATAGGTAATRGAAAATATGTTGAATCTGCATTAGAAATACTTTTCTAAACTCTGCATTATTTACAAATATTCCAGGAGATATTATTTATGGATAATGATATGGGCAATTTCATTTTATTCAGTTGCTCTGTCTTGGAGTTTGCTTTTTCAGAATAAAAGAATAAAAAAAGATACTTGGATTAAAAAGATAAATTAGTCTGGGTAATGCACAGCTCATTCAGTTTCATATTCACTGTTTAAATATMGTGCTAAATAAAGAAAACTATAGGTTCTACTTCTAGTAAACTTAGTATTGAAATTCCAGCTCCCACTATTTGAGAGTATCAGAATTACTTGATGAGTGAGAATCCTTATAGCAATGGACCCTGAGAGAGCTAAAATTACTGAATAATTTTATTCAGTGAAAGCAACTGAATGCTGGTGTTGCCCTGTCAAAAACATTTTCCTGCACAGTACATTCATTTCTGAATGGAAGTTTCTTCCTGGAAAAACAAGAGAATATACATTTGGGGTAATAAAATCATGCTTGCATGAGCACATTGARGTAATGGAAAAGGGATAATATAACTGGAAGTGAAAAGCTCAAAAGACTGTTTCATGTGGAAGGTTTTGACAGTTTACAGAAATCATCTYTAAATTATGAGRGAAACATGAATTCTCATAATTATTCACTGTAAGTCTAATGCTACATACAGTCAACAAGGTCAGTAATACTCCRTTCAAAAACACAGYTGTGTTTCCATATTATATGATAAATAGTTTAATATTAATTAATTTAGGCATATGTGATCCTTAAGGAGAGCCATCAAATTATATGTTGCAGGTAGTGACTGCCAGGTTTCTTTCCCCATGAATTATATGAGATCTTATTGATGGAAAAAACTCTCTTATAAAGAATTTTAAAACATCACCATCTATGAAGAAGATAAGGTTAAAACCTTATCTGTTAGACATCTGGACCTTTGATTCTGAGTCTTTGGTTTAGGGGACTTAGAGGCTGGAAAAAGYAAATGCCAAATGCAGCTTTCCAAATAGGGAGTTAGATTAGAGTTATCTCCTCCCTAAARAGTAARTGTTTTTCTCCAATTTCTACATCTGAATAGAGCATAGGATTTTATGGATTGAATTGAGTGTGCTTGGGTGCTCAAGCTGCTGAGGCCACTGAAGTTAAATTCATAGGGCAGTGAGCACCATTGGGGTCAGAAGAAAGCGTAAGCAGGTCAGCAGCTTGGGGAAGGTAGGGATCTCCACTTTGAATGTGGAATCTACAGCTTRCTTAAAACCTACCTATGTAATCAACTAATTTCTTTTTAGAGTAGACTCCAGAGTGGATACCAAAATGCTTTGGGYCTCTCCTGTGAAAGGAGAGCTCCATCAGCAAGGGATGGAGGATGACGGCTTGACCTGTAACTTCCTCAGGTGCTGCTGAACTGTCTGCGAGATGGKTATGGAGATAACTTGAACATTATATGGAACTAAGTTTCAATAGTGAAGATAAAATATTTCAAATTAYATAAAATTGAAGGTGGGGGAGGGTAAATATGCTGCAGCTGCTATAATCCATAGTGTTTGAGCTGGAGTCTGTGATTCGTCATGCAATGCAGGGCCCATACTCCTTGTGATCAAATCATGAGATTGCATCAAATTTCTCAACAAATYGATAATTGTTGAGCAGCTACATGCTGCTTGTCGTGCTCAGCATAAAAAATCAGAGGTTGGCTTATTTGAAATATTCTAACAAGTTTTTTCTTAATTCATGTTTACTGTATCAGAATGCTTCAGAATTTATCCAATTCCACTGTCCTTTAAAGTTCCTTGGTGTTCTGGTGTTATTTTGGTGGATGAGAAGTCTTTGCRCATTCTGTTTTAAATGACCTGTTAAGGCTGTAGTGTGTGGGAACAACCTACCACTCAGCAGAATAAGACCAATATAAACTGGCAGCCTGTTGTGCTGAAGCAGCTACCTTGTCAAAAAAATCCTAGGGATTCAGAGCATGAAATGGCCACAGGGACCAAATGGGCTAGACCATGAAATAGTAAAATTTACTTGCCATTAGTTCAGCCCTCTGTTACACATCTCATGCATGTCCTGAACGGAAGGGCAATGGAGAGCAACCCAAGGAGACCTTCCAGGGACAGGCACTGTCACATGCACTCGACATCACTGCCTACATCTCTGCTTTCCTTCCTGTGTTTCCTGCTTCTCCCCATCTCGCTGGGGCAAGTTGGAGGTGACATCTTGAGAAACAGGTTTTCTTCTCACCTTTCCAATCAATTGCATTCCTAAATGAAAGTCTCATGAAAATCTCTCCCTAAAAATTCTGATTCATGCAGAAAATTTTCATATTGAAGTTACAATCCATAGGACAGGATGGTAAATATTAAATCTTAACAGAACTGCATGATTTTACTGTTTTTCATTATTCTCTCAATAAATATTTATCTTATGTAAATAAGTCAGGAGTTATCTTTCCTAATGTTCTTCTTCTTTCTATGTTTTTATGCAATTAGTTATGTTTAGAACTATACTAACAAATAAAGTTTTAGAAACYTTTCTACAGAAGAACTGGATGTGTACAGTTGACCTTCTGGTTACTGTATTTCTAAAAGCCACTGAAAAATCATTTTTGATATTTGTAGGGACCAGAAGTAATAACTTCAAAAGAAAGTGCGAAACAGCAAACAWCATTTCAGGAAACTAAAAAATAAAATGTAACATTAAATGCAGCACTTTTGTGACTGTTTCAGACATAAAAAGCTACTGGGGGCAATGGCTTTGCTGAGGAACATATTTATATATAGTTTGAAGCTCCAGTCACATCTTCAGACACAAAGAAAGCAAAAAAGATAGTTGTTACTAGCCAAGTTTTCACATATATTTTTATTATTATTGTAATATGAGTATAATACCAATCAGGGTACCCATTATGCACTTTTAAGCACAGTCCTAAGATTTTTTTTTTCTTTCAAATTGAGCATCCTGCAAAGCAGCATAACCCAGATAAGCTGGGTACATCTAACACAAACAGAAAAAAMGATGGACCTGTAGCCAGGCTAAAATTTAGGGCCTCTCTACAGTCAGGAGTGAGAAAGATGCCTCCAGATTTAGCTTCAACCTATTCTAAGACAGATAAGGACAGCCTTCCTCTGGAAGTGTCTTTACTTACTTGCCACATTTTGGCCCTAGATAACTATGAGAAAGAGATAATCCTGCATTTTGAGATGGTAGAAATTATGTGAGATAGACGATAGCCTTTGTACTCAATGTTTGCTTTTAGGCAGGAGTCTAGATATTCAATTACCAATGAGCTTTTTATGTGTTTTTAGATTTTATTCTGCTCTCTCAGCTGAACTAGTAACTTACTAGGTACTCGGCCTAGCCCTTATACACTTACAGGTTAARCAAGTTAATTTAAGCCATCTTCAAATGATTGCAAATATTGTAAGCTACTAAACTTCAATTTTGAATAGCCCGAAGAATACAAAAAGGATTAAAATTGTAGTAGGACCTTTTTATGATTCCATCTGCTGCACTGTGAGGAGCAGTACCTTGTCTAGTTGAAGCAGATGACCTCCAGGACCTCTTACACTTGTGAGCTTGCAGCTGAGACTGTGTATTACACGCGCTGTGAAAGGTCTAGAACATTTCATTTCCCTCACTGCCCAACTSCTAACTTATCTATTTGCCCATTTCAAATTCTTTGTGTAAACAGAATCCAAGTGTGTTGGAGAGCACATGCAGCCCACAATTTTAATGATGTATTGCACTGCTAAGAAGTGCTCGCTTTGGAGAGATTTATCTTCATAAACTACACCCTCCTCACCTATACAGCTGCAATTGCTCTATTGCCAGCAGAAGACAAATCATACTAGTAAGAAAGAGGCAGTGCTTGTCAGCACTAATAGATTTACTTTTTGTTAAACTGCTTATTTGAATATTCTTATTTACTGAGGAACTTGCAGTGTGAATATATAGCAAGTCCATGCTTTTCTACCTATGAGTATGTTTTAAAGAGAGCTGTGTTAGCACTTTTTTCAGCATGGTGATTTTTATACAGGCTACATGTTCTGAAATCAGCAGAGGAGTGCCTGATTCACACTAACAACAGGAAAGCAATGGCTAATCATTAGTTAGGCTTGATAACTGTACACAGGGCAGAAACCAGAAAGAGCCTGTTGCTTGAACCTCACAGTTTTATAAGAGGTAACCACACAGGCTTACCTCTTCCAACTAAACCTCACACAGTCAGCTAGACTGCAGAAAGGCTTAACTGCCAAGGCTCCATGCTCCAGATAAGACTTTTGACATGTGTCTGGTCTGGGATTTTGTCCAATTTCCTCCCTGAAAGGAAACATAATAGATACTACCCTCTGATGAAGTAATCCAAATGTATGAGTGTGTCCCAGTGGGAGTCAGCTAGCTGGTAAACTCTGTGTGTTCAAAGTGCCTTTTGACTTTCTTTAAAGGTGTCTCCAGCCAAGACAGCAAAGCATGGGCTTCGTACTTCTAATCTGAAAGGGAGACAATGCAGAAAAAAAAATCTATTTATTTGAAAAATAAATTTTTGGAGATTCTTTATACATGACAAATAAGCAATTGTTACTAGCCAAGTTTTCACATGTATTTTTATTATTCTTTATAAATGACAAATAAGCAATAAAGAATGAAAAATCTGTCTTTTCTGCTTTGTAGCTCAAAACTTCCAGCTCTTAAAGAGAATTTTGCCCAAAATTATCACAAAACCACTGCTTTTGATGGCTCATTTGGAGACAAAAGATTTTTTCATTTAGATCTGGTTAAACTTTAACATGGGAGATAAAAAAGTATATRAATGAGTCAAAGAAGCCAGTTCAATTATCTCGAAGTTCAGAGCTGCCTCAAAGAGTAACACTAAACAATCGTAACGACGATAACCAGAGCTGCTCCYTTAAAACCTTAGCTAGCAGTTGGAATGCATTGACAAAGTTGCATTCAGAGGAGACATTCAAAGGGTGGCTTAAGGGCATAAGGAAGAAGAAAGGGTTGAAAYCTCTCATTTTGCCATTAAGGATGGGCCGCCGCCAAGATGAGACACTTTGCACACGCTCCTCGCTTCTATTCCCTGGCTGAGTTGGGATAGCTTTGCTTTTGCTCGGCCTGTTATGAACTGAGTTGTTGGGCCTCAGCAGATAGGAGGGCAGGAAGGTGGGCAGGACCAGCTAGGAAACCCCGCAGGGGCTTGTGAACCTCCTCCTCCTTCCTAGAGACAGGCTCCTGGCTTTAGGGTGCTGCAGTCCTGCCAGMAGGACAGTCCCCTAAATCCCTTGGGAGTCTGGATTTGCTCAGGATCGTGGAGATGGCTGTTGGGCAGCAGGGGGACTGAAGGCCTCCTGGATTTGTGGCTTAGACCGTAGTCTCTAAATTTATTTTCTCTTGTCGTCTGCCTATTTTTATCAGCTGTATGTAACTCCTCAGGGTGGAAGACATCATGTTAATCATGTTATCAGTGCTGACAAAATTAAATGGTAATCTGCCAGGCAATGTTCTGTTCTTTCTTAAACAAAGGCATCTCTTCCTTTGTCTCATGAAAAAAGAAACTGATAAATATGACTTTTTCTCATTGTTTCATTCTACTTATTCAGCAAATGTAGGCATGGAACTGACATCTATCATCTGCAGTGTGTTAAAATAACTGTTGAGGGCAAGGAGGAAAAAAGAACAAGGACAAAAAAGTGTTTCCTTCAGTCTCATACAATTATTGCCAATTGGAAGTTTTGCTTTAATAGGAGTAGAAACACTGCTGCTGCCTCTTGAAGCAGAAAGAACATAGTGCTGGAAAAAAATATCAATGCAAATTATTTTAAATCTCCTGCACCATATTACTCTAAGCCAGACAAAAAAAAAAAAAATGAAAGCGATGCTCTGTGTGATAGAGGAGGGATGTAACTAAATACAAAAAGGCACAAGTTATTCAAAGGCTAATAGATGATGGAAAGAGTTCAACACAGGTGACACGATTGAAGAATTTGCCTCACAAGCTTAYCTAAACTGAAGAAAAGAAGTAACTGGAAGCTGATACAGAGAAGGGATATTAAACAGAAATGAATGGGAAGCAGAAGAAAAGTGGATGACAAACTAGCGTATGGACGAGCGGAGGCTGCTGTGCCAGCTSCCTTGGGTGCTGCAATGTTCTGAGCAGGAGGCACTGGCAAGGGGGGTGACTGTGGGWGCCTGGGGCCGTGCTGCCCATGCCATATGTCCCACAGGGTCCTGTGGCCAAAGGCTCCTCCTCTGCAAGTACCCAAGSCTTCTGGAGGGGTATGGTGCAAAGGGAGCCTGTTGAATATTTAAAAAACCTCCTTGTGTTTACCAATGTAAAACTGGYTGTATCAGAGCTGCTTTCACAGCTAGTGTGACTTCATGGACTAATGACATTGACTTTATTATATCTTAGTGTGAAAATAACCAGTTATTTTGGAATAAATGGAAGTTTAAATAGTCATGTATAAGCTAATATGAACACAGTATAACAACATAGTAATTTTAAAGCAATGCACGTTAACTAAAATAAGTATCAACAGGCAGATCAGAGAAGACCAAATTGCAAAGTACCCATATGATATGCTTATATAGTAAAGGAAACAAAGAAACAAACAAACAAACAAAAAAGAAACCCAGCAGCCTATGACTCATACAAGGGCTGTAAATAAGAATGAAACCTGCCTAATAATACGTGTTTTCATGCAGATATGTTTGGTTTTAATGGGTCAATTTGCTGAGTGAAATAACGTCAGGAAAACAGGTGTAAGGCCTGCACAAAGCAAGACAATCACAATATATATTTGTACAGATAAAAGCTTTTTGGGTGCTTTTGAGTACCCTACAAGCTAAAAAAAGATTTTGATGAAATACTAGTTACAGGAGAAATAGCTCTATTCTGATTCTTCTAGGAATAATAAAAAACAGATTCTGGCTACCCAGCGATCACCCAGTGAGCAACAAAATTTCTATACGCAGCAATTATGGCCCTGCCATTTCAAAGCTATGCTTTTTCGTTAATATTTCATTTTTCTCTCTGTGTTAATTAATGATCTTCGACTTAAAAGAATGGGCTCTACAGTATGATCTTTTTAATATGAGATTTTGCTGTATGTTAAACTGCTGTTATGTCTGTTAAAGTTAGCATAATTTAGAGTGATTGTGTCTGTCTGTACTGTGTACTCAGACTCCTAAGACTATTTTTGTTGTATTTTTTTGGTCTGATTTCTTGGTAGTCACTTGCCAAAACCTTCATGAGAACTTTCTTTTATTTACCTTCTTACTGATATTTTCTGAGAATTTATTTTTCATCCTTTTTTACYTTTTTTTCTGATGAACAATATCTCACTAATTTGAGACAGAAACCCTGTTTTGTAGGTTAGTGTTAAGCTGTATTATAGCTTAACATTATATCTGAGCATGTTATGTAACTTAACATAAAAGCTATTCAGAAATCACTTTCTMACCATTAAGTGTATCATACTGAAAAAAAACCCTACAAACATGTAGTGCTGAGACTTGTTAAAGACTGAAAGGATTACCTAAGAATCACATCAATTCATTGTTACCTTTAAGTCTTCAGGTCAGGATCAATGGCTTTCTGAAAGGTAAGGTCTAACTCATCCTGAAGCTCTGTTTGAGACATGAGATTCACTTGGTAAACTCCTTTCCCACTTGCTAGTCACCAGATCAGACCAAGTTATCATAGTGATGTCTCAGCCTTGAGCCTATGTGTCTCTAAAAGATCATAAACTCCATCACAATTTATAGAGTTTCCAGAACAGTCTATGTTGTAAAGAAAGAAACGAAACCAAGCAATGTATCAGCAGGGTGGAATTGCCTAGTCTGGGCTTTAATTGGCATGGACGAGCTATGTTCTTACCTTGAGGAAAAATTTTTGGGTGATCTTTAAACTCCCCCAACCGCATCTCAGTTTTGTGGTGCATCACTTACAGTTGGATGTATCTTTGACTGCAATTGGTACATAGTATTGTTGGACATAAGTGAACTTTCTGCTTGGGAATCAAAATGTCACCAGTACTGACAGAGAATGAAAAGCTTTACAGATATTTTCTCCATGAGAGTGGGTAATAGTACAAAAGGAAAAGCAACTAGAAATAGTCTTCCACTGCTCTGCGCTCCCTGTGCCATATCTTCTGTGCAGGTTCTTTCATATCCTTTGGAGGATTGAAAACTGTTGAAAAGTCTTGAAAAACTGTATAATCAGCCTCCTTCTCCCTCATTTGTTTATGTTGAAGAAAAAGTAGGATGAACTATAAGTAGACAAGTTGGAAGACGAGATAAAAAATGTGAACATAAATACATGGCACACAGGTTCAAAGGGACAGTGGCAAAGTGGTTTCTGAAATGAAATGAAAGAACAGACCTTTTTGGAAAAATAATAGCTGAAAAACAATAAAAAGATCCAAACCTTGGGACTTTTAGAACCTACAGAACTGCTAAAAAAACTGCAAAGCTGACAAAGTGAAAGGARAATTTGGATTTTCTAATTGGACTCTCCACTGAGATCTGAGAGTTCTTTGTAGTGTTGTTTTTTTTACCACAGATAAATATTTGAGCTGATGCTCACTGTGTTCAGTACTGACTCAGACTCCGCAATTTATTGTTATCCCATGAAATAGTGGTAAATGAAAAGTAAAATAGCTGTGTGACAGAATAGATTAATGCCTGACCACTCATGACTTAGCTTTAAATTTAGTGATGTGATTCAATTAAAAAAAAAATATGTCTTAGATTCTAAATTTTGCAAGGAGAATGCAAAATTCTTCCTTTATGCTCTTTATAAAAGCAATCATCTCCAGTAATCACAGAATATTGTTGCTCAGATGGTATGGAGAGATTTGAAAGCTGCAGATATGTATGCCTGGTATTATTAGGACCTCTTCTGCTTCAGGAATAAAAAGGTAGAAAACAGAAGGTTGGAGGGGGAGCCTTCTCTGGAAGGTGGCCTCCTTTCCATAGGTGGGAGAAGTCTATTTGCAGCATTATCTGCCACTCCAGCAGCCCTGGTTCCTATTAGGCCAAGGTGCTTGCTGCCCCAAGCAGTCTGCTGTGCTAGCTTTGAGGAGATATAAGAATAATATGCATTTAATCATGAAAGAAAATTTGTAAACTGACTTCATAATTATATGAGAGTATATTTATATGTGTCAAATTCTGGAGTATATGGCACTCCAGAGAGCTAGTCAAATTAGACTTTCCCATAAACTGTTTATCTACTTTTGTGCACTTTGTTTGATTTTCTTCACTACTTTTTTTCCTCCCTTGAAAAAAGGGAAGCTATTTCTTACGGAGAAGGGATTTTATATTGGTAAGCACAGAAGGAAAGACATGGAAAAATCACTTAAGATTTCAGAGGTAAATTAATATTCTTTAAATAAGCAGTAAAATCTTAACTTTAACTGTATGAGCTCATCACCAGAGCATAGGGAACCTTGACCGRTGATATTTCTAATGTGTTAGAAGTTACACTTTATGTTTGAAAAGGAACTTCACACACCATAATCAATTACCTGGTAAAATTCTRTAAAAAGTAATTGAAATCTCAAGACAGAAATTGCATCTGCACAGAAAGCCCTGTTCAGTGTTCTYGAAAATCTTAAATTCACAAGCATTAAAGGGTAATGGTATTTCAGCAAAAAKGGATGTTATCATATTCTTCTGCCTACTTGACATGTTCCCTTTTAAATGAGTCTATTGAAAGTATGAAATTGACAGCTACAGATAATGAATTCACCTTTTTCCCTCAGACAACCAGGTTAAACACCGACATTTCAAGCTATGCTCTTCTGTGCTGGTGAAATCGCTCAACTCAGTTGGCCTACACAGATCATTTCAAATGTTAAAAATACTTTGGTCTTCAGCAGGTAAGATGGCTAGGTCTTACCTATAACATCTYGTAATGCAAAATGTAACAAAGTTATAAAATAAACAGAAATAAAATAAACAGAAATCACATTAGAAACGTAGACCTTCTAGAAAGTCTTGGTTTTGTTTTATTTCTCTGGGGAACCTGGAGCCTTGCATGCTCCCATGTTCATAGTAAGGCTTTCTAAAGTGTCATGACCTTGGACAACTCATCCTGAGCAGCAGGTTTCTATTGCAAGAGTATTTCAGCTGCRGTGAWGTAAAGAATCAGGTACAGGAGAATGTCCMCTGGCCGATGATCCTACAAGACCCTGAAGAAATATATTCTCCCCTCTTTCTGCATAGCCTGTGTTGGTAGACGTTGCTCTGTATTTGAATTCAGTTTTAGACAAGAAGGCGTTTTTACCAATGTCCATGCAATGAGCCCTGTCAGTTTATTTAGCGAACTTTTTCCTGCCTATTTGATTTGGTTATTCTAAAGGTTAGAGGTGATGAGTCTTCTGTTGTCTGCTGGCTCTATCCATACAGAGAATTGTCACTGCTTGTTGAAAGTGCAATTTAATGGCAAAATTGCCTCCTCAACTAGAGCACTGAAAAATAGCATGGTTCTAAGGTTTTACTCTAAATGTTTTTGTGAAGTGGATGAAATCTCGTATTTTAAGCC
This sequence comes from Eudromia elegans, assembly GCA_003342815.1. Taxonomy (NCBI): domain Eukaryota; kingdom Metazoa; phylum Chordata; class Aves; order Tinamiformes; family Tinamidae; genus Eudromia; species Eudromia elegans. The sequence continues at coordinate 1,004,086 of PTEX01000258.1, read as the reverse complement.
CCTGCTAAATACTGCATTTTGCAGGCAAATAACCTGAACAAGTAAATCCTTAACTATGGCTTTGATCCATATAGTGGCCTAAGCCAATATTATTAAAATCAAAAACAAGAMACTCACTGACACTAGTACTGCAAAAGCAGGATCTACTAAGTAGGACACAGCTCAGCAGTTGTRTCTAGTTTTCTCCAGCTCTTCCCTTAACTGTATGCAAAATCTTGGTATTGAGTAATAGATATTTCAGATTTCCCTTCAAACTGGGTACCAAGTATAAATTATCAGCTATAATCAGGTGTCAGTGTCTTGCTACCAACATCCAGAGTGCATCCATTTGAGAAATGTACTCCTTTTTAGTAGGTAAACAATAGCATTCTGTATAATACCTACTGAAATYTATATTCAAGCAAGTTAAGTACTTTATCTGAATAAAAGTGAGTAGCTGAATTAAAATATTTTGATTCAAATCCACCGACTTGCTGGAGTTATAAAGTGCTAGTAATGCAATTTCACTGTGGGAGGAGATAGGAAGGAAAAGGCTTGCCATATATTTTTTCTGTTCTGCCAAACTAGAAGGAAGGGGCATGAGTAGCAAAAAATCTTATATGAGAGAATGCTGGGACACATGGTTTTGTGCGTATTAGGAATATGAAGTATCATAAAGTAGCATTTCCTTGATTTTTAATGCAGATTCAAAGTCAATAACACTAAAGAAAAGATTTTTAGGGAATATCCCAAAACATGARCTAATTCGCTGTAAGTTTCCTACCTTGCCCACAGCTTGACTGAAAATTAAAAGATCTGATTTATTTGGGTCTGTGGCAGTGGACTTCCTCAGGGACTCACAGGTAATATACATTATATTGCCAAATGAGGTWCACCACTGTGACTCACAGCCATAGGAASTGGTCCTTTGTCCACTTCTACAGGGAGTTTTGTTTTCTACATTTGTTACTCAGTAATATTACCTAGGTGCTAAAGAGAGACTATTAGTTTGTACATTACAACTGATTTATTTTGTGCTGTTTCTTTCTTCTCAGACATACACAGTTCTTAATTTCATCCTAAATTATCAAGTATTTGGATTTAACAGACCTTTATATGAAGTTGTACTTTTATAMAAGTTGTGCTATTGGCAATCACATTGGAATTGGAAGTAATTGGAAGGTAAAAGCAATGTATAATGTGGACAGGCTGTAAGGAAGGATCCTTGAGATAAGTCTGTACACTGTTCAATTACCCATGTACACAGATTGTGCTTTCTGTGCAGGAAGTGAACTACAGTTCCTGAACATTCCAGGAAACTGGGTGTTCCTCWGCATATATGAATGAAGGGAGCAAGAGAGGGAGCAAAAAAATAGTGGAAAGAACCCCCYAGATATTCAGGAAGAGTTATAATAGATGAATTAAGGATATTTGGAAATAAAGCAATCTGGGTTACTATTTTCACACGCACATAGGTATTTGCAAAAGAACAGTGGTGAGTAGGAGAGCAATGATGAGCTGGAGTGACAAAGTGTTAATAAATCCTCAAACCTTGCTCTTTAAAGGTCAGAAACTTTTTAATGTTAAAACAGTGAAAAACTGGAAAATARTGTAGCACACTCTATAAATCTACCAGCAGAAGCCTGCCAGAAAGCTATAAAAAAATCCGTGTTACAACGTGCATATGATTGAATTTCAATGAATCATCATTTTATAGTGRCCATGACATGAAATCTCCTTCTTCTTCTGAAATTGAAGGTTAGGAATGATGCAGTGTTTTCCACTGACCTGATGTTTACATTGAAGATATGAAAGCAGTATGAGGGAAAAGGAAAAATGAGGGAGACCTACTAAAAAATGCGTAAGATAACAAGGCAGATCCTCAGCTCAGTACTCTTTCCTACCATCAGTGTAACGATCAAAACTGCCTTGCTTCAACATCTGTATTTTTATATGTAATGTAGCTTAGACAACAAATCCAAACAAAGCTAGAAGGAATTTTCTTTGCGTTTTTGAAGTGACTAGCTCAAGCTCTGTCTTCATTTTTTAGCAATATGCCACCAGGACTTTAAATGTGATCCTGGAGGAAGTGTATTCCAAAGAACATAATGAAGACTGGTATGGCTTTATGAGCTATGATTTCTTCTGACTGRAGATATAATTGGTCATCTAGCCACAGTGTGAAAGTTCACTATACCAGGAAGTTTCAAAAGTTAGTGATTTTTTATTTCTCTGGCATTTATAGCCACACAAGTTGCAATGGTAAATACTCCTGTGAGGTTGGTAACCACATCTTAAAATAGTAGAGGCAGATCATATTGTAAGTAGCTTTATATAGAGTGATGAGATACCAAATAAGTGTTATAGGCTTAATCTGGGGGTGACCTCATTTTTTCAAGCTAAATTAAAACTTAATTGCGCCATCCTATTGTCATCCTATTTTATCACAAAAAAAAGTTGCAATCTGCTAATGCTAAGTCTGTACAAAACGGTTGTATTCACAGCACAGGAAAGTGAGGGAGAATGGATTGTTGCATGTCTRGCCTCTGGATGAGATTTAGAGGGTGTATTTCAATTTTCTTACATCACTCGGGATAACTTCTTTGTGAACTGTGTGCCCAGCATACTTTCTTGTCACATGGCATAAGGTTAAATTGGCATATATTTTTAGGGCTGGGTTCTAATATTTTAGAGGTGTTTTGGTGTTCAGAGTACCGGGAACTCCATAAACCCACATAGCAGGCAGAGTAGTAATGACACCACCAGCACCAACACAACAGCAGTAACGCCGGGGCATCTGCCTGGCCTCTTCTTGCTCAGAGGATYGTGCCTAGCTGTGTGCCCATGAAGCCAGAGCAGGCACATCTCTGAGGGCTGTGCGTGCAGGGAACCTGCCCTCCCCAAAAGACAATGTGCTTGTAGCCCTCTGGGAGTGAGGGCGTGCAGGAAACCATTTGGGTAGCTGGGTTTGGGGGAAGCAATTAGATCTTTTGTGGATTAATTACAAAAAGTCATATATTAGCATTCTATATGTGCATAGTATTGTTATCTGTTGCATTGCTGATATTTTATCCTGAATGTATAGTTCATTGATTGTAGGTTAATTAGGTGTTATTAGGAAATCAATAAACTCCTTCCATTCTGATGCTATTTAAACCACAGGAGCAGAGCAGCTTTGCCCTGTGATATACAAGGAATGATTTGTGGTCTTGACCTTACAACTGAGAACAGTGGAAAAGACATAGTAGATTCAAACAAATCAAAGAAAGTTTAGCAATCAAAGCGGTGAGGGCAGGGCTGCTTTTACAAGTTGCAATTCCACTCGCACAGTTAAGATTTGCTGTTGACAATGATCAATGTAAACCTCTTTTTTTTTTCTAGTTGATGTGTGTCACCAGCCATCACTTAGGAGAGCAGGAGATCTGCCTTGAGCCTGGCTACTAGCCTGGAAATTTAATGCCCACTGCGTTTCACAGAAAATAAACCAACATGCTGTTTCAATGAAGTCTCAAATCAATCCACTGTGCTAGTTCTTCTGTAAACACAAAAGCAAGAGGTTCCTTGGGAAGGATGCACTGTGCTGTGTGTGTTTGTTTGTTTGTTTGTTTGTTTTTCAGGTGAAGCACACAGCTTGCACATTCCTGGATTGGAGAGTGCTGTGGTGGTTTGGCTGCTGTCCCAAGTGCAACACACATAGTACTGTACTCCCTGTCTCCTCCGTATGGGCAGCAGGATTCCCTGGAATTGCTTTCCCCAGCACAGCCTGTACCTGTGGGAGGGGGATATCTGTGTGGGATGCTACCCTGCATGTCACTGACACCAGTGCAGGGGGGACAACCTTGAAGAGCTCTCCTCACCACACTCYTCGCCATGTGCCTTCCAAGGGCATTGTGAGCTTCCCTCATCAAAACAAAAATTTGGAATTGAAATAAGATACCTAAGAGAAAATCATAGGCTTTTATCAGACTCAAGTGACTGGCCTCATCTTAGGGGCAATTTAATGCTGGACATTGGCTATGGATGTGCAGGAGATTCCCTGCAGTGGCTCCTTTGCGCTTTAGACTTAATGAGATGAGGAGAACAGACAGGCTTTGTCTAAAGAACTGATATTTTAGTATTTATATACTTGTGTCATTTAGTGTGAACTTGGGTCAAAATTGAAAGTTCTGAAAGTTCCTGTCAAGGGTGAGGGCTTTTGAAAATTGTTCCACTCAGCAATGAAGAAGCATTTGTACTTATACCTATCACAAATTTTASCTTTTCAGGGCAAGTTGGCATTTTGATTTTGTTTGGGGAGGTGGAGGGTGATAGAATGAGTAGAGTCCTGTGGTAAGAACAGCTAAAATTCTTCAATGTGTTTCAGCTAACTGGCTGTGTGCAATCCTAATAGACATGAAACACCTTTGAGAGAAAAGCCAAATTTCCTGATACAAACAATCTAGAGCATAAGAAGACACACTTCATTCCCGGCTCAATCAAAGCTTGCCRTGGTTGCAAACGGACAGAGAATATTTGTGTCAGCTAATGTGCTAATGATTTTTGTTGGAAAAAATGTGTTTCAGGATAGCTGTCAAGGCAGGCAAATCTGCAGTATGTTTGCACTGCATCTAAGTCCCTGTTGCAGTCTGTGGTACCAGGACAGTAACAAGTAACACCTTTTCTTTTCTTTAACCAGTACCAAATTCAAAACTGATACACATGTATTTGGTTTGCTACATACCAAAAGCTGCAAAAAATTTATCACCTGCTGGCCTGTATTTGGGGGAATCTGGGGGTGTTTATATCCTTATATCTTCTGGGCCTCTGTCTTTCAATTAAATAGGCTGTTCAATTGAGTAATGTGCTAATTATAGCCAACCTGGCAGTTTTAAAAGCCATGACATTAAAGGCCACAGGACTTCAGCCATCTGCAAACTGCAATATATAATCATCATGAAATGCGTGGTCTGAAGGATCTGCTTATAATGAAAAGTGAACAGGTGAAAAAGGAGAAGTTGTAGATGCACACCTTTATGGGACTTCATAGATGTGAGCACTGAATTTTATGAATCAGACCATTCCAGTTATTTCTGGTTGTCTGAAAATCTTATTAATAGCATATGATGCCTTTCCTGTCAGCTTTTATTGTTTTAAATAAGGGTGAGTCCTGAAAAGGTCTTGTGTGAGGATGACCCCTTCTTATTCAATACCTTTTGTTCCCTGCTTAYGCTCATCTCTGTATTAATATGTATTGTTAAGTAAGATAGATCTGTAATAATCCTTTCTCCCCTCACTCCAGGCAGCACAGCTTGCCAAGGCAGTAAAAGCAAGTGAGCTGCTTTCCAGCCCAGCTCACACCTCATCAGCAGAATTGTTTCCTACAGCCCTGCTCCTGGATGAGTGTTAGATGTGAGGAAACCCACCGAGAGCAATCAAAGTGCACAGGTATTACTCAGGGCAGAAAAGGAAAACAATCAACCTGTCCAGGCCCCTGACATCAGCACTTGGCCTTATGCAACCTGCATTACTGGAGCGGATRTCTACGGAAGAAAACACTCATATTGGCCTTCAAAGCCTRGTAATGATTTTTCCAGTCTGTTATTTAGTAAAAAAAATACAATCAGGTTTGTTTCCCRTAAAACATAATAATKATGTTTGGAATTACCAGGGACAAAAGTTATGGGTTCTTACAGTGACACTTTTACCAGAAACTTTACATTTTCTTTGGTTCCAGAATGATAATTTCTAAAGAGAATTTTGTTGATCCTTTTCTTGTCAGGTTACTGGTTGAGAGCCTCAGCTGTGTGAACGGGCACGTCTCACCTGAGGCTGGCATCGTCACTGATGGGCAGATTCATCCGTGGGACGAGCCTGCTACAAATGCGCTCTTGGCATGATAGACTGCTGCAGTTTTGGTGGAAATTGCTTAACATTAACCTGCAGTACTTCCATCAGAAGGCCACATAGCTTATGGTATAGTTCTTGCCTACAGTTTTGTATTAGAAGATATCTATGTGATTTCCATCTACAAATAACCAGCAGCAATAAAAGAAAAAGACAGGAACTTTTACTTATCAGGTATATGCTTMCTACTGAAATTTTTTATAAAAGAGATTAATTCATAGCACTTCTAGTAGCCTGGGTATAAAACTGGAAAAAAAAAAGATTTTAAATAGATAGAAGCATACAAATAGGCAGAAGCAAACGCTAAACATTGCTTTGTTCATACCTACAGGTTTTTGGTGCTGTCCCCCTTGAGAGAAAATGAAAGGCAAAAGGAAAGTAGAAAATGAAAATATCAATCAAAATAAGTATAATTTTAACAGTTTAATTAATGCATTTTAATTAGTGGACTTGTATGTTCATTTTAACCCTTTATTTCTTCAAAACAGAAGGTCTTCCAGAGTTCAAAGACTCGCACTGAATTCTTGCTGGTTAAATTTCTTTCCTTGTGTTCTATCATTTATCAAATTCTTTATCTCTCTTTAAGTCCACAAGTGGATCCAGTATTTTCTTTGCCCGATTTCTTATTAATCTACATGCCAGGTGCAATCCTATTCCAAGTGCAATTCCACAGCAATGAGAATTATTCTCGTTTGTCAGCTTCTCGGCAGTCCTGGATTTCCAGGACTATCTTTTCATTTATTTTTTTGTAGCTYGATTTTTGCCCAATGTCTGGAAACACTTTCTGCAATACCAGGTGTACAGGCTGGATCCCTACTGAAGTATTAGTTAGCCTGATCTGGGCCCGATTATCATTTTTTGACAACATGAGATTGGCAACATTGCATTAGAATTTCATTTGAACATTGGAAATAGAATGATTTTTGCTACTTTCTATATGCTCTGTACTAGAAAAATCCAAAAAGCAAAGACTAGCTCCAGTTTTTCTGTCAAAATAAAAGGCTAAATTTTGCAGTGCTTGGAAATTGATTTACTTAAGTTATAAGCAGTAAAAGGTTTTGCCAGTGACTCTAGAAAACCTGGCTCAGCTGTCCTGCCACTGTTTTCTGGCATGGTGCAAGAATGGAAAAAAGGAATTCCCCAAATTGCTGTTTCTCTTCAAATCACCTAACAAAAAAATCTGATATTGAAACAGATGATACTGCTTTTTCCTAGTGTCTCTACTCACATTTACCTCCTGTGTTTGCCTGTCCATATTCCCATTCTGCTTTGCTCCCCTCCTGCAGAGGAAAAAAGATCCAGAGCTTGGGAGCTCTTGTTAGCACTTCAAAAGTCACCTTATATTGGCAGCTCCTAGTGCTCTCTCCATAAGAAAAGGTTAGCAAAGATAAATTTGAGAACAGGAAAGCTCAGACTTAGGAACACAAATCTCATACCTCTATATGACTCATTTACAGTGTGCTCCACAGCAACACATGAGCAGACATAAGCTGCTTTAGCTTTGTTTCAACCCAGCTAGATAGATTTGAGCTAGATCTATTCCTGAATCAGGATATATGTAATATCCCAAGACTAACATGTTTTGCCTTTTAGCAGATTAGATATGCTTAATATCTGTAAAAACCACTGAGCTAGAGCTCTCTTAAACAGGTGTATGGTTCCATTGTAATTCCTCATCAAAATAATGATCCATAAAAAACCCCAAAACTCAGAGTTCTTTTGTCTATGCACTTTTAATTACTTTCTAGAGTTGGAGTATGTMCTGTACAAATACAAACTGAACATTTGACTTCACTTGTGTCATTTACCCATTGGACCTTACTAAGAGGGCTAAGAATAGGTATACAGTTATAAAACTGAAATATTTGTGATGGCACTTAGCACAAGAAACAAAGAGAAGAAACTGTAAAAAGGCAAAAAAAAAAAAAAAACCACAAAACCCACACTATCTCTTTTTATAGGAAAAGCCATATTTATTTCCGTTCTCTTTATGYACAGCTATTACCTGCTATTTTTCTTTTTCTGCAACTGCCCCAAGTAGGGTTGGCTGGTAATATTTCAGAGATCCAAATTCTGACCATCTGCAACAAAACCTGGCGTTTGCCATTTGCCACTTCTCCTGGAGTTTTCAAGGTTAGTAATGAAAGAGGACGTTCCCACCMGTAAAACCACCACTACAAGGTGAACTTGTGGTCCTGGTGGCTTTCTGTCTCCGTGGAGAGAGCAGCAGAGACGGCCGGTGGCTTCAGGGCTGTGTGTGCTTGCAGAAGACGAGAGGGTGACACACGACCCCCCCTCCTTGAGCCAGGGCCCACTTGCCCCCTCGCCTGCGCTGATGCCCCCAGCTGCTTTCTTGGCCAAACCCAGTGAATACTTCCTCAACTGTCACTGAGAAGACGTGCTCATCCCCAAAGCAGCCTAACCCCCTTTTTGATGTCTTTGTGGGCGGGTATCATATGAGGAAACTCCCTGTGGAGCTGGATTTTGTTCCCCTTTTAATGCAGTTGCACGAGTATCAATGCTGGGATTTTTATTTGTTGTCGGTAATGTTTTTACATGAGAGACTGTGTTTGCCCAAATCTTATACGTGAGCATGACAGCATGACACAAATTATCATCCTGAGTAAAGTTAAGCAGTGTTACATAACCCATTAAAAAAAGGAAAGAACAAAACAAAACAACAAAATAGCATCAACAGATAAAGCAGCACTTAMATTTATGACCATATTTTATGGCATCAGTTCCATTTAGGCTGTAAAGCCTCTCTGACACAGATTTTTAATCTACTCTTTACTTTCCAGAATGCCATGCTAATGTTATCCAGTCACTCTCATTTCAAAGTGACCATCGCACACTGCCCCAGCCCTTTGGCCAGTCACTGTGCTAAAGACTTTTTCATAAATACTTCAGTTCAAAGGCCACAGTGAATTAGCTGAGTTATTCATTTATTTATTTTGGTCATGACTAGTAGGAAAGGATGGGGCTGACTGCTGTAGAGGCAGCAGGGAATGCATCCTGCAGCTTGCAATAGCTGATCTAGCTCCTCTATGGAAGACAGAGAGAAATGGCTGTGGGGCTGAGTTGACCCAGGGCCTTTTCTGCTTAGGGCAAGCCAGGATCATTTTGCTTCTTTTGGAAGCTTCTGCCAGCTGAAGAATCCAGTTCTCTGTACTGCAGCTTATGTCTTTTAGTGGATTCTATAGTTGGGCTTAATTTCAGTAGGAGGGAAAAATATCTTTGTCACAGAAATAACCTGTCCAGGATACTGTTATTCAGTCACTGCGGTTGCTTCATCAAGTCAGATGCTTCTCAGTATATTTAAATAACCCCTTAGCTTTTTTTTTCTCCACACTTAAAATTTTAGGGGTAAAATATGTAAAAGAACATCTACCTGAATCTTTTCATTAGTAATTATATGCAATTTGTAACTGTGTGCTTATGTTCCATTTGATGTTTAAAATATCTGCAGTATTTATAATGCTGATGTCAAAGATTAAATTAATTGAATATACATTATTAATTTTACAAGTTCTTGTGTGCTGATACTGCTAATGATACTGCTGATACTGCACAAGAGACTGGCATCTGTAGTATAAACACAAGGAAAAAACACTAGTGCTAAAATCCAGACAGGCATTTGTATTTTTAAACTTAATGAAAAAAAATGCCTTTTTTAATACTTTGGGCTGCTGACTMTGATTGTAACTTCTTGAAAAATGAGGGACATCTTTATTCAGAGCAAATGTATTGCTGCCTATTCCTCAGCAATTTTAATGAAAATATTTGAGTGCTGGCAGATGTTGCAAGGAAATATTGTTTGCCTCAGTGTGTTTTTGCTCATTCCTTTCCCATTTACTGAATGTAGAAATGCACATTCATTCGTAGCACTTCAGCTGAGGTCTCTATGTGCTGCACTGCTGCTAGTACCCAATGCAGGGAGGAAGATGAAAGAAAACAGGGTTTGGAGTCTCTCTCTCTCAGACCAAAGCCAAAGTATTATTCCTTCTTCAATACAGGAATAGCTGACAGAACTTTTATTAAAACAACTGTGTCCACAAACCTCAGTCTTGTGTCTACACTGTCCTAGAAACAGAGAATTGATGTGTTTCTAGTGTGTTATAGGCAGCAGCTGCAGAAAAGACACAGAGCAGACAAGTAAAAGCTCTATACATCATTTAGCTCCCAAAGTGACTCTGCTAAAACGTTAGAGCTAGACTGGCTTCCACACAACACTTCACTGCTTCTTCTCCAGTGAAGGGTTCATTTAATTTCATTAGTCTTGCTCAGGATTTCATGTTGCACAGCAGGGAGTAGAGTTTGGCTGTGGTTATTATGTTTGTGTGCATGTGTGCACATGTGCATCTTAATCGGAGCGATACTTATAGTTAACACCTCAGCATCCTGCAGTAATGCTTTCCATTACCTCTCTCATAAGGCGCCTCTCAAGACAGGGAATGAGCTATGATGACACAGAGCGTTTCCACATGAGATTCAAGAATGAAATTCCCAYGAAAATATTAGACACCTAAATCTAGCTATTTTATTTCTGAGGACGGAGCTAATGAAAAAAGAAAAAAAAAAAAAAGCTGTAATATATAAAGGAAATCTGTTTATATGTTTAAAGCGCTGCTAATGATATAGAAGTATCCATCTGACAACTAGCCTGTCTTGCAGATCTAGATAATCCAGTTTCCCTGGTATAAATACATGATTGACCCATATCCACAACCTAAAAATGCTTCCTTCCATGTCCAGCTGCAAGGCCTATGGCAGCAACCGGTACACCCCTCATCCCTGGGCACAGACCTTTTCCAGTTSAGCAGAGATTCATCCATTCCCACTCCCAATCACTCCTTTTGAGCCAAAGAATCCTCCATCTTCTCTGTACAGGGTGAATATCCCAGCCTTAAGGCTGCTCAGTGCTAGAGGAATTACATCCCACATGGCAGAGGTTGGTCGGTGACATTGCAGCTGTGTTTGGCTGATGTTTCACAGAGGTATTCGCTTCCAGTAACACTCACTTGTAATCTAGACCTCCACACTTATCTCTCTTGGAACAGGATTTCTACTGGAAGCAGGCCACTGTGAAAACACCCATATATCCAAGATATACCACGTTTTTCCATTGGAAAGTTGTTCTTTATCACAGAAGCATTGGGGTAGGAGGAGGCTTTATTTCTAAGGACCTCATGGGCAAAGGCAAAACTCTTTTAAGCTTAAAACTTAAAATAAAAGGACACTGTAATTTATGCGTAGTCAAACATGACAATATTTTCACTGAAGAAAAGAGTAATTTTTTTGATCAAAATGTCTGAATAAATAAGGCCAAATTGATTCAGAATTTAGCTTGCTAACTGATACATAATTCAGAAAAAAAAAACACTGAAGAAAACTGCAATGGAGCTTACTTGAAAGATGGAGGTGACACCCAAAATGACCATTTTATGGTCATTTAACCCAACATACAAACTTGAACATTTATTAGTGTTACAGGCATAAAGATATTGGCCATTCTGAACACGATTTAATTCATTTTCCCTGCCYGTTTTGTGCAAGCTGCATCACACTGCCATATCTGGCTCCTCAGAAAGCAGTACTGGAAGACTACTCTTAAAATCTTGCTTGGGGCTTCTAGATTTTATTTTTTTTTTTTTTTCAACTAAGAAATGATATAAACYCCTCATCAAGTCCATCAAGTGAAATATGGGTTTCTGTAGACTTAGACAGAAGCTGGTGGTGATTCTGAAGACATTTCTGGTCTTTAAATGGTGGAGCTGGACATGAAGGAAGACCTCAGTGCTGCTGGTGCGCAGGCTCACCAGTGCCCTCAAGGCTGGACACACTGTTTCTTTCACTGAATCCAAAGCCTCTGGGAATACTGATCCCGCCCCCCCTCGCCTCCCCTGCCATATTTCTCCTTTCCTCCTGCTCTTCTTCCCCACTTCACTCCCCAACTCAACTCTCCCATCCTAAAGAGAAAAACAACACCAGCCAGCAACTCCTGAAACATGAGAACTAGGACAAACGCTATATTAAATAACACTATATTAATTAACAATAAGCTGCTCAGTAGCCTTTTTCAGCYTCAAATTGATCTCTGACAGAAGTTGAACAAGTATTAGGACATCAGAATACAAATGAACCTACTCTGGACAAAAGTGTTTGCTTCTTTCTACTCTTAGTAATCAATTCCTCGAGAGTTAAACCATTGACTTGAGCCAAACTGTGCTCCACTTCAGTTCTCTTAACTGCTAATACTGTGGCTGTATTCATATTTTGCATATCTCAGATAGATACCCTCCAAGTGGATGACAAATCTTGTCTTCATACAAAGCTTCATTGCTGATGTCAGAAAATAATCAGCAAGCCACTTTTACAATTACTTCAACCATTGTAATCAGATGCACCAGAAGTTAAATTTCCCTTTGATGGTCTGTGAGCTGGAGTAGGCAACAACATGGGSTACTCTGCATGCTCCAGTATCACACCTACTACCTGAAATACTGCCAGAGCATGACAATTGCTTGAAGAGTCTTGTTTTGGAGGGTCTCTGCAAAAAAAGAGAGATGCATATTGTTACAGGCAGTTTCTTCAGTTTATCCAAGTGATTCGTGAAGACAGTATAGAAATATTCCCATGCTCTTCTTTAGAAGTCTTAGTATTGTGCAGACTGCAACATTTTAACTTGGTCAACAGAATTCAAAACATAAAACTCACTACCCAGTTATCCRAACCAACTGAATACTTGAAAGACTYGCTTGTCATCCAAATGTGGACAGCTATGGAAAATGAAGYGGCCAGGCAATTTCCTAGCAAGCAGGAAGATAGGTTTCTCACAGCAAAGTCAAATATTCTGCAAATTTAATTTGGTTCCCACAATAATTCAAATTACACTGATGCTTTTCCAGAGAATCACATCATCCACACTGTAGAAAACGAGCTTGATCTGAAGCTACATTAGAATGCTGTAATGAAGGAGGTCGTTACTTACGCGATGCCTAAGTGATCTACAGGAGTAGCAACTGGGAATGAGGAAGGCAGAAGGAGGAAGATCAGTTTCATACTGGACTTTTCAGAAAAATTTTCTCTCTCCCAGGAACAAAATAATCAAGGTCTACATATCCCTCAAGTATGAACATGGCTAAGAAAGGTCATGAATAAATTAATAATTTGTCTTCAGAGTAGGATTCGGACAGTATGCAACAAAGAATGCAAWAAGTTTGAGCAAGGAGGACAAAAATATGGAATACCTGCTTCTTATGAGCAGCCTCTACTCTCTGCATCAAATGAGTCGTGCAATAAATCAAGAAACATGGCAGGCAATTAAGTAAGACTTCATCAACATATATAGGCACAGGGAATAAGATTACTTTTTTTTTGGTGTTTTCAGCATTTCTTAGAATCTGAATACACAATTTTGCAACTTTTTAGGTCTTTTTTTTAGAAATGTGTGATATATTATACATATATCTATTTCAGTAACTCATTGAGAGTTAAAGAGCTACTTTAATAATAGTAATGTGCTTTGAATCTTTGTTCGTACTTGCCTCTTTCTGTGATGTATGTCCTCTGCTGCAGTACAGGACTGAGTATTAGGTGTAATGGAACATTTACCACTCAACCAGAAAATAACAAAAAAGAGTGAWATTTTGCAATATTTCCACCATGACTCATACAAAAGATACATGAATTCACAGTCAAGGTTTAAGACCTAGAATAACAGCTTGAATGAATGCCACTCTAAGTAAATATTTAAATAAATAAAATGTTCTGAAGCACTTTAAATTTAAGGACCAACGTGGATGCCAGTGAAGCCAGTCTTCCCGAGACACTGGATGGAAACTTCTTTACAAATTATTCAATAAAACTTGAATCTAACCTGCATGTCTGGGAAGGGGTTGTAGGACATTTTAAAATCTTGATCAAATGACTAGTACTTTATAAAATCGTAAGAATAGGATTCACAGGTAAATCCAATACTTCATCACACCTTCTGGAGTAAAGATTCATATTGGTATCATTTTTTAATGTGGCAATTTTAATTATTAAAAAATTAGAAAACCAGATGGAATTACAAAACAGCAACAGATTACTTAATTAACTTTTGCCTACTGGGATAAATAGAACATACCACATATTATATCAAAGCAGACACCAATGAGACACTATACATTCCACTAGAAGGCAGGAATTTTCCTTTTCAGATATCAGTTCTTTTCAGACAGAAGCATCTGTCTATCAATCAGTCTCATTAAATTAACTCAGCAACATGTCATGTTAAAATCCATAGCACATCACACCATGGCAAAAAACAAAAGGAGCACACTAAGATGCTCCCCACAGGTCAGTGAAATCAGTCACCAAAATGAGAGAGGTGAACAAAGAGCGAAAAAATCATTTCTGTTATTTTAAGGGTTATGAAATTTAAATTAGGCTGTCACTACTAATGATCATCGTTCAGCTGTGCAAGGGGGGGTCATTGAACAAAAGTATTAAAAACATGGCTTTGAAAATTGTCACCATATTTGTCAAACAATGTTACAAATATTGTCAGCTTCACTGCTTGAAGCTACATATTACACATGTGGGTAAAACCATGTGAAAAACGTGAGTGAATCAGACAAAGTGCAGACCTGTAAACCCATAATACGATAAAAATTCCTTACTCATATGAAATACCCCTTAAACTTATTGAAGTATTGGGGATTTCAGTATTTTTTTTAGTAAAATTTGCCAAGATGTGCTCTGAAATAGCAATTATTTCAAAGAGGATACCAGCATACTTCAAATGGAAGCTCTGTAATTGCTTTATTTGGCCAATCAGCCCTAGCTGAAGACTTCCCATATCCCTAGAAAACTAATGATAAGTATTGGACACCAAATATGTATCTAAATGATGTGCACTGTTATCTTTTTATTTAATAAAAATGAGTGTCACCATATATATATGTGCATACATTTGGTTATTGCTATTGGAATTAACAGCCTGCGGTTTAATCCCAGCCTTCCAGGAAAAGGGCTCAGCAGAGCCACGTGAATGGAAAGAACACTGTCTGCAGGATTTTCACCAGGCTTCAAGACATTGTGATTGTTAGTACCTTCAAATTAATACCAGTTAGGCTTGAACAATTTAAATCTCACACTAGATGACTTAAAACAGATAAAAGAAAGAGAGTGTGTTACACAAAATAAAGGAATACAGAAAATACAGCGTTGTATTATTTACTGAACAAAATAACAAATAAAACCAGGTTATTTTTTAAAACAGAATTAAGAATTCAAACAGAAAAAGCAACCAAATTCAGACCATAAAGCATTGACAAGAAATGTAAATAAATGTATTATTAAGGTGGTATCTACAACTTGTTTTAACTGCTTGAGACCCGAAACTGCAAATGTTGAATACTTTACTTTAAAATGATTCAAGTGCCTCTGTTTTTACCACATGTAAAAAAATTGACAGTCAGTGACTGCAATGAAATGTACATACAACACCCAAATTTAATATTTTAATAGTTCAGGCCCAGATCATCAAAGTATTTAGGCTCCCACTCCTCATGGAAAATCTGGGTCTCAGTGTTTATAACTCCTTCCACCGAAGGAGTAACTTTTTTGATGCTGTGAACTTATAGTTTCATCTTTCCCTAGTCAGGGAGGGAAAGGGTCAATATTAAAGAAAGGGTGGTTCTAATTGGCAGAAAGGTTACGGCACTGCAACTACATGAACCACTTTCCCTAAACAACATAAAAATATTCTAATATTAAGGATTATTTTACAACTCAGTGGAAATATGCARTAATGCAATCCATTTCCTTTGTCTGGATGACAAAAATGCAGTCTTAACAGTCACAAGAGCCTGCCTTGTGTTAGCTATAAAAAAAAATATATTTTTATATATATTTATGCAACTACTATGTGCATTAAACAAAATCACTGTATGACTCAGCAGGGTTCAATAACACTTGTATCTGGATCTTTGGGAGGGGTGCACTGAAGTTTGTGGCTCTTCTCCAGAAGGACTCATCATGAAATGGCAAGGGATAGAAACCCATGTGTTTAAAATCCTAACATTTTTCTTATCACATTGCCTGAGACATCACTCATAAGTTCTCTGTCACCTAAAAGCATCTGTTGCCTTCACTTCAGTCCATTTTACTGCTCAGAAAGAGTAGTAAAACTTTACTGCCCTTAAAGCAAACCTGATTATTAATTTTTAGTGACCACTGAAACTGAAAATCAGCACAATTTCATTGTGAACTCCTTTCAATGACACAATTTCACTATTGAGAAAATTCTGCTACTTTCATTTCCTACCAGCTTGTGTTGACTTACCATGAGTTGTTTAGAAGGATATTAATCATCAACATACAAGAAACATACACATTGTAGCCCACTCACTTATGGGGGTATGCTAATTTAGAATTGAAAGTGAGTGTTTTTCTGCATTCACATGGAAAATAGAAGTATTAAAACAAAAATCACTTTTTTTTTTTTTTTCCTTTACCTGCATTGGAATACTTTCCTCAATCACCTGTGAACATTGACCAGTGCTCTTTGCACTGAAAGGGTTACAGATTTGTCACTTAGTCTTTGTGATACCAGAGAAGAACACTGGAACCAAAAGGTAACACCCTTGTGCACCAAAGCTTTATTATATTTTTGATTACTATGCATCCCCATACCTAAAGCCAATAACTGGCACTTGTGCCATAGTTCTGATACCATAAGTGTCCACTGACAAGTGCTCTGCATGAACCATTGAATCTCAGTCCGCTAACAAAAACTACTGTGCAGTGGTAACCTGGTATCTTGGATAGTTTTTCTTCTTGGACAAAGCTTATCCAGAATCTTCTTTCTATCAGGCTACAGCAGCTTAGGGCTTCTTTCTTTAAAGAGAGGCAAAGTCAAGTCTTACACCTGTAGGCCAGTACTGGTGTTCTGTTCCAGAAATTTTAGCACTGCTCTGATACAATGAAGCCTTCTTTTTCACCAACTGGTTCCACTTCAGCATATGCAGGATGTCCAGATCCTCTTCTGAATTTCATTGCTGGCCATCTGCTTGGACGCCGCTACAACAGAAAGACAATAAACTTTCAGGACATGAAGGGTGCAACAAYAAAATAATAATAAAGATCTCTAACAATGCCCTGCAATTTCTCTTTCACATGTGCTAAAMCCCACTTCATGAAGTTACAGGAACGGAGCAGCACAGTTCAGCAACCAGAACTAGAGCAATTTGGCTGTGTAAAGACCTGCTGACCCACGATTCCAAAAGATCTGTCCGCTGCTCTTCCTTACTAGTTCTGCACAGAATTGCTACTGCATGCTCTGCTCCATGCTGCAATGTGTATCACAGTACACTGAAACTAGACTACTTCTAATTATTTATGTTGAAATTATGGCAYGCTTCCTGTGGATTGCCAAAGGAAGGACTTTCTGTCTCTAGTTACATCATTCTATTTGAGCTGTTTACTTTGATGATTGAGATGAAAGCATCCTTTTCATTTAAATACTCGTGGCCCTTTAGCACAAAGGTTGCAAGAGGTCCTAGCCAATTTTCATTAGTATCCTTGCTTGCTGCTTTAAAAGCAGCTAAGAAACAGAGAAACGAATGAATCATTTCAAGGGCAGATAAAACAATTCTGGTATGGCTGTGATATCTCTGAGAAGGAAGAATATTTTAGGAATCCTATCTTTTTCAAATTAATTAATGTTTGAGGTGCCTCAGAATGTGAGAATGTGAGTGATTATGGTGAGATTCCATCAAAGAGAATAGCTTGTAGGAAAGCAAGGCTCTCAACAACTTCTTAAAGTCAGTTAGTGAAAAAACTCTCCTAAAATGCTTATTCCTTACATAAAAATTTGGCTGCTAAATATGTTGATATATACCATTCTCTACTGCCCACAGTTACAGTCTGCCTGGAATGAAAACTAGAAGATACAGCAAGGTATGTAAAACACTGGARGAAAATGAGGAGAGAAAAAATGATGATCATTTATAGCTGTATTTCCATTGACACTCAAATAAGCTTCAGGATTAGATCACAARTGACTTTTTTCTGCTTTATATTTGAGAGTGAGGAAAGTTGCCCACTGACCAAAACAGTTTTACTTTATTATCTTCTGAAAATACATATTGTATTTAATTTGTTGGCACTAAAATACCCCATTTTTATTGGCTTCTGACTGCTCAGGATATTTCATGCTTCTCAGAAGGGGTCCTGACAGCCATAGACCACCTGCAGCAATAACAGTCTACTGGGTCTCAATGTGCTGTTGAACAGGGGCCCCTAAAGAAAACTTGAATGCCTAAATCCAGTTACCAACAACCACATGTCTGTCTTGGGACACGACACARAAGTTTCCAAGGACATTGCTGTTAGGAGTACACAGCTGGTTTCTCTCTCTCCTATTGTAGGGTCAGGTTGCTCGTGAGGCATCCTGAAGTAAATTCTGTTTGGCAGGTAATTTAAAATCCGAGGCCTTCCAAAGCGACATCTTCTTACAAAGTAGGAAGGCAGAGCACTGTCCTCTTAATGGATGTGCTTTTCCTAATAAGAAAACTTAYCTCTATTCCAACTTTGCAGGGTTTTTTCTACCTAAGCTTGAKTCAGAGAGCTTTCAAAATTAAGAAGGATGTCTTGGTTACTGCTAATGAAAAAGGGTCACATGCTGTTCCCTAAAGCAAATCCACTAGGTAAATCAGGAGTAATTGAATTAAAAGCAAAGGAGTTATTCTAGATTTACACTAGTATAAATGAGAAAAAAAATTGACTTGAGAGGTCTCCAAAGAAAAAAACAATGGAAAACTAGTAGCTAAAGATAATTAGAATGAGGCTCCACAGGATGTAAGGATTAGCTAAATTTTAATCCATTAAGATGCTCTCTAATTTCCTTTTAAATGTATCCAAGATTAGTTTCTGTTTTCTTGCTACATGGCTGCTCCAAACCACTTCCATTATTTTTGGCTATCATATTTAGTTGCCTTTTCACTGTGATGAAATGTGAAATACACGTGTAATAATTCTATTGAYACAATGGGATACAATGTAAGCATCAGCTGTTGATACAAAAATAAAACAAGAGACTTGGAGGTCACCTCCAAATATTAGAATTGTAGCTTTTGAGTGGTTTCTCTTTATGTCTGAGGTGAGATTTTCTAGTCCTAATGACTGGAAGTATTTTCTTTTTTTGTGTATGTGTGTTTTGTTTTATGAATATTGTAAGTGGCTGCCAGTCTTGAAAGACAGTACAGAGAAGCTTTCAATTAATTGACTTGGCTATTGACCCCCCAAAAACGTAGCTATATTACAGGCTTAACTGATAAAACCCAAACCAACCTAATTGCTTTTGGTGGCTCAAAGTTCCTTGAGGTACTGCAGCAGCTCAGGCAAGCCTCATGCAATCTCCTCCCCTTTCTCTGGGAAGCAGATAAGGGGAGTCAAGCAAAATACCCCTTTCCCCAAACGATACTATTTACCTCTTGACCTCCCCCAAAAAGGAAGAAGAAAACAAGCTGGGTATTTACACTTATCCCTTATTTTGCCTTCCAATCTAACAGGAATAAATATCTTTTATCCTCTGGGATTAGAAACCTTGGAAATCCTCCAAGCTGTGGGTGGTGAGCTGTAATTCCTGCTTCCTAATACAAAGCAGGAAAACTGGAGTGGGCTTTTTCTTGTATCATTGAAGGTGCCACCAGTTCATTATTTTAAACAAATGAGTTGGAGAAAAGTACCTATAACTTTACAAGACAAAACAAGGTATACTTCAAGATACAGAATAAGGAATTACTTAAAATATGCATTTAAAAAATGTAGTTCCTATTGAATATCAATAAGATAAAATGAAAGAAATTAGCAGAGGCAGAAAAATCCATGCAAATTGAGTCCTGCCTGACAAATTTCTTTCACTGTGCTGTTTGCTCCATTGCTGGTGACTGGGCAGTATATTTCATGTAAAGCATTTTATATAAATCTTGGAGCAGGGACGGGAGTTATTTGTCTTACTCTGAGAACAAAAGAGGGAGGATTTCACATCCCAGTCCTAGAGAGTGGAAGGTGGAGTGTTGTCTGGTCATTGTTGCACTGAGCTGTCTCCAGCTTTCCCTGCAGTTGACTGCAGTCATTCTTTTAATGTGAAAGCCTCTTGAGTTTTATAGGACCTCTTTAATACATAAAATTCATGTGATTTAATCAAGAGGTGACCAAACAAAAGGTCTAATGGATATCTGACAGTATGTAACTGAATACTGTCTAAGCAAAGATAAATTGTGTTGATCTGAATATGGTTTTCAGTGTTGCAGTCTATAAATTTTTTTAAACTCATTTTTTAGCCTCAGATAGTCTGATTTCTTGCCAAACAGTATCTTTCAGTAAATTTCTGGTAAAACTGATTATATTTCAGGGGAAGGAAAGGAAAAAGAGCTAGTAGTTTTGATCTTAAGATCTCTATTCACTGTCCAGGGACCTTTCAAAGTGAAGTGATGCATCTTTTCTACTTTTATTTTCTATTGCCAGCAAGGATCCTATCTATTATTAGACACAAGATTACTGATGACACAACTCTAAAACAACAATGTGCAGTTTTCAATTGAATGGTAAGCTACAATTCAGTAAACAGGAAAAAATCAGTAAAATGTATATATTTCTAAACTGACTTGCAAACTGGAAAGCAGTCAATGTCCCTAATCATCTTGAAAACAAAGGAAACAATCAATTTAGATTTCCAGGGAAGAAAATGGTACAAAATTAATCCCAGATTTTTGAGATGGGTTTTTGAAATACATGAAAAGAATGAAAGTACACTTTCACAAAAAAGGAAGGCTAGGTTGCATATGTCACAKAAAAATATAAATCAGGTGATAAGCATCGAAGAACATCAATTATGAGAGGACTGACAAAAAAAATATATATAAAGTAGTATCAAAATGTTGGAATTTGATTGATTCCCTGCTTCTTTCTAAAGAACTGAGAGACATTTGGATGCAATACTTCACAAAGATAAACACTATCTCTTCAAAATTGGTTGAATATTTTTCACCTAAGGTGGTAATTCATTAAAGGCATTGGAAGTAATTCTACTTTGTTGGTTGAAGTAATTCTAAGGGTTTATTTTTTTCTTTCATTTCTTTTCATGCATCTGCATGAAAACAAGTTTAGATTAGTGATGGATAGGAGGAAATTGGTAATATTTATTAAATATTCTGATTTTCTTGCATTCTATTCTCTACAAATCATTCAGAAAAGAAAAATTGGATGAGCACAGTTCTTTACAGACCTGCCACGTCAGAACAGCAGTGAAGGAAAACCACCATTAAAGTTAGGCCCTTCTCTCATCCTACTCCTCTCCTTATACTGAAGATTTCAACAATTATCAAAATGTTCTTTTCTATGTATTTCAATCACTGTCAAATCCCAACGTGCCGTGTATGCCTCAACACTTCTTTCCCATTTAGCTGTATATTTGAACAGCAGATTTCACCAACACACACAGRCAGATTCTCCTTTCACACCTGTTTTACATAAGTTGTTACTCGATTTAGATGGGAAGCATAATCTTTAGAAATAYTGAAAGA
This sequence comes from Eudromia elegans, assembly GCA_003342815.1. Classification (NCBI taxonomy): domain Eukaryota; kingdom Metazoa; phylum Chordata; class Aves; order Tinamiformes; family Tinamidae; genus Eudromia; species Eudromia elegans. Next base: position 982,646 of record PTEX01000258.1, on the reverse strand, counting down.
GCTCTCTAGCAAACATTTCCCACTAAACTGCACAACAGTTGAAGGTATCCAATATCTTTTGAGGTGAATGTTCTCATTTCATTTTGTAGTCTCTATTTCCTTTTCATTTTTTTCATTTTTCCTGTATTTCAGTTCTTTTAATTTTTTCAGAGGACTGTTTCACTGTTTCTACTGAAGGTTGTATCTTACACACTCACATATTTACTGGACATATTCATATGTCCAGTTCTTTATCTAACTGAAGAATCTATTTAAAAGTTGCATTTTTTAACCACACTTTGTCACTCATGTTTAATAGATATTCTCATTATGAGTAATAAGTAAACACAGAGCCCTCGAAACTTAAAGTTAAGCATCAGAGCCCCAGACCAATTGTACAGACTTAAACAAATGAATTAAAAAATGGGGGAGAGGAAACTGTCAGAAGGCCCATTGGTAAATAAACATATGTTAATCTGACATGAGCAAGACTCACTAGTGTGATTACACTAGGCCACTTTTAATCTGTCTGGGTAGCCAGGCCATCTACWGTCTCATGATGAAGAATGCTTTTCCTATTACTACCTACCTTGTTCATAATATGTGGGTATGTGCTAAGAGGAACCTGGAATATTGTTTAGGCAATTAACTTGTGCATGTGCTTAATCTCTTCTACAGACACCAATTTATTTGGCAAATCCCAGATAGAAATGGATAGGCCTTCAAACACCTGAGACTGTACCTCTGATACACATTTCTAGGRAAATTATTTGCCTGACACCACGTGAATCGGATATTTAGCAGAAACTCTTCAGAAATATGGATTGCATCAGACTATAAAATTCAATAGGATCATTTACCTGCTTCATTTATTTTTCTCTTTAATTACATGGAAGTGCTTGTTCAAAGTATCTCTTTGTGATTTAAAACAGTTCTTGTTACAACAAAGTTTCTGCAGTGTAAGGATCATATAAGTAGCTGSCTGCTGACAGATGAGAAACAGAACACCTCCTTCCTCCCCACCTTTGACTTTTATTGTCAGTGTTAATTATTTATTTTAAAGCGTTTCCCCTGTGGATGATTTAAGTTTCCCTTGCTGAGCTGCTGGTTCCTGCTGAGCTGGATAAGCTTTGGAAAAAATAACTTTACTATCAGTGCTAGGCAATAACAGTGAGATCAATGGCAATATTGAAAATGCCAGGACACTGCAAATCTCTGAAAGAAGATAAAAATGTACTTGTTCTCTTCTTTTTACTCATCATCTTCACAGCACATAATTCACCCTAACTTCTGGACAAAATTAAACTAGTGACTGTCAAGCCATTTTCAAACCAAAACAGACTCCCTTTTGAAAGGTACTTCTATAATAAAAAATTAGGCTCTACCCCAAAAGAAATCAGCACAGAACTGTAGGCTTCAACACCTGTCTAAGCCAGCTGAGGATCTGATTATTTTTTAATTCCTTCTTTCTTATTCACTCTACGTCCTATTTACTTTGCATTTACTTGAAGAAATATGACGTCTATGATATAACGCAGAAATACCTGGAAATGATGTACGAAATGCAGAGATGGCTGTTAAATGATGGCTCTTACTTGTAGCGTGTGCTATAAGCACAGATGCAGAAGTGAGCCAGAAACACCCATTACTTGCCTGAGCTCTGAAACACAAGAACTATCTCCATCTTTTTTTACTTTTTCCTTCATTCCCTTTTTCCAGGCAATCAATGGAGGAGGAGAAGGTCAAAATCTGAGGAATGTCTTATGCTAGATCTGAATGAAATTAAACAGCGCCAGTGAATGTTTTCAAAAATCCAACACAACCATATGCACAACTCAATTTCTAGGAAAAAAAGAAAAACCAAACCCCAAAACCAACATCTAGTGCTTTCTCAGACAATTCCAGGTACGGTTCAGGATTTGGGAACCATCTGCAGTCCATACTAATAGTCTGCAAGCAGTCACCTTACTGTGAGGCTGGCAGAATTAAATGACATATAGAAATTTCCAGGCTGTTTGCTCTGCATGCTAATGAGCAGTCCTGGGAATATTTAATTTACTAATAGAGACATAGTTCTGGTTATTTCAGGAAGAATCAAGATGCGTTCCCAGGCTCTGATTATGCATTATTATTTTATTTGCTGATAATCTACAGCTGTTCCTCCCTGCCTCTTTTCTCCCCGAGGTCACCCCATGCTCCATAGCACTAGTTGAACTCACTGTGTGGCCACGCACAAGATCTATGGAATTATCCAACCTAAATGAAATAAAACAAATAACTTACAAAGAGATCCATATGTGCCTGTGTCTGAGGGTACATCCATGTCTCTAGGCAGCTGATTCAGAGCAAATAAAGACCTGGGAAACTACAGCGAGGGCGGGCAACGAAGTTAAGGGCAGCAATTTTTAAACTGGGATCTTCAGTCAAAAGAATGATTACTGGYGAGCAGAAACACCCATACATCTCTGTCAATGTATGATCCTCATYCTTAAGACATAAACAACCTTCAGGGGCTATAAGTGTTTACAACATGGAAAGATTTTTTTTTTATGGTACCTATGGTACCTATAAGTTAAATACAAGAGAAAGGATACTAGTTTCTCTACTTGTCAAATTGTTTTGGCTCTTTGCCTAAGGTTGAGAAAGTCTTAATTTGCTGTTTGGTTAGGCTCCCATACTCTGCCCATGGAAGAACTGTCACAGAAGGATTTTATTCTGCTCTTATATAAACATGTTTTGGCATCACTATGTCTTTATCCAGCTGGGAAAAGACATTGCATCTGCTCACTCCATGCCTTCATACTGGCCAAGACTTCCTCTGAAGACTTCTCAGATGCAGCCAGATTGTGTTGCTTTGGTTTCCCAAAGGCAGAGCAATGGGATGACAGATGTGCCAAACTTATAAGGACCTTTGACCAAGTCTTCAGAGTAAAAAGGTAAGATAAGTGCACAAAGAGGATGGTTTAAGAGCATGTCTGTGAAAACTTCTAAAGTCACATGAAACCCTTTTGTTCACTGGGGGCAAACAAGCAGAAGAGATTCCTTATGCCTTGCACTTTAATTTACCAAATATTCATAGTATATTAATTTCTATTAGTGCTAAATTTTGCACATAACTGCATACCAATAAAGAGTAAAAATCAAAAGAAAAAAAACCTGATGAAGGAAAAGAAGGGAAGTAGAAGCTAACCTCCTATTAAGATTGCTATTTGACCTGCAACTCAAACCAAATTTGAGCAAATCCACCTGACTCAGCTAGGAATGAATTTATCATTGTCCACATTCAGCTCTGGAAATATATATCACTTTTGCTCACATGTAACCATTAAACAGAAATCCATTCTATTTAATATTTTTTTTTTGTGCTCTTGTGTTCACCAGCATGTACTCCCCACCGCTGAGGCTCTAGGCTTGGCTTCTTGCTCAATAAACCTCAAAGCCTGAATACAAATATATTCAACACTGGTTTAGTAAAGAAATTAATTAATTTCTAATGTGTTAGAGCTAGCTACTACCATATTTCACTAATTTTACTGCAATTAAAATTTTCAGTATAAATTTCAGTTTTGTTGAAAAGACATGGAGGGTACTACTCTTTCTCAAAAATCAGTGCAAAGAGGTACAAATTGTACTTTAGTGGTCTGTTTCTCATTCTCAATAGACAAAAATCATCAAATGTGTAACTTGATTCAAGAGAACAAATTATTGAAAGCAAACAAACAAAAAATCTGAAAGATAGAAAAATACACAAGAATAGCTAGGAAAAAAAAAAAAAGAAGAAGTCCAAGGCTTATGACATCTGTCATGCCAGAAGTTAATCCTTTAAACTAGCTTTTAGAACAGGTCTGCATTCATTTGAACTTTGATGGAAACTCCATTACTTAAAATTTCATAAATTTCATAAATTAAAATTTCATAATTTCTTTCATCAAAGAACTATCCAGCTTGAACAATGAAACATGTCTTTAACAGTTCATGAAACAGAAGAAACAGGAAACCACTACACTTCAATTTGAATCTTCTATACAGAAAAAAAAAGGAGGGGAACTATTTGTGAAAAAGTGTTAAACTATTTGGATGGCATTCTTTTCAAAGGATGCCCTGTCACAGGCTAATTAMTAGCACTGGCACAAAAGGCTATTCAAGCACAAGTCAGAATGGCTATTTCTGCTCCACGTGGGGCTGCACACCGGCACTGTGTTCAACCGCTACGAATAAACGGCTACAAGAAAAAACTTCTTCTGACTTCACGGAAAAATAATATATTAGAATGATGCTCCTCTTTCCTAAGAGAATGGCTACTATCTGAATAACTGTGTTTTTTTTTTTTTTTAATGACTTTTCCATGTTGTTTATTTAGATGAAGTAGTGCGCTCTGGAATTAGAAATGTCACTGTGGGTTGCAGTGATCAGCACAAAATTAAACAGTGCAACATTTGCATGTATTTATTTTCAGCTCACAAGCTCACTGAGAAAAGTGACCAGCAAACATGAAGGGCATCATGCCCAGGACTGGGGATGAGTATGTGAGAAAATCTGAGGGAGGAGGTTTTGAGAGGGGGACTTAGAGCCTCACGTCTGTGATCAGATTAYTATGCATATAAGCAATATATTTGTTACATGATTTGCAAGATGAATCACTCTGCTCATGTTCATACCTTCACTATGCTGCTGTTGCTAAGACAGCAGCAAGACTTTATCAGTGGCTTATCTTCCTGTTCCAGACTTTTATCTAAACAATTTCTAGGTACAGACTTTGTGACCCTTCCAGTGGTTCTTTATCTTTGTCACAACCCATTAGAAAGTGTCCACATTCACAAAAGCAAGAGAGTACTGTGAATGAGGATTATCAGCAATCAGTGTTTAACTGGTGTGTATTTATCATAAGATGGAAGAGCTGCTGAGGTGAAAAAGCATGAATTTTTGCATTCTTCTGTATCACCAAACACCTATAGAAAACCTTTCCTTCTCAAACAGTGGTGCTGAAGTGAATAAATGTCAGCATCTACAGTATATATGTCTGCACCTAAGCTAGTTATGTGCAGTTGAGGGAGAAAATAGGCAGTTTATCTGATGTTAAAGGAAATGTCTTAAATAGCTCAGGTGAATCATGATCTAAAAGTGTCTGTTTCTCTTTACTACTAATAAAAACAGCAAAGTAAGATGATATTACACATGGATGTAAAAATCAGGTGAGAAGAATCCTGCCCATACTCTGAGGCTACGTGTTAAAATATTTCAACAAATTAATGTAGGGAACATCTTACAGAAGCTTCCACTTTAAACTAACTTTAAGTTAGCTCTTCTGGAGACTTAATTAATAAAAACATTAATTTACTTTTAACCAGGAAAATAAAAAAACCCAAACAAAACAAACAAAAAAAGAAAACAAAATATAGCTCTTAAAATAAAATGCTAATGCATATGAAAGATAATGGAAAAATGTTATGATAGCGGCAAAAAGGATGGTGGGAAAGAAAGTTGCAGTGTTATCTGTGACATATATTTTGTGTATTTCCTGTGTGAAAACAAAATAAATATATTGCTGCATTTGTAGTTGCTAAAGAAGCAGCAGAGTGACAAACATATAGCACCTACTAGGTAGCCTCTGCTAGGTCAGGCAACTTGATTTCCTCAAGCCTTACATTAAAACTGTAACAATACTTTCTGGGTTTGGGGAAGAAAGTCGTGCTCTGGAGATCTCAGTGATAGAGAGAAGGCAGAGGAAGGCGAGGACTAGTGACACAACATGTCACTCTTGTCTTACCTCTATGAAGAAGAGGCTAGCTGCTGATGTTGGATGGTGGTACATGTAGAYGGTCACCAGGATGGCAGCAGCCACAACGAGCACCAGTATGAGGATCCCAACAATCAGGCCGGCGTGAAGCGTTCCACCYTTCTTCTCGGCTGCACTGTCATCTGTGGAAGCTGTGAGAACAGCATACTTATTAGCAAACTGACTTCTGCCTTATTCCAACCTTTYCACAGCTGGTAAATTAAGATTTGCTTTTCCTGTATTGTAGTTTCTTCAATTTCCAGAGCCCAAATTTGAAAAATATATTAGAAGTCTTTCCCATACAGATGAATGCTCATATAATTTTAATGAACACACATTTCTAAATGTTTTACTATTTTTATCTCAATAAATAAAATTAATATGCTTCCTTTTGAAACTTCTTATTATCTGTATAATGAATTTGGCTCTGATTTTCTCCCAAAACTATCAYAGGGGCCCTACAGACAAGAGGTATTAATTGAATATATTTTGGATATGGCGGTCAACAGTTCTCTGTTTTGTTGAGTCATTTCTTTGAATAATTTGTTTGGTTCTCTTTGAAAATCACAGTCTGTGATGTCAGGCCCTGTCCCTTTTATTTGTTCTTAGAAAACAGCTATTTTGGATGCCATTTCAAACAAAACATAAAGAATAATAGTAAAAGCAACTCTATATAGTCTTTACTATTCTCACCAGATGGGGAGGTAAAGCATTTCCTACGAATATTAAAAGGGGAAATGAGAAATAATAGAAGAAGGATTGGTTGATCTAGGTCCTCACATAGTGTTAATAGCCTCATATGAAGGGAAATAAAAGGAAATAGGAATGCTTAGCCTGTGTAACAGCTCAAACATCCACTCATGTGCGGCAACACTTTTTATCAATGGACTGAGGAAAGCCTTCATGGCCCTTTCCCACAAATAGGTACCATGGCACAAAAGGGAGGAAAGGAAAATGAAATGTATCATTTCAGTCAAGTGCTATTTTAACTTATAATGGAGTTCCCGTGAATTTCCACTGCTTTTGCCCATATTTGCTAAATTCTTGAGGGAAGACAGCTTATATGTGCTGCTCTGCTCTTTTTCTTGAAGTTCGTGGACAACTCGACTTGTGGGAAAAAGAGCTGAGATGACAGAAACACAGTACAAAGGCAGCAACAACAATTTGGTGGATTACAAGAGGACCTAGAAGGCACTAATGAATCTAATACAAAATTGCAACTAGGGACACGCACCAGTGCTTTCTTTGCATGGGCCTGCTTCCCCCAGGGACTCCAATTTTAACGGTGCTGACTGCAAATATTTCGCATGAGTTTAGGTGTGAACTGGATGCAAGAAGCAGACCACTCTCTCAGAGTTCAGTTCAAACATGTGGATACCAGCAGTTTTTTTTTTTTAAAAAAAAAAAAGAGAAAAAGCGGAATCGGCCCTGCTTGATTTTTTTAACACAGCACAGACAGGGAACATTTCCAGCTGACCTTTCCTATGGCAGTTAAAGAAATTATTGCCTAGGACATGGCAGACCCATTTCAAAGGTATTCTCAGCCAAAGAGTAATTAAAACACTTTCTGTTTGTTGTGGCTCCACATAGCACAGGATGCAAGATGCATGGAGGAGCAGGGAGGGAAGAAAGGTGACTGTAGAAAAGTGCCCGTAACTTTCAGGCAGCAGAGCCCTTTACCTTATACAACCATTAATAGTTTATTAAATAGCTATTCACTTTCAGCTGAGAACAGCTGAACGTACACAAGCTCCAGATTTAATTTCTGTTCATGTACTGTAATGTATTTAGCACTAGCACATATACTTTAAAGAAGCAAGCAAATGTAAATTAAGCAATTGAAAGGCCATCAGGAAAGACCTGCTTTATGGCAAATGCTTGGGGTTGGGCTATTAATTCCTATGGTGAGTAGTTATTTATATGAGTCATCCTGCAGAGAAGTAGCAGCTCCCCTAAAGAGCAGAAGATTCCTAGTTTGTCTGTTGCATAATTTTTTTTTGACAACTTCATACTCTTCAACTCTTCCCATCAATGACATATTGGTGCATCATAAACTACTTTATCACTTGTAACCATTTTCAGACCAATTTACATGAAATTGTTGAAGGCAGAACAACATATCCTGCATATTAAAAAACGCTGAATTTCAGCAAAGGTCCTAACTGCACTGTAAAGACCATCAAATTAAACCCTTCTGATTTGATATTTCCCTAGTGTTTAGCATTCAACTTTGCAGATGAGAATACTGTCACTTCCAAATAACACAGGTGACAACAGCTGGCCTGGATTTCTCCCCATTTAGGGTGCAGTATTGCCTGGACATCAATGTAGTGATGAGAATGCCAAATGCAAAAACTAATGAATTACAAGAAATGCTTTTCTTACATGACAACAAGTGTAAGTAACTTGTAATTTCCATAATCGAAATTCAGCTCATTGACCCCAGAGTTCAGATACTCATGAGAATCTGATTTCAGTCTCTTTGCCCAGAGACAATAAACAGTGTTGTCAACTTTGAAAATACTCTCTGCTGCAAATCAGCTGACAGCTCTTTTAAAGAGCCGCTAAAGGAAATACATTAAAAAAAAGGAACTCAAAACCTTTTTCAGGTGCAGGATCTTAAGCTTATCACAGCACATCTGCTGTTCYAGGCAAGGCTAAGCCCTCAGTGAGGATGATACTTGCCTTATGACCAATCCTTTCTTGATCCTTTCTCAGCAGAGCTTCCCCCACGCTTTCCTTTTCTTGTGCTCAACAAAGCAGTTGTTACATACAATACACTGTCTACTCTACAGCTATACATATACTATATATCGCTATCTATTGATGTACTCTGTAAGTCTATTTATATATAAAACTATAATTCTATCTAACTCCTCCTCAAATTCTTTCATGGATAAAGCTTTTAGGGAAAAGGAGCCTGTTAACAACACATGCAGATTTAATCTRCTTCTCATTAGGTGCTGAATGACAGTACAGAAACATCAGGTAACTGATTTTTTTCCCCYTCAAGTACAAAGGGACAGAACACAGACATGAAATGGCTCCTATTCTGCTGGAATGTCCAAAAAAAGTGAAAACATAAYAACTATGTTCTTACTGTCTGTATGGCAAGCACACAGAGACTACCTTCTTCGATTTTCTGTTATTACCTTACATCTCTAATTTTGGTTGGATTAGTTTCTTTGGGCACAGGAAAAACATTAAAAAAATCAAGGAATTATCATGAATAAAGAGTCTTGCCTTTGCCCATGGGAACTGTGATACTGACTTTAACAGGAGCAATGGGGTGTAATAAATGTTTTACAGCATATCCGAAATGGGACAAGTGGTGTTATCCAGCAATTAACAGCTCTACCCTTGAGAGCAAAAGTATGAAAAATTTTTACTGGCAAATGAAGGGAAAATATTTGAAAATCTGCTATTTCTTCTCAATTAGAAGCTTTCCTTTATTGAAAAGGACATCGGACCAAGGCAAATAACACAAAGAAATGAAGAATTATGTTGTACAATGCTGACTTCCTAAATATTTTTTTTCTTTTGGGAGCCATGACATCTTTTACCTTTTAATCAGAGGGGAAAAAGCCCTGATTGAAATTCATTATTCAGCTGGACGTGYATCTTTGAGGGATGAGACTCAGATGTTATTAGCACTCATGACTGACACAGCTAAACTAGCAAAACCAGGGATACAGATGACCTTTAGTCAGCCCGAAGAAGATAATACTGTTTCATATGAAGAAAAGTCAGCTTTGTGCTTTTCTATCTCTCCAAAAGAAATGAATGATTTTTTTTTTTATGTTAAACCACTGAATTTGTCACAAAGAGAAAATTGAACTAGAAATTGYTCCTCATATAGCAATGATTTATTATAAAATGAATGTTTGGTGCTAGATCACATGGCAGCACTTAGACACATTATGAATGGGCATTCAAAAGTCATGATATTTTGCTGGCTTGTCAGATGCATATGAGACTGTCACATGAGGGTGAAAGTATCTATGGAGTTTTATGAATACGGAAATATATTGCTATATTAAGTTGGCAGTGTTCCTGRCATGAACTTAGCTTTGTGACAGAACTGTTCAGAGTACAGGGGCATGAAAATCACTCTTACAAATGAAACAGTGCCAGACTGGAAAAATGTATGTGTCCAGGTATAACCACATCTATGATAAAGACTCAGGCATTCTTAGTACTAATGAATACATATTAAACAGGTTTAAACATTAGAGAARCAGAATTTGTCATAAATATTTTCAGAGTCTCTATGCAAACATGTCCTTCTTTAATAGTTCCTTTGTTAACATGATCATTTCCTTTGGATTCTCCAATGTAGATACCTAGATAAATGGCTCTTTTGGCATTTGTTATGATTTTGAAACTGTAGTATATCAAATCGCTTTATACAAAGGTGTTTCCTCATAAATCATGGTGCAGTGTCTTTATGTCTTTACTGTTCTTACACAAAACCATTATCCTCAAATACTATCCTAATAATATACCTAATTCATAATATTACTATTAATAACAATAAATTATATTAGAATGTCATGTGTGAAAGGGGCCTTACAGACATGGAGTATGACAGAACTCAATTTCAAAGAGCTTATAAACAAATTGCTAGTATGTGACCACATGCACTAAAGTTAGGTGGAATTCAGTATAGATAACAAATAGACTAATAGAAAAGTGTCATTTTTATCCATAGTCACTCTTTGGATTAGAACTATGTGCAAATTGCTATGATATTAAATTGTCAAAGTAGAGCTTTTTTGCATCTTTATTTCTTTTCTAACTGCAAAATTAAACTTGCCATGATAACACAGTACTACATTTTTATGTTGTTCACAGCAATACTATTCTGAAAATAAAGCTATCTTTCACAATTCATTCTGTATAAAATATTTTAGTCTACAAGTCCTGGGCAGTGAGGCAAATCAAGATAAACTGAAAGCTGAATTTTTAGCTTTTCTACTTCTAAATTCTGCAGTTTTCTAATTCTCATTTGGGTGCTGCGTACTGCTTTTGCTAGTTGTGTATATGTTATTAATATAAACAATGCCACATAAAACTTGGCTTTGATGCTATCTGGAGTACTAGAAGTCTATGTTACCATATACCCAGACTGTTTTAAATGATCCAAGCAAGGAACCAAGTAACTTYCACCTGTCTCCGGAGTCTGTTTCAGGGTAATAAAGCTGTCCTGCCAGTGACAATGCTGGAACAGCTCRACAGTACCAAAGCTGAATGCGACAGGTCAAACTCAGTTCTCATCCTAGGAATTTGGCCAATTCACTACAGCATGTGGGTTAAGCTCATTCTGCTGCTCTTAAACTCAAAACTGCTCTTTTTCCATGGCTGTCCATGGACTATTGGAAGCCTGATTCTTCTTGTCCAGGAACTTCAGGATGTTTCATAGTTCTCTCCACAAGAGACCACTGCAGCCATCTGGCAAGTCTTCTCCCCCTGTTTGCACAACCTCTCTGGCAGCCAACAAGCAGAACCCCTCTCTTGATGCACTGTCCACAGCCACCATGCACATACAGGCCCCAATGCACTCTACCAACCCCACGCTACCTGCTATTCCACCTCAAGCCTGGAGGCTGCACACCTATATTGGCCTGACTGAGGCTGAGAATAAATGTGCTAACTAATTAATTGCTGCCATGTGATCTAACAGCAACATTACAGGAAGGACAGGATATTCAGGAGATACTAAGCACACAGTTACAGATAACAGTGAGTTCAAAAGAGCCACTGGATTCCCTATTTACATGTGGAATGTGTCTTCCAGAAGACTGCTTGTTTTATGGGACAGGTATACACTTCTCTCTAAAGATAAGCTTTTATCCTGTACATAATGCAGATCCCCGAACAGACAATTAATGTTTTACATCAGAAGGAGAGAAGGGAGTTTACATTTTGGAGGATTCTCCAGAGAATCAAAGGAATCTCCACAGAAATGTGTTCTCCGCCTCTGTTAGGAACTTACAACTCCAGATGTCTCAGCCTCTCGGCGGTAATGCAGCTTGATTTTCTTTCATTTGCGGGTTCTCTTTAACATTTGTTAACATTTTGAGGTTAAGCCAATGGTACACTTGGTTTTATGATGAGTTACAAGATTATGGCTCAGAAAATGCTTTAAAAATACATTTCCAATTGCGTGCAGGTAATGAAATTTAGTCTTTGAGTGAAAGAGAAACCCACAAATTCTGAATTCAGTTTCTGACTTTGTCATCAATCTTCTATAGGCCTTTGGACAACAGAGTAAATCTTTCCAAGACTACCAAGTGCTTAGTGCAGTAAATAGATGCAAATTTAAAAAACCTAAATCCCTCTGTGCAGGATGCCAGCACTCTTAACATGTTAGAACTTGTATTCTTCTGCCCAAAGATATTACCTAACACCACAAAAGTTTTCCTCAGCATTACTTTTAATGTCATTAAGTTTGAGTGGCTTGAAGGCACTTAAACCATTAAATCATTATTACAATGTAGAGTAACATCAAGCACTGGCCATTGCAAAGCTCAATATCACAATGTGCCATTTGGCCTGGAAGTGCAGTAGCAGCTACTGCTACTAACTCMAAAAAGGGAAAACATCACTAGATTGCAAGCATTTAAATTCAGTCAACCCAYTGAGTTAACCCTACTGAACACTAACATACAACTGTCAGACCAAGRMGGCTGTCCCCTTTYTAAAGCTGTTTATCTTGCAGGATGCTGCAACCACTGGGTTGACTCTTGAAGAAGAGGTGGTTAAAAAGACAGATCACAGGAGCTTTGTATGCCCTAGCTGCTGCATTGCCACAATCTGTGACAGCAGCGGTAAAGCAGTGGAAAGAGAAAACATTAAGTAATGCAGCAKTGTCTTAAACTTTATCCAGTATATTACATTTTGATGTCCATTAGATGTTCATTTAGATTTACATGTGTTGGCCAGTACCAACTGGGGTACCAACTCTCTGAGCTGGTACAAATTCTACTGGTTTAACAATGAAATGTATGCCTTCCTAGTCAAATCGTGACAACTCAGAAAGTGGGTACATTTGTATCATTTTATACTGCTTAGAGAAGAAAAGGCAAAGTAAAGTAAATTGCTATGAGACAAACCTAAATGTAAGTCCGACTGTCTACATATATTTATTCTGGTTTAGCTAAACTGCTTTAACATCATGTTTCTTTAGTCAAATGTACTGTATGGTGCAAAAATACCCTTTGGTATTACAGCTAGAAACTGATATTTATTCTCTTGGGGTTGAATGCCAGTGGTACTACTTAGGAAAATCTAAAATCTAGGTTATTTAATTGWCTTTTTGCAGCTTGCATTGCTTATTTTTAGATATTCTGTGATGATAGCTCTAATAAGTTGGTGATAGGAAAATTGGTGTGCAATGGACATGCAAGAAGTTCTGAAAAGGTCAGAAACAAACACTATATATATATCAATGGTTAGATTTCCTGAAAATAAAGATTATTAATCTATGCTGGTTTGTTTTTTTTTCTGGACTGGATGAGCTCAGAACTGTTTGTCTGGCTAAGAATTTAGCTAGAGCTTCTTGACAGAAGTCAGATTTTAAAATGTGTACCTCACACWTTCTGAAACACACAGCACTTCATATCAAAGATTTTTATATTTAAAAAATATTGAGCTATGTAAATCTCCTTCCCCCTCCACAACACCTGAAACTACACAAGTAGTTTTTCGCCCAGAAAAATATTACAGTAGCACTCCAAGTTAATTACCRCCCTGCTAAAAAATCTTGAGCTAGATCATAGTTCAAAAAGTAATTATTTTCAGTAAGAATAATAATCTTGGAAGATCACTGTWCCATGCAAAACTACTTATTCATTATCTGTCGATAGGAATGTAATTAACTGCTGTTTCCAATGCATAGGATATTTAGAATTTGCATGTTCTGGAACCACAATATAATGTCAGAAACGTGCTTCTAGATCATTCAGAAACTGAATTCAAGAGAATGAGAGATGGAAAGCAGTTTCTCTGATATTTACTGTCCAACGCATATAGTTTTCCTTGGAGTTAAAAAGCTGAAGGATTAGAGTGTTTTAAAGCTACCAAATCATCACAGTAACAGTCTAAAAAGGTCAAGTAAAATGTCTAGATGTCCTGGACAATCATCTAAATCATCCACAAAAGAATTCTCAGCATGAAAATACTGCATTGCCATAGCCAATTGAGCACAGCTTTTAGGAAAATTTAGGATTCTAAATCTAAATTGGCTAGTCAGCTATGTGTTGTGTCATTAAAAAAAAAGAAAAAAAAAAAGAAAAAAAAAACCCCAGCAAATATGGATACAAGCAAACTTGAAATTTATGTTAAAATATACCCCCTCAAAATTTTGGGTTGATTACAGCTATCACAGTTGCAAGTGATTTTTTTTCATATATTTAAAAGGTAAAACAAGTTTGACCTGAACATGCAATTTAATTCAAATGTACTTACATCTTGTAAAATTTGGTTTTGAAAACTCCAGCTAGAAGTGAGATGCCAAATTTATATGGATTTTTTAAATTGTACTTAACCAGATATTGACTGCTATTACCCAAGGACACATCAAGTTATATGCCATCATTGATCCAGTACAGCTTTGGTTTCCATTAYAGAAAGTTCCCTTTCATTAGAGTTTTAAAGAATCTAGTATGAGAAAGTAAGGACTCTATATTCGTGACCTGAAATAATCTACTCTTTATAAAAGGCTGACAAATCACAGAGATTCAAAGAACATGCCTGTGGCTGCAGAGGTTTTATCTGAGCCTAATCTAAGGGTCACTGGAAAATTCAATGCATAATTGAAGATTCATCAAAAAGAACTTCCCAGATTAAAAGCTACATTTACTGTGTGAATGAGAAATCCTGGTGTGTAGCTTTATTCTGCATTGTTTGACGCCTATTTCTCTCTCGCTCTTTTTTTTTCTTCTTTTTCATTTCAAGAATAAAAGAAACAGCTCAAGTAAAGTGAATAATCACATCAGTTGTTGGTTTCTCCTCCTAAAATAGAGCAGCTTTCTGTGTGGAAATGGACTTTTTATATTTAATATAAGTGATGGTTCAAACCCTACTATCTGAGTCCAGYAACAGGCCTTTGCCATTCCTCACTTGCTCAAGTATTCAATATGCTGTTTCCTTTCCAGATCTTAGACATARGGCAGACAAGTGGAAGTGTAGTTACTTTACATATCTCCAAAACYGGGATAAACCTGGAATTTATTTTCTAAAATCCATCTTTTGATTTATTTTTGACATAACAGCATACTATCCCAAGCTGTCCATGAGATGCTCAAGGCACTAGTGAGCTCCTTGGCCCCATGCCAGCTATTTGTCATAGGGGGATGGCTAGCAAGACAGAGCGTGGGCATAGCTCAGCTGTGAACGTGCTTTTTGTACAGAACAAATGGGAAATGTGAAATTGAAGTGCTGACTGATTTACCATATTATTGATCTTTAAGAGCACTGAAGCACATTTCACAAGAAAACAAAAAGTAGAACAATTGCCCAAAGAATCGGAGAAAAACAGATTCAGGGGACTTCCTATAGGCAAGATGGCTAAAAGTACAGCCCTCATTTTATACAGGACCTGATTCTCAGAGATCATTTAGGTGTCAAATGATACTGGCAACAAATGGACAATTTACCCCAAGGGAAAGTACATCACGTGCCTAGTGTCACTAGTGGCAATGAAATGACAGAGGAGAGGACAGTAAAGAGATGGTAAATGCTTCCTGTGGACTGATCAAATCTTTAATTTGAGGGAAAGGGAAAATAAYGTCTCTTAGGGAATTATGCAGTTGAAAAGAAAGGCAAGAAAACAGAACAAAATGGTAAGCGGATTCTCAACATATTTTTTGAAGTCTTAGAGAGCTGTCTGCCAGGACTACGAAGGCATTGACAATCCCAGCATTTGAGTAGTCTCACCTGGGCCCCCTGCCCATGGGTCTGGAGACTCCATTAAGTTCAGACCCAAGTCTCATCTATGTTGTAAGCGAACCTGTATTCATGACTCTTTGATCTTGTCTGCTGGATGGACCTTGTATGTTTGTGGTAACCTTATCTCTGTCCCTAGCTCCTTTTGCTCCTCATTGGAATCCAAGGATGGATTCTGGACCAGGCAGTCACCTTGCCCTTTGTGGGGAGTCATCTCCCTGAGGGGTGTGGTTACCAGCACCTAGCTCTGCCCACTGTCCTGTCAGTGGGAMACCGTCTCCACTGGGGTCATCTTCAGCTCCCATCTCCCATTGACTTACACAGAAAGATATGCACAGAAAAATACAGGATCACTGCTAATATTGAGATACCAATACAAAACACGTAAGTGTATTAATAAAGACACACTTATTCACTACTATGAAGGAAATCATAATACAATGTTATTATTTGARGCTATCACCACACTCTGTCTTCATATAGTTTTAAAAATGCCTTTAATATATCCAATTTTGGAAGTTCTCTGATTTTTTTAATGTCAGATGAATTAAATCCAATAWTTTACTAAGGAGTAACAGAAAGCTGTAAACTTTTAATTTACTAAGCAGTTGTGGCGCATGTTTGCCCTAGAGCTCTTCCACAGAGATGTGRAAAGCCAAGTCTGGTAAAAGATACTTCTGCAGATTGATTTTTGATTAATGAAGTTAAGTGGGATGTAATTTTACAAACTACYGATATTATTTACACAAACACAAAAACTCGTCTCTTACCTCCGTTATCTTTTAGGTGCAGTGCTATCTTGGTATCATCTATAAAGGAAATTCAAAGTTAGTGAAGTAGGAAAATACATTTTTCTAGCATATGAGTCTTCTTAGGAATGACTTTCTAATATCCAACAAATGCCCACAATTAAAAAATGAATTGGTACTCATCTCAGTGAGAATTAAGTTGCAATGTTCTTAATTAAACTGAGCAAGGCCTTACTTCCTTACAAYGAATAAAACATCTACGAGAGCACTAGAGGATTCAACATAGTGGTAAATGAAGACATTATAGTCTGTTTTATAGCATTTTAAAATTATACTTTTTTTTTAGATATTCATATGTTGCTTGAGAACTCTAACATACTGAAGACATACTGTAACATATTGTATGAGCCAGCATATGAAATTTCCCCCTCCCCCATTATTTACCTTCTCTTCTAAGAAATATTTAAAAATCTATCAGTATTTCCMTATTTCTCTTTTTGTGTTGTGTTGAACTAAATGCTGAAGCAGTATTAGCAAATGTGCATATGGGAACAAATGCAGTCCAAATCCTGTGTTGACAGCTTCTAAACTTTTCTTGTAGCAAAGCCTCCCAGTTCTTATCAGTAGATTTCCACCCTGTAAATGTATTTAGCTCCAAATTTCCTGTCACAAGCCACTTACTTAATAACTCTGGTGATGCTGCAAAGCTGGATCAGAAAAAAAAAATACTAGATAGTTTCCTAAGTATTAATATACTATTCCAAAAGAAATCTACATCCCTCTATTCTATTCTAAATATGCTATTTGATTAATTTGAGTTAGCTTATCTACCCAGCGTGATTTTTCCCAGAAGTAGGAGAGTAGGACACCTCTTTCACAGAATGGCAAGATTTGAGTAGGCAGCAGAACAAGGATGAGGAATGACATACCATCACTTATCCAGTTAATTTGGCTCAGAAGCCTACAGAAATGACTTTAGAACAGTGAGCGTACATGAAAACATCAGTATTAACTGACTGAAAAAAAGTAAACAGGAAAAATTCAAAACAAGTCTTTAATTTSAGTTATCTCTAATTTTACCTTGCCAAATACAAGAACCAAAAGGTATCTAAAAAGTTTTATAACTCTGTGATGGGTGTTTCTCCACTAACTTTAATAGGTCTCTTTTTATCTATGTACTATTTCAACATGTTTCAGATTATGGCCTGGTGGTTAAAGTGAGCCATATTTACCACTATAWCCACAAGTTCTCTAATGGTCTGCCTGGTTTCTGTGTCCTACGCCTGGCTTTGTCCTTTCYTCCAGCGCTGTTGCCTTCATGCAACTTCTGCATTCTTATGCAGAAGCCTGTGGTTTGGGGCTTAGCTCTGGTGGGTCCATGTAGTGGTTGGCACAGTGTTCATGTTTGTGAGTCTTTTCCCCTATATGCCAAAAGTATCAAGCACAGTATGGCTCACTTTTGGATTTAGAAATGATTCCATTAGGAGGCAGCAATGGAAGCAGTCTCTTTAGACCAGACTCAGCTCAGATGCCTAAAACACCACAGGTAGGTAGCATACAATAGGACAACTGTTTAGAGACGGATTAGTGCCACTGCTCAAACAAAAACAAGGTTTAATGTTCCTTGTTCCCCAAGCCACAATCTAAACATAAACTCATATGTCACTAGTATTCCCTGCTCTTTCCACTGTACCACAGCAGAGAGATTAACACAAAAACACAKTTAAAGGATACATTTTTTTTCTTTTTTGACTTGTATACAAGCATTTTTGTATTATTTACTACAGAAGTCTATGTAATTCACCTTCTGTAGGCAGGCTAGTTGGTAGGTGGGAAGTAGTGGATGCTCTGGTTGTAGTTAAAACTCTGAACCTTGTGGTGGTTGGCTGACTGGTGGTGGTGGAGTAAGGAGGTGTTTCCATTTCCTCTACATTCTTTTCACAAATCTTATCTTTTGACTGTTAGAAAYAATGAAAACAAAGAAGAGAAAATTAATTTTCAGTAGAAACTGTCACTGAATGAAGAATTTCATCATGAAAAAGGTGTCAGGATAAAAGGAATGAAAACGGCATCTCTAAATGAAGGATTTGAAAAGTTTTTTCTTTTCTTTCTCCTTTTAAGTGAAATGTTCTACACAGCATTCAAGAACATATATTTTTCATTTAACTGCAAACCTTACAATGCTTAATTGTTAATGAACGATTCAACTTCCAAGCCCCTGAATCTCAAACATTATTTCCCCCAATTAGATTTTAACATCCAAGATTATCTACCTATTATCAGTATTCTGTTGTGAACGCTCAATGTGTCATAGGTCTGATTGTGACAAAACATGTTACAGTAAGAAACACGGGAACTGAATCATGGCTATTCATAGCAAATACTGAGTAATTAAGTGTAGCATTTAACTAGGCTTTACATACATTTATCATAGAAGAATGTGCACAAATGTACAAAATGCGTGCACGTCTTTATGTTCATATAAAGTTAATATACTCACACTCTACAGAAATATATTCACTATATGTAACTATTATTTCTAATATTAAAACTATATAGATTATTGTGTATAATACCATATGATATATAGCATAAATAATAAACTCTGCCTTTCAATAAGTTTTATTTTCATGGGGAAATTTTTATACTTGTGTCTCCAGTCTTCTTATTTTTATCAAGTTTTGGGCATTTTAAGATATTCTGCAGATGTAAGGAACATTTTTCATTGAGGATCATTATCATATATAAAAAATCAAATAAAACAAATAGCACCATAGATGGGAATTGCCAATTATTCCCGCCCTCACAATCCATTTTAATGAGAAGTGGAATATCACAGAATCTGTTTATTGAGATTTTCCTGTCAAAGCCCAGCATGTGTTATCTTGCTTTTAATATATAGTTAATTTTATGCTCCTTTRTTTTATTGGAAACAATATATTACATTAAAAATGTATCAATAGTGGCAGTCTAATTATTCTGTAGATTTGTTCATGCTTAACTTGAAAGACACTAATTTCATTGAGCCAATTTACTCAAAATTTATCTCAAAATCTATATTGCAATGAAGGAGAGTTTACTGTGAGAATCATCATTGTTCATTCCCTTGAATGAATGCATCTAAAATTAAACTCTGTGTACTAATTATTGATATTGAGCTCCAGCAGTAAATCCAGGAGGATGCTTAGCAAGCTGTTGTGCCTACTACAGAGACTGTAAATGCTAGACTGTGAACAGCAGTCAAGAAATCTGGAACAAGAAGGAAAAGACAGAATGAGAAGCTACAAYCCTGCAGAGAATAGTTTTGGGGTAACTTCATCTACAGGCACAATAGAGTCCTATCTACCTATAATCTGAATTGGATCAAAACAAAGGTTGTACCCTATGTAAGTATTCCTAATAATTTTTATYATCTGGCATAAGTTGTCCTCCATGCACAGTAAATCTTTAAGTAAATCAGCAGTATGTAAATTACAAAGCTGAAGAGTCAAGCTTGTGTTGTAAGACAGGATGTTGGTGCAGTTATTTTGCAATTACACTTAATATGAACATATATCTTCCAGTAGATTGGACAGGTATCACTACTTCGCTCTATTTCTCCTGAGTCTAAAAAAAAATGTGCTTTTCTAACTAAGCCTTTTTGACTACATTTTGCCCTTATTTTCACCTGACATTACATTTCAGAAAAGCTACGTTACCGGAACTCACAGCAGAATTTGGCCCTGTCAGCCAAGCTGGAAAAGACACTGCTTTTTGTGGCCATCCAGAGATTAAAAGTCTCATAAACTAATTTGTTCCTACCACAACAATCCCCTAATGAAAAAGAAAAAAAAAAACCAAACAAACAAAAAACCAACATCTCAAAGGAGAACACTGGGGRAGAATCAGCATTTAGATATTTATGAATGTGACTTGCAAATGAACTGCCCTGGTCCAGAGTACTTCTTTTATAGGAAGCCTGTAATCCTTGATTGACAACCCACCACTACGACCTTTGAAATCTCCCACTTTCTCTTGTTGCCTCTCTACAATGAGAAGTCCGAGTGCCTTGCATTAAAAAACAAAACAAAACAAAACCACCCAAACTAATTCATCTATATTTTTTTTGTGTACCAAATGACTTGGCCAGACTTCATAACCAAAGTGCAAGGCAGGCAGCGCTTGTTTTTCTCTTGAGACTGCTCTGGCAGCAAGTTTTCTGGAGAGAAGAACATCACAGCTTCTTCCCTTCTGGCAAGAGTCATAGATCTAAGAGAAAAACATCGCAAGGGCATTGTTTCGGGGCARGCTTCCTGGTACTTCTATTTTTTAYTTAAAGCACTTTCCCAGAGATAAGATTTTTACTTTGTGTCCATTTTATTTCTTCAAATAGAAAGGAAAAYTGCTCAGGCTATTTTTCTTTAATATAGCTTACTAATATAATCAAAAGTAAATAACAAATGTAGCATATCTACGGCCTTGAAACCCTGCTTCATAATCTAAGAATCCAAACCATCAGAAATATATAAATGCCTCCTGGTAACTAGTCTGATAACATAAACTACTCACATACCTCTTCAGGGCAGCCACTGTCTACCCAGTCTTGCCGGTGACGATCAAATCCACTGGAACATCTTTAAACAAGGAAACAGATGGAAATTGTCCAGATGGAAACAGGAGAAAATAAGAACAGGGAAGGATGAGAGAGAGAGAGAGAGAGAGAGAGAGAGAGAGATAATAAGTTTATGTCATAATTTATTTTATAATCTGTATGATTTACGTTGTTTTCTCACTTCACTGTTTTTTAGTAAGATTAATCGAGAAAGAAAAGTCACTGCTATAGTTACTTCTATTTAAGTGGTAATTTGGGGGTTTTGGTTTTGAAAGCGGCTAAGACATGCCAAGTGCCACAGTACTTCAGTCAAGACAGGGAAACTGTCCACTATGGAAGAACGGAAGAGTGGAATTAYTTCTAWAGCAATATGAAAGCAAATGTAACACTTTATTAGGGATCACAAACTCTTCTGTAAATACATGTTGATCAGAATTTACATCTTTAATAAGGTTTTTGAGAAAATGTTGATTCTTTTATCACTTATTAGCCATTTTTGTACTGCTCTGCAATGTTGCTTAAGAAACCCCCACAACCCTAACAGATRTCATTTATCAATCACTCTGCATTCYAAAGTCCTATCACAGGGAAGAAGATAAATCCCCCAAATGAAAACAGATCCCAGTGAATTACAGAACTCTTCTCAATGCACAGGAACCGCGGCCACAATGAGGAGCTTTTTCCTCACTCTCACTGAACAGTAAGTGGATGAGTGCTGTGGTGAGGTATTGATGCTGCYGTCCCAAGCTTTGCAGACTTCTGCCTCAACAAAAGTTAAAAAATAAAAGGGAATGTCCAAAGCAGAGAGAAGCAGTGATATTCCAGTTACCAGCAGAACATTAAATATGGAAGTCTCAATTCCCAACATTCTCTGAAGTTTGAGGAACTTCATCAGTAATTCCTAAAATCACCCTGAAGGAGAACTAGTATAATTTTCAGATGTACTGAAAACTCACAAATCCATTACATTTAAGTGATACCTCTCAAACTGAAGTATAATGGGTTTGTGAGTATTTGATATATCTGAAAATCAAACTCCATGTTTAAAAATGGTATCAAGCCACTCAATATGTTAATAAAGAACTGAAACGACTATTGCCATTAGAGATTCATGTTACCATAGACTCAATGGCACCTATATCTATCAGGAATTAATGGTCTTTCATCTTAGACTATATATACTGTATCTAAACATTGTAACTAGTGTCAAACTTGAAGTCTCCAAAGATTAAATGATCAAACATTGATCTCAGATGCACACATCCACAGTTCTTTTCACAGTCTTTTTCCAAACATGCTGAAAGATAGTGGTAAGTAGCATCATAGGGGTTGATTCGTTCCCTGGAATTAAACAAAGTATGAAAAGATCCCTGCCACATGTAAGATTTGGAAAAGCTATTGTGAACATACTCTTCAGATGACTCAGCTCTGAAGAACACTTAAAACTTTGGACACTTTTTAACATTTTCTGTCAACCCAACGGTGAGTCCAAACAGTGTTATTGAAAAACAGTTTATCAGGAACTAGATATGTCTCTCTCCAAGCAAACCTGTTTGAGGCATATGGTAATGAAAAGTCAGCCATAGASGATACCATCATTGCTGCATCATTGAGCTAGAGTTCTGGAAACTCTCATTCCAGAGCACTACCCAAGCTACTGATTGCGTTTTAAGACTTTCATCTAGTAGCATGATGATAACTCCTGGTTGTTGCTAAAACATTGGAATGGATTTGATTAGCTATGCCATTTAT
The DNA here is from genome assembly GCA_003342815.1 of Eudromia elegans. NCBI lineage: Eukaryota > Metazoa > Chordata > Aves > Tinamiformes > Tinamidae > Eudromia > Eudromia elegans. The sequence goes on along the minus strand of PTEX01000258.1, from coordinate 959,851 downwards.
GCCATCTGTCACCATGGCCGTTTTATAACAACTTAATTTTCAAGTGATGACCCAAATMGGCTCATAGCAAAGCAATAACAAAGATGTTGTAGGAAAGGAGAAGAGGGCTGTTTCTGAAAAGTAAAGGATTTCAGGATTCTGGAACTCAGGAATCAAAGTTCAGGGATCAAAGGGAGAATTAAAGCATTTGTATAACAATGAGCTTCTGGCATGACTAACACAGTTAAGTAYGGGTCACAGAAAAAGACGTTAAAATCCTTTTAGAGAGTTGCATGTAGCTAAAAATGCAACAGAATATCATGAGATCTACCAGATGACATTTACCTCTATTTGGCAGAGCATATTTAAATGACAAGAAGTGCCCATTCAGTGCAAGAGTCAAACCTCTATATCTTTTCTCTTTTAAGAGAGCTCACTGACAATTAATAACATTAATAGTTACTAAGAAGTCAAATGTCCCTTGACATAAGATTCATCAAGATTTAACCTGTAAATGCTAAAAACATAATGGAAAATGACTGGSAAGGAACAAAATCCGGAAGGAAAAATCTTTTCACCAAGTTGAATTAAAATAAAACCATTTTTATAGTTAACATCCACAACCTGTGTCCTTGATAACAACCTTTCCCTACTCTTTTTTCTCCCCCCAGATTATCTGTTACAGCATATAAGCAACGGATTTCTCGCAACTGAAGTGCATTCCAGAGATTTCAAATTATTTCCTAACTACCAGGTAAAGTTATTTACTCAACTCTGTTTTAATATTTATTGACTCCTCTAATTGACAGGTTGACCTGCAAAATTAAACAGAACACTGAACAGACTCAACTCTTTCCTGCCGTTAGTTACTCAGGAAGGYCCATCACATCAGGAACATGTAACCATGTTTTTTAAAATTGACTGTTTGAATTTCTGAAAGCAGAATTGAGGTATTTTAAAGTGGAATTTCTTCCTGAGTGAGGATGATAGGAAGTAAAAATAAAACCACAGGAAGCCTTGGTCTTAGTACCTGTCCAGCTGAAGAAACATAATCAGAAAATTATATCCCAGAAAGGAAGATATCATGCACTATCTCTGTGCTTGAGGCTTTGCCTCTCTTTCCTTTGGAACAGGCTCCACTTTGATTCCCTCATCCTCTGAATATCAGTTTCTTGATTCTGCGCTGCCTGTATTTTCCTGTCTGTTATTTTCCACTTTCCCTTGCCACAAATGCTGAGCTTCACTACAGCTCAAAGTGTTCACAAAGTGCCTCTGTGAGTGTCTGTYATATGAATTTGTAAACTACTTGAATGGTATTTTTGCTTATCTTCTAACACAATAGATTTATGCATATAGTCAAATACAAGCATAAATGTCTAGCCTGTGTTTATCCTATATTTAAACATACTGCTTAATTAAACTGTATTTCTGAATAGCTGGAAAAGGATTTGGCCCTACTTTCTTTTTTCTATGGTTTTCTCTTGATTAGCTAAAATGACTTGTTCAATAAGAGGATTTAAAACAGATAGTATTGCACACAGACTGTACTATTTTAATATTTCTCAAAATTTTAATATAATTATCAAGGCATAATTGATATTGATGTACCAGATCTGTGTCTTCAGTACTGAATACTTCCATCATCTTGGTGCATACYACTCAAAATCTGCAACATACAGGTGATGATAAAGAGTATCACAGAGATTAACGGCACAAATCCCAGGTAATTGCAGATAATCTGCAAGCTGACAATAGTTCTACAATTTTATAAGACAGAAAAAATGATGGAAAAATACAGGCCCATACTATGTAAAGTACTTCCTCAATATCTTGCAAATGAAAAAGTGAAAGATACTAAAAWAATCTGTTATTCTACAGTAAAAGAGACTGAGCACGAGTGAAACTCAATATTTCTTACTSTGATGCAACATGTGAATTGGAAATAAGAAATAAGGACTCCCACAGGGAATTCTTACTCCTGGAACAGTCTAAGAATAAAAATAGGGTAGAAGAGGTAAATTTTATTTTCCCTTCAACTAGAAAGAAAATAATAAAAAAAGCCTCAGCTAAAGAGAGACTTGGCAGAGTTCTGATTAAAAAAGAACGGAAGGATATTTTCTATAAAATCTTAATGTCAGTTAGAACAACAAAGGAAACTCGCTTTAAAACAGATAAAAAACSTTGTGCTAAAGGCCCTGTTTTGAATGATTACATGGAAAAAGGAGAGTAAGAGGAGCCCAGAGACAGGAGATTATGGTATCAGAATTTACAACAGAATCAGCAGAAAAATAATAACAACCAACTGTGTGTTCTTTGGAAAGGAACTACTCTGAAATTAGTCCCCGATATTAGATTACATTCTTCATGGACTTTTGCACTTTGTACATTTATAACTGTGCAAAATAGGTATAAACTGATAATAGCAACAGAAGCTGGCAGTGAATTCTGCTTTGTCAACATTGCATATCTGTATTGCACACATGCAAAGAGCTATCCAGGATCAAAGAAAGGAGGACTCTTGCTCTGAAGCACTACTGAAGCAATATTGCATGTATTTTACACTGGGAGTGATTCTAGAAAGCATCCTTTCTCACCTTTACCTGATCATCCAAACTGTTTTCTATCTTAGGTTATTCAACATGATCTCTTAATTTCTAAGGTGTGTACTACCAAGATAATCTTACACTTTTCCCCACCAAAGAAATAAAGAAGTGGACAGAAAAAAAACAGTGGCAGCTCTCTGTACTGCARAATCTGCTTTATACCCCTTTAAACCGACATCCTCAGAAGTAGAGCTGGCCTCTCAAACCCATTGTTTTGTCTCATATGAAGGTCACCTTTACAGAAGATATTTCCTTTTTCAGTACAGAGATGAGGAAATGGCGCATAAGAAAGATTAAGTGATTCGGCTGAGATAACTGAACTCTGTACCAGAATTTAGAGTTAAGCTCAGATCTGCTGAAAACCAAACTAGTATAAATTAATCTGCAACTCCTGTGCCTCCCATAATACTCACAGATAGGAGCTGAGATGATCTTAAAATAACTTCAAGTCTTATGTGCCATGCACGAAGGCACAGATATCATTCATTTATTGGCCAGCTCCTTTTTTTTTCCTTCATATACTTCTGCTGGGATTTTGTTCCGTTATAAAACTCAGTGATAATATCAGCAAGCAGTACAGACCTCATGACAAGCTGAAGGCAGCCTGCTGCCTAGAGATACTAGGAAATAGAGATTTTCATATTTMTGTTATGCATGAACTTGCAGCAAATCAAGCAATTCTTTACAAGGCTATGGCAGTACCAGTGGGCATGAGTACTAGAGCTGCTAGAAGGAGATGTTTTSGTATGGTTAGGCTGGGTTACTGCACCTGTATTGCACCTGTATTGTACCTGTACTGCACCTGTATCCTCAATTTTAAAAGAGAAAACAAAAGGAGTAGGAGCTATGTGGTAAACTGACTAAAAAAGCCAWTATTTAAGACGTTCATATGGAATGCTAACCAAAAAGCAGAGACATATTCATGCTACTGCATTTGTGGGAAACATGGAAGAATTAGGGTCACAAAAACATCTACTGAAAAGTCTCAATGAATTATTCAGTTAGATAATTAAAGAAAGTAAAGGTGCTGAATCATCCCAAAACTGGATACGCTCAAAAGAACTTAAAGTTCAGAAAGGTTTATCAAATTAGCATTCCACTCACTCCTCAAGTTTTCTCCAAAAGTGAGTCTGACTCTGAAGTCAACATTCAAAAAGAAGAGTCTTCAAAACAGATTACTAAAGAATTACAGAACAGTTGGTGCTCATCAGTTTCCTCATTAATTTTGTATATATTAATATTCATAATATGATAATGCAGATATTGGAAGAGTTGGTAAAGACAAGTTAAGGCAGGGAACTAGAGACACAATGGTGAAGGACAAAGYCCCAGCGTACAGGAGGAATAGTGAGATAACTTCATTTTCCTGAAATTGGGACTACTTCCCAAGGGAAATGTTACAGATCACCCACAGTTTTTGGCAATTGGAAGGAACAACTCTATATGCTACAGTAGACAATGCTGACAAATTAAGCAGCTTGCCTTAGCAGTTCTTCATCTCAAATTTCCTAAATTTTATGGGGAGACATACAGTTATCAGACTTGCCTACTTAATAAACTTTGGCAGAACTATATAGCACTATGTGTAYAGGAATGCATACAATTTAAAATACTACACTTAAGAAAAGAGCCTTTTCATTTCTGCCTTTTCCTTAAAATAGGTCTGCATGACTTCAGTGAAGCTGAAGTTATTTTGAGGAGCACAACTACMACAGGTTAGTGTTTCTGGAAAGAAGCTAAGATTATCGTGCTACTTCTGGCTGTTTCTCTACTAGTAAAATGAACATGCCCAGAAATGTTCCTGGGCACTGAGGATTACTGGCACAGAATGGCCTGTGCTTAAATACACAAACCTTCTCAACCTTGAGAAGGACATTGCATGAAACYTGATGAATGGGGATAATCCCTGGAACAGTCTAACTCCTGCACCGTGCCTGCAAACTCTTTTGGATAGTGCTCCTGGTCACAGATCAAAATCATATCAGGGAACACGGTAACAATTTAATGGCATATAAAATCATTCTCCAAAGCTCAGGAAGCTTCCCAGGCTGCATTTAATTTTACATGTAATTCTATGTCAAAAAGTATTTGTTATGGGAAGATGCAGTAACTACAGTTGTGYAAGTGACTGTTTATTTGACTGCTAAAGCGAGAACTAAACAAATCTGACTGAGGACAACCCTCTATATTATATTTTCAGTGAAACAAACAAAGTAAAAATGTTGATGGTGTGTAAAAAAAATGCTTTTCCATTAAGTAAGAATTGATTTACTTAAATCAAAAGCTCTTGCATTACCTGTAAAGGAAATAAAGAGTAGGAGTGGCAGAACTGGTGGAAGGCATTAGGCTTCTACAYAGTAATGAAGTGGTTGGGATCCTTGTATGAAGCACAGCAAAACTAAGTGTCCCACAAAAGTACGCTAACTCACATGCTAAGGAGATCCTGAAGATAAGTATGAAAACCTGAGCTTCCAGACTCCATAGAAATCTCCTGAACAAAACTTGGAGGTGTTCTGAAATGGTCTGTCCTCCAAATCTGCTATTTCACTTTTTATAAGCACTTRGAATAAAGAAGGAAAGTGGTAGTTGAGAAAATGATTGTCAAGCGTGACAATGTGGGAATGATGAGAAAGTGTAATGTCTGGCATTTCCCAGAACATCCCATTTTCTGATGGTCAGGAAAGGAGCCAGGATCTATGTATTCACTTTCTCTCAGGTATCAAAAAAAAAAAAAAAAAAATTGATACCTTTCCCCTCACTTCCTAAATTAATGTTCAGCCAAGACGGCCTACTAGACAAAATGTATCACCCTATTTTTCCTAATCCTCTGAAGAAGATTTTTCTACAACTCAGTTTATTTGACATTCAAATTCATTTGAATTCATGAARCTCAGGTTGGTAAAATTTGTGTACTCTCTAATAAAACTCACTGTTGTAAGCAGGAGTCTTGCTATAAGCAGGAGTTGACTTATAGCAGACAGCTGAAAGAGAAGGAAACAGTAGCAGTACCACGCTGTGCAAAGTCTTGCAAAATAATCACAAATTACAAGAAATTAGGGGTAATCGAACAAACTTATTTCTGTAAAATCCTGCCTTTTATGCTGAAGAATCATGCCAGGACTAAACTAAACCAATTATTTTCATTAGAAGTACCTTGCTTATTTATTTGGTACATAAACCAGGAGAAAAGTTGTTGTAGAGCTTGACCTCTTCAGAAAGAGAATATATCACAGTTTGATATATTTACTTGGGGAACAAAAATGCTATAATGCTTACAATCTGACAGAGAAACTAGTCATGAGGGGTCCATCACACATAGAGCACTGCACAGGACTAGAAGTCAGAGTAGAGTTTCTGTAAACCCCCAGAATATGCAGAGACCACAGTGCAAGGCATGTGTCTATGGAGCCCCTTATACACAGCAAAGTGTCACCTTCAACCAGCTACATATATTTGAAATACATTGGAATCCACACTTAACTACCTTTTTATGTAGTGTTTTATTACTGTGGTATTTTAGGTATGTCTGTGAAATAAAACATGGAGTTAATAAAGAATTTGTGATYTTCCATCCAAATKAAGTCCTCTGTTTCTTTGATAACTATTTTCTACATTTATAAAAAAACAGCTTAAGAATGTGATATATTTAACATATGTACATAAAACATACAATACTTGAAGGTCTCAAAGCAGTCCAGGCAGTTGTTCTGTTTGTATCGATTGGGGCCAAGCTGTGTTGCAAAATTATATACCACAGAAAGGTGCACAGTGGGTAATAAAGAGATTTTCTAAGTTCCAGCTGACAAAGCAACACCTCTGGCACAGTAACTAACAGATAGTGAAACCATTCAGAGATTTCAAAAGATAAATTATATGGTAAGAAAAACAAACAATAGAGTATGAGTAAAGTTAGTGATGTGGCTTAAATGGGTCACTGTGTTTATACCTAGATTAATGAACTTGAAAAAGCTTCCCAGTCTTTAGGCCCAAATTTCACAGAAAAATCATTTCAATGAGAAAGATTAAAATGTCAGAATGAGAAGAACGTTAAACAATCTTTTGTCCATATTCTAGAAAAAAATTACAGCTTTGTAACTTGGCCTTGCATTTGTTTGAAATCTGCATCAACAAGGAGGAAACTTCTTGTCCTCATGTTATTCTAACTTATTCAGGAGACCAAAGCAAAGTAATAACTTACACAGAAGTTTGTAACTAATGCTACAGCAATAACAAACTGTGTGAAAACGGGATTTAAATTCAGTTGCAAAGGCATCAACCCTATGAATGGTAGGATAGTAATAGTTTTACTTTCTAGCTTGGTGCTAGAGCAGAAAGGGAGAAGAAGATGTGGAGAAAGAACAATGAAGGTCATATGAAGTAAAAAATGCTAATTTTTTAGCATTTGAAAGAAAATATTAGATTTTCAGGCTCTACCATAATAAAATAGTCCAGATAGCTCTCATGAAATATATATTCATTCTGGAATATCAGCTGGGAAGAAGGTAAGGAAATGAGTTTACTATGGTGGATCCCATACCATATTTAAACAATTGACACACCTTGCTCTGATGTGTCCTAGGCATCCAAGGGCTATTGTATCTTCACTGTAGTTCTGCCTCCAAAGAGACCGATTTCTTTTGTATATTTTGTATATTAAACAAAGCAATTGTATTGGGCAAGCTGTGCTCTAGGGCATTTCCTGAAAATCCAGAGTAAATCCATGTAGTCCAGCTACTAATAAATTCTACAAAAATTCTCAAGCTGTAAAAAAAAAGCTATTTATCTGCTATTTATGTATACATCAATTTCAATGAAAAGCTAACTCATCTAGTTGAAGGCAAACTTTCAATATAAACATGCCATGAACTGATGGTGCTCTATGTTCTATAACTCTGCTTTTAAATTAAAGACTTCGGTCTCACRCAAGTTTTCACTGTCTCAAAACAGAACTGCCATCTTAGGCAGACTTAGGAAGACTTAGGAAGATCTGTTTCTAAGATTTTGTGAGGCTTCTTTTACCACATCTCAGACACCTATCACTGGGTTCACTCTGGTTTGAGAAAATGCTTTTTTTCACTAAGCACTTCTGTAGTCCTTTCTTTCCTTCTTTACTCTCATCAGCTTTACCAGGCATACGAAATTCTCCATTATTAAATGCTAATTTCCCAACAGTTTCTGCGCAGTTCATGTGTTCATACTAGCTTRTCAAATTATGAGCAAGTAGCTTGGAGAGGATTTGAAGAAGTTGGGTGTGCAGCAATTTTCTGCTCAATAAAGTACAGATCTAGTTACTCTATAATTGTTATCAGTAATGTATCGTGGCTGACAAATTTGCACATTAATTCTTGATACATTTGTTGCACTTGATTAAAAAGACCTATTGCTGTCTCAATATTCTTTTAAAGAGAAGAACAGACTCATACAAAGGGCCAAATTTTCTGCTCAGAGGCTCCTCAGAATTTCAATGTGAATTTATTTGGGGAAGGGACAGTAAACTAGTCAGAAAAACAATATTGAAATTAGTCTTCACTTATCACAGCTTATATTCGATCTAATTCAATAAATTGCTTGTTAAGACCCAGATGTTAGGACTCTGTCATGTTTTCATAKAAGACCACTTCAGTATCACAGACTGAAGAACTGCTTTTAGTGGAATATAAATTCTAGAGATTTGGGCTGAATCCGCCACATTTCTGTCACTTTGCCTGAAGCAGCAGCATGATGATCAATTTCATGAAGTTTTATACACTGTTAAAACTGAATATATTCTACACAACATACTGTGTTTTAAATTGCTAGTCCTTCTAAAGCACTTGAAATTAGATTTTTCCTCATCATTTGTATACAGATCTGTCACACAGATTGGATTATATATGCTCCCTCTGGTGGTTTACTTAATCCATATGAATGTCTCTATGCATTTATGTGTGTGTGTGTAATTCAATGGCTAAAATACTGTGGCTGATTTTATAATAACTACTTTCAGTTAAATGAATAGCTACTGTCAGTTAAATGGTGAGTATAATCAGCAAATCCTCCTTGCATCTTTTAATTAGAATATGAAATATACAGTATTCCTAAAATACACAAGTAAAATTAACCCCTCAAACAGTAAGTCTTTAAAATGAAACATTTGGATAAAAATTGATCTCTTTGATCAATTTCTTATGGACAAAGGAACAGGAGGARGAAAGATCTGGCTTGCTGGGTAAAATCCCTTGTACACACTGCACTAAATATTTTACCACCTTGCACTGCAACACCCAGACTTGTCAGATCACCCATCAAATCTATAGGAACCCCAGCTTTATGCTTCCTCTGTAGTGTCATTGCCTAAGAAGATCTTGCAGAACTTCTGAAGAGTGTATTTACAACATCTCAGCTTAAAACATACAGATTTCAAGACTGTTTTTTAAATAATTTGATGGTTTTGATACGATAACCAGAGGGGCTTAGACCAAACAGTATCACAACAGGAGACACTACATGTTCAGCATATAATTAAGCTAATATATCTGTACTGTCAGCTGATGAAGATTTTGAATCCTCATTTCTTCCATTGTTTTTCYTTGCTACAATTGAAATTTATAACCTTCATTATGACAACAGTTAATATACAGAAATAGGGGAGAATTAGCTATGAGAAAGCTGTGTTTGRAGAAAGACTCTGTGGTTTTTTTTATAAATTTATGAAGATGTTTATATATTTATTTTTGTGCATAAAAGCACAAATAATAGGCACATGTTTTGATCACATGAGATTATTACTTTTACTACAATACTTGAATAACACAGTTTATGTGAAAATAGGTCTGATCAGAAGGGACATACAGAGTAACAAATAAATGCAAACACAAACCCCTCCTCTTCTTGATATTAAAGATCTACAGATATAAACACAGATTTAATGTTAAGCAAATACACTTCCAATTTCTAGCTAAAACAAAGACAAACAAACAAAACATTTCAATCTTGCCCAAAGGTTCAGAAGAAAAATAGTAGTCTGTGGGGGTAACATGGAAAACTATCAGTTCATATTACAACAATTTTAAGAATTGCGCTTGCCTAAAGCTTTTCCCTCTCCCATGTCCCAGGCAATCAGTTCGAAATGTAAAATAACTTGCTTTCCTATTATTTGTGCAGAAGAGAGCAGTCACCATAATAATGTTAAAAATAGAGATATCAAGACTTAAATCACAATATTGCTGCCCTTCCCAGACACACTTCTGATTTTTCATTTTGCTCAGAATACAGCCCATAAAAACAACAAAGRAGCCCACCGACATGCACTAGAGGTTCAATGCAGTTCAATGCTCTTTGGTTCGAGACCCAGGTTTCTCTGAAAAGGAGCTTTTGGTGCTTTGCTCTCRCACAGCAAAACTTCCTTTGAAAGCTAGCTAGCTAGCTAAGTGCACTTGGGCAGTAAAGTCTGAGAACTTGAAATTTGCATATTTTGAACCTCTACCATCTGTACCAAGAGAGAGAGATGAATAAAGACACCTTCTAAACCGTCCTTGGCTCTTGGCATTAGTCCTTCTGCACTTCAGGCCCTAGGTCCAAAGCTGGGATGTCAGTACCACACTGAACTGGAGGGACATTTCAAGGACTGGGAGATACATTTATTTGTGTGGGAGATACATTGGTGTAGTAAAGAAGTGAAACATCCCAAGTGGAGYCTCCAGCCTGCACAGAATGCAGGACTGTGCTCTTTGTGTGCTTATTTCTGAACTTACTGAAATATCAGCAGCTACATCTCATTTCCAAGGTCTGAGACCTTGCCTAAGTTCATTGAAACAATAACATCCATATCAACAGAATACGAACAAAAAAATCTTTGAAAAACTTTGTAAAGAAGCAGCTTTTAAAAGATTCCTCACTCTTTCAGGCATCATATTTCCACACTAATTTAGTGCCAGCTCTTTCTTAAAAAACACTATTTATTTCTTGACTAATTAACCTTACATATTTCCAAGGGAACTCATTATTTCAGTAGTGTGAGCAAACTGTACAAAATGAACCTGTAATGTAATGGCAAAGTTGCCCATTAAAGCTTCATTTTTTTTTCCCCTTAAAAAATGACCTCTCTAACACACATGCTATATCAAGTGTCTAGGGTATATAAACATTTTCAGAAGCACAGAAGGATAAACGGATGAATTCTCTCAGTATCTACATGCTGGAAAGTCAGGGACAATGCAGAGAAAATAATCCAAGTTTCAGCCACAAATGACTACTACTAGGTGCCAAATATTTCTGGTGTTTTATAGATAGAAAGCTTGTGTAGGAGAAAGCTGTGATACAGTGTTAACTTATATATTTATTCATACTTAGCCTCTTTTACCTGTGGAATGGTTCTCTCTCCTATACATGTTTAAAGTTTGTTTGTTCTCTTTTAAATCCTYAGGGATCTTCCATTTGCTGAAGAACCTAAATGAAGGTGATGTGCCTTTGCTTTGGTTGTGGTGCAACTGTATGACATATGTCACTCAGGATTACCAAGTGAAGAGTGACAATCCCTTATGAAAGTAAAACTGTGATTTAAGCTCTTCACAGCATCAGGAGTAGGGGATTTTGCTCTGAATCACCTACAGGAAGAACCTACTTCTCTCTATAGCCCACAGAGTAGTTACACTAGCTGGGCTGAAGTTACACATTGTGAACACCCCACTGCGTTGAGGAATAAAGCTCTTTTCCTTCAAACACAGAGTGCCCACATGGGGGAGTATAATTATTCTGCAATGGCTCTGCTGGACATATTTCCTTGCGCAGTTAGGAGTTTCAGACAAACTTTCTTTATTTCCAACAACCGTACTTTGTTCTGTGAACGATACAATATATAGTTTAAACATGAAAAATAAAGAGGATGCTGTTCTTGCTAAAAATACATCTCTGGATAAATGGGGTCATAATCTGTTGAGAAAAGAAAAAAAAAAAAGTGTTGCAGAAATGACAGACACTTCCCACTAGATACACGCTTGCTTGCTGTCCATGGGGAAGCCCCTCTGCTCTGGGAGGCATCACTTTAGTTATCTCCAGAGCGTTACTTGATTCTGCAAAAGCAACATCACAGTCTGGCCACACCTACAACTTTTCACTGCCCTATAACAGCCTCCTCTCTGGCAAAATGTCACCTTCGGACTGCAGAGTTCAGAGGCAGAGTAGTCGCAGTCAAGCAAGAGTACACTTGAACCATCAGCAAGGGGTTCTCCTGGCTTTTGTACCAAACACTAATTGCTTTCCAACTCTGGGCTTCGCCTATGGCCACAAGAAACGACTCCCTGTACCACACCGTCCAGCTGGCTACAMCACTTTCCACCTCATAACTCAGAAGCTCCACTCATGCGCTCCTCCCAAGTACCCGCTTCTGCCTGCTTCAAAACCTCCTCTGAGCACTCATTGTAAAGTGAAGTGTAAATATTAATATTCTTTATACACAAAGCACTTATGAAATGTCTAAGTTAATACTTTATGTAATGCTTTGCCCTTGTTTTCCCAAGCAAATTTTATTCTGCTACAGCAGAGCAGTGTTTATCACAACAGGAGATAAAAGTCTAGGGTGACTGTTTTACAAGGCTGGTGACTGAAGAGCATTTACACACAGAAAATGCTGGAGAACTGATGAAAGAATTACAGTTTTTTACCCTTCAAGAATCTTTAAAGAGAACAGTCAGGTATTTTTCTCGAGCAAGAGCTTCTTTATCACATGCAAAAAGAGCACTCTATCACAGCTAATTTATTTGGAGGGGAAGTGAAAACTTAAAGCAGTACTGAAATAAATGATTCTGAGTACACTGCTGTGATCCAGGCACACATAATGAGAAGTAAGAAAATGCTTTTTTTTGAATCTCTCAAAAGTAAATTAACATCCTGTGTAACAGAAAGGTAAAAGAAGAGAGGTGTTGGTCTAAAGTAGTCAGAAATGGTAGGAGGCGGTAGAAAATATTTCCAAAGCTGAGACATGAACGAGCCCACGGAACAGTGATACTGTCGTCTCCTGATTGCAATGATACGCAATCTTCACATTTTGGAAAGCAACTTGCCTCTTTTCACAAAATTTGCATCTACTTCATACTTTTGATCTAGTTGCTGAAATAACCTGCTAATTTCAAAACAGGAAATTGGGTCAAACACGGCAGTGGAGCCTGCAAGACACAGCATTATCACATAACCTTGWTTCAGCAGGAAATATGGTTTTAAAAGATCAGGTATAAAATCAAGCATAAATCAAGACCTCCAGTGGCCTGGAGCACATCTTTGGAAGTATTCAAGACCTAGCTAGTCCAAGTCTTGAACAAAYAGATCAGACCTCATAACTCACCCTGCTTTGAATAACGGTTGGGGTAGGTGTACCTTCCARCCCAAACTGCTTTATGATTCTATAGACATTCCTGCATTTACTTAAACTTGTGTTACTATGCCTCATTTTTACACAGGCAGATTGGATGGTATGACTGTTTCTAAACTACTTGTGTATAAACTAGTACAGTTATACATGCTGTGCAGTGGCACAAATCTCAGTTTGCTCTTCTGGATCCACCCTGTTTCAAGGAACTGACTTCACTTCTTGCTGCTCATCAAATAATGTCCAAACACAGTCTGCATGAAATGAGAACCTCACTACTATCAGTAACGGTCTAATTAATAGCAATAACATTGTTATTTCTATCTGCTGCTGCTCATCAAAGGCACACTAGTGTTGCAACACAGGGCAGGCAGTTCTTAGGAAACAGTACAGCAGCTCACAGTAGGTTCATCTTTGACTGCCCTGTGATCTTCACAGGAAAAATAAAAAGGCAAGAATCTCTTTCAAGAAACCTTAACTGAAAAGAAATAGGTGTGTTACATGGTGYATTATTCAGGGTAGTTTACACTGCAGTAATTGTGAAGGAGAGGGACATGTTCATCTAAAATACATGCAGAGGAATGTAGTGCAATTACACTCCTTGTGTTGCTTAATGCTGACAGTGACAGATAACACCATTCAGGTGTCCCAATAATTCGTAAGTGAATCAGATTTTCCAGYAGTTGTAGAACTGAGGAATGACGGTGCGCTCCCTGACTCACAGCCGCCGCCGCTTACCGGCCCGTCAATGCCGGCCCCGCTCCGGGCCATCTGGCCGGGTGCCGCCCTGAGGAGCTTTCTGTGAGAGCAGGGGCTGCCGCCTAAGACCCTGCCTCACGCMCACTCACACTCAATGGCGCCTTCACACACGCACACACACACAGAAGAGGCACACGCAAGGGTCTGCGCCAAACAGCCAACTTTATTGTGCGAGGCGCAGGGTACTTATAGAGCGGTGACACCGCGTTGACATCTTTGGTAGGCCCAGGGATGGCCACCCCTCTGCTACCCACTGGTGGCCCATGGTGGGGTGATGGTGTGGTGGCCCCAAACTGGGACGCCCTGGATCCTCCTGCCAATGGCGGGAGAATCCAGGCCCCCCCCTTGGCTGGGTGTTCCTGGCTACCTGGCAACCCTGGCCGGGCTAGGGAGCGCTCCGTCCCCCACCGGTCTGGGGTCACCTCAAGGCCAGGCAGCTTGGCCGTTCTAAGTCCCTGCAGGCCCCCCACTAACTATAGTACAATATATACATATATACAAAGGTAGACTACCTGAGCCGATCCTCTCTTTTGCGCTTAAATCAAAAGGGCAAGGCTGCGTCCCGCAGCAGAGGAAACTGTTTTCTTCAAGAATTACAGTAAGAAAACAAARGGTTTCTAGGTTTGCCTGTTCTTTTTAAGAGGTTTGAACCTTGCCATCCCTTCAAATCTAACCAGCTCTTGCCAGAAATGAAAATACTGGTTATAAAACAACAGACCTTGCTCATCCCAAAGCCAACACATACTACTGCACACTTAGTAATCAAAGGAAGATTAAACAATGCCCAAGCAATATATGCCCAGAAATGGCAGAAAATATGACATAATTCTGATTTTTATTTCTACTTTCTTTAAAAGGCTATAAAAGCAGGTTTAAGATTATAGAAACAAAAGGATTAACTTCTAAAACTACTGTTTTGATCCTTCTTGCTTAATTTCTTTGCTGAAGTGAAATGGGACAGTGCTGTGTTGCTAGTGATAGTGACTGAGGTGGATGTTCATGTGAAAGAATGTACATAAACTTTATATATAACAATAATCTCTGTTGAATCACCTATAGGCAAACTTTTGGRGTATCCTTTGACCACAACTATATACCCAAATCAAAAAGAAATATATTTGCTTTACCTCTGGAGTTTACTGCACCAGCTGCAGTTGAAGCCAATCTGGGCAGTGACACAGGGACCACAGCTGTTAAACTGGAGACAAGCTGGGAAGCAGATAAACAAACAAATTATTACATGTCCCAGAAATAATTCTCACAAGTGCAAAAGAAGCACATAATTTCTGAGAGTGTTTAYTTTGAAAATCATCAGATTCACAGATGTTCAAAATAACACACTAAAACCAGTAATGAAGTGCACAACCATGTGCACAGTGGTACATTTTATCTGTAGGATTTGATTTGTATTACATTTGTAAATGTAATCCCATTCCCACAACCGTTCTGTCAGTTTTATAGCTAAATTTTTATCTTCCTGCTTAGTATTAAGCATTTCCTTAAATCTCTTTCTTCCCTGGCACCCATGCTCCTGGGTGTAGCTAACATTCTGACAAATGCAGAACATCAGACCGGCAGGAAAGTGTGCAAGAACCATAATCGGATTTGGAAAAAAATGTAAAGTAATAGTTTCCAGTTTTTCACAGCAGAACATCTGGCAGTTTAAACTCAGAGATTTCTAAACAATGTAGTTTTACCCTGGACAAAAGAGGCAGATGAACTGTAAAATGTGCTTGGAGATCTTCCTTTGAGATGGGATGCACTGTACACAGAAGTGCGTGTGTTTGTCTTGCAAGCATGAAAATTGTTCCTTTTCATAAGAAAACAAATTTACACATGATATAATCCATCTTCTTCTAAAAAAAAAGATTTGGCATAGACTTCATTTATGACCTGCTTGAAGATAAATACCTATAAACTAACTTGAGCCACAAGAGGATGCTTTGGATAGTGCATCATCCAGCTAGGAATGAACTTGAGAAAGGATAAATTAATCTATCCACGATTCCAGATCCATTWGTAAAGGAAAATATTTTACGGTTGYGTATGTGGGGAATGGYGGARAGGAAAGGGATAGGGGATATTCTCCCCAAATTTTGCTCCAGCCTGTGTTTTTTACTTACTGGGTAGAGGTATCATTTCAACAGCTGACAGATTGGTAATCTTTGACATCTGCAGCTCCACTCTGTGGTACTCATAAATTGTTCTTCTACGGACATCTACAAGGAAAGAAAAATAAAAGTATTTTCATAGTTTATTATTTTGCTGGCCATATGTTGTGAAAAAAAAGGGCTGTAATGATTGCTTACTGTACCTTATGTGAGTGCGATACAATTTTCCTCAAGGATACATTTTTAACGTTAGAGATCTTAAAGGAAAATGTTAAAGCTCCAGATAGGGAGTTTTTCACTTGAGAAACCATCAGAGCTGACAGAACAGGTACCTATCCCCAGTAAAGGATTGTGAAAATGCTGAGTGAGCTCTCAAGCATTCTATGCATTCATTTAGGCAGAAACTCTAGAGGGTATACTGCCAGACATTTAAAGGATATGTCAGATGCTTGCTATCCTAAGATATTTCTCAGCTTACATATTTGAGAGAAACACTTTATATGCTCAGTTTGTCATTTGTTGTCAAGATGTGCAAACTAAACTGATTTCATTGCTTAATCAAATTTGTGAGCTGCAAGCTAGTTTATATCCAAATGCACTAGCACATTTTTTATTTRACAAAAATATATTAAAGGATGCAAGTCGAGTCTTCCTAAACAGGCAATRTATAATCTTTACACAAGTTGATTGTACCTAAGTTTCTCAAAGCAGAAATTCAACACAGTCAACACACTGTTCTTATGAACTTTGAACACATACATGACTGTACCCAAGCACAAGATAAATGATGATTTTTTTATCATTCTGGATTCAAAATTATGTCCCTTTTGAAGATCTGCCAAACTTCAATTGAAATCAATGCCAAATGCTATCATAGATTTTCTGTGGAATCACTTCAGAAGAATAAATGGGCACATACAAAAGATTAGCAGGTTACTCTGGTTAATGTGTGGGCTGAATGTATGTGCAATGGAAGAAAATGAATTTCAGATGGCCACAAGTTTAACTGTCGGCAGTTGCCAGCTCTGTATGACTGGGCACACATTCTTTACTAATATAAAAGCTGGTTTTTGGCAGCCTGGAGTAAATACATTTGCGCTTCCCAACGTCTGGACAATCACATAACATCAAAACAGAAGTATTTTTCACAATCTTCTGGTAGGCATTTTTCAAATAAAAAAAATGGAACATTTATTAAAATAAAGCAAATAATAAATAACAATTCCTAAGTGACAAGAAAAACATCTCCTCTGGTGAGGTATCTTCTGGCATAAGGAGACAAGGCTTACTGGTGAAAACCTCTAAAAAGCCTAACTCTGGATACAGAGTTGTGTTGGAGGAAGCAGCTTCCTTGCACTCTGTCCCTGCAAAAGCTTTCAGGTGCAGGAAAGCAAGATCTCTTTTTCRGTCAGCAAGATCTCTACTTAGCTCCAAAACAACTCTATTGCCAAGATCCTTCTGTCAGTTATTTGAGGCTAACTTAGCTATGGCTTCTGTCTTAGTCTCAAATGCACATATGAACTGGGCCAGTTTGGACATTTTACCAGCACAGTCATTCTGACTGGATTAAGGCCAGATATTGGGACGTACAGACAATTTCCCTAGAAATGCCTTATACTTTTCCACAGCCTACAAAYCCACTAGGCAGAAAAGGCTTAAGATCAAGCTAATCTTGTGCTGGGCTGCAGAAAAATGCTTGCCAGCGGTGGAAGACCTGGGTTCCCCAGAGAGTACCTGGCAAAGCAGAGTGATTAAGAAATGTGTTTGAAATGAACTTCTTCCAATACTGGAAGCTTAATTTGTTTCCACAGAAATCATGATCCCTCTGTCCAAAAAAAAAAAAAAAAAAGTCAATGAATACATAAATTAAAACAGGGAGACTTGGCATCTGCTGCATCTCATCAGTAGCAGTACAGACTGGCATGCTATATTCTTTGCTCTGAATTTTCCCTAATAGATTTCTTTCAGAGCTTGGAGTTTCTGGCTTCCCAAAATTCAGTGAGAATTAGTGATTCAGGTCACTGGCATTTTTATCTCACCCTATGCATGAAACTGCTAATAAACACTGATGTGAAGAGAATTATATTTGAAATCCCTGAAATCATTTATAATCATGCATAGCTCAGCACCACTGCTGATCCCATCAAATCAGAGTTCCTAATGGATCTTTTCTTCTTCGGGAAGAAGACCATGCCTAYAGCAGGCTGTGGATTTGCAGATCACGGATCTACCTACTGTAAGAAACTGAACATAGAGAGACTCTTGCACAATGCTGTCCTAACTGCTTCATATGTACTTGGAGACATGTGGCTGGATGCGCAAGTCTCCACATTTCTKTGCAGGGTGAAGCTGTAAAAAAGCAGGTACAGATTCATTTGATGGTCTGTTTTGAAGCATACTGTGCACAGCTCCTCCAAATGCACTTGTTCCTCACTGTTTAGAAATCTGAGGCCACTTCCTCCTTGCTAGGAAAGATAAACCCAACGAGATAAACAGAAAAAACAAGACTCTCTCTCTGTCCTTGATAGCTGCCCTGTCCAGCTCAAAACACCAGCTACCTTTTGCTCAGGTGGATGTTATTCTTTTTTTTTACTGTTTGTTTAGATATTTTGAAAAAGAAATATAAATGAAAAATGACAAAGAGCTTAATGACTCAAGTACACATAGGCTCAAGTATATCTTGTAACTCTAGAAATACAAGTGAGTCAACAGACAAAATATAAGCTTCATGTGTAAGTATTTTCCTGAAATGAACCATTCTAATGTCCTGTCTAAGAGGTAAGGGAAGAAAGGAAGAGGACTTTTTGCATGTCTACATACTTTTAAGGTGCAKTTCTCGGTTCAGGAATTTTTTGGAAAATCTGAATATGTTTCTCTATTTACGAAAATATTTTAAAATTCTGTAAGTCATTCTGAATTTTTCAAATGTCCTCCTTAATTGAATAATATGAATATCTTATAATTTTTCAATAATAGAGTCTATTTCGTACATTTGGTTTCATTTACAGCATAGTCCAAATTGTTTTCTGGTTTCTTTCCACAGCATATAAATACACCGTCTCTGAACACAGAGCCAAAGCACATTCTCATCAGAAATTGTGGAAGAAAAAATCAGCCACTTGAGGTAAGTACATTCCTCAGTGCCCTAGAGAGATAACATATGGGGTCAGAGGCCCAATTGAAAGAATCCTTTCAGAGGCTTAAGCAATGGATAAGCAAAGTCTAGATGTGTAAGATTTTGGTCTGACAAAACATTTCTGCCTGGTTTTATGACAATGGCTTTAAACTAAATAATGACATAAAAATACTCTCTGAAATAGAACTTTCAGAATTAATTTACTAAACAGAGAATGCTCTGGTGACTAAGCAGTACCAGGACAGCAGCAGTGGTAGCCAGCCCATGCCCAGCTCCCTGGCTAAAAGCTTTGGACCAGCAGATAAACACACAAGGCTGGAGAATTTGGCATTCTGTATAATTATTTATACCGGTGGAAAACAAAAATAAATACTGTAAATTTTAGAATAGGCTCACTTTGCACAGAGGTAAATGACAACATTACCAGCAAGACAGGAACAGAGCAGGCTCTCAAATTTCCCAAGTGGTGCTGTACCTTTAGCTGAAAAATATTACGAAATAAACTGGAAATCTTATTTTAGCACTTAGGAAGATAAGGTTAAAGTTTTTGTCGGGGTCTCATTGCTGTAAACAAACTGGAAAAAGTCTTCATCAAACATGTAGAGATGTCACTTAATTATATGCTTGACTTACATTACATATTGAGTGACACAAATTGTGCTGAAACTGGAATGCTACCAATACATAACTAAGCTACAATTTCATTTTATACAGAGTGTTGACGAGCAATTTCAGTGTTATTGAATGTTGGGTTGTCAAAGCATGGATTTCCTAAAATAGTTCTACCTAATGCAGAAGAGGCCAAGATCATGGAAAAAAATCCCTCATCATGGAGAAAAACACAGCCATTAGTAGTAGTAGAATGACTAGCAGCTCATGAGGTGGGTCCCTGAATCTGTCACTATTTCATTTTATGAGTGTATTTCATGCTGTAGCAGAACACCATGCACAATTCGGGTGAGCTTACTGAAGGGCTTTTTCACTGCTAAAACACTGATGGCAAGAAACTGCAAACTTYAGTCCATGCACAATAAAAACAAAAMMCAAAACCTGATCAAAAGGCAATAGGGAGAGAACACTGAAACAAAGAAAAGAAAAGGAGTAAGCCTAAAGGAAAGGAAGGACCTTGGAGAGGCCAAGAAGTTACAAAGAGACCTTGGGAATTTGCAGAAGGGAGAGCAATAGACATAGCTGATAATTGACAGGTCTGAGAAGAGAATATCAAGGATGGCTAAGAGATGAGAAGTAAGAAGGAGTAGGAAAGATAAAGTAGTAGCAGTGGAACATGGGCCCCATTCTTCACACAATAAACACAGTGAAGAAAAGAGAGGAGATAAAATGTGCTGAAAGAAGATGCTAAGCTCTCCCCTAATCATCCCCTACAATCATGACGTTCCCAAGCACTCAAAAGTAATCCATGACACCGCAGGCATATCACAATTATATGTCACAGTTTGGAAACGATTTCCTTCTAAGACTTTTATGTGTTAGGTGCAATCTGAGTATGCCTACCTCATTCAAACCACACTGAGCTCACAGAGAGTAACAGATAATGTTCAAACTGTCCATCTTTCCCATAGCAGGACACGTAAGACCTGGGATTTATGCTCTTCATTCCAAAGACTGTTTAAATGTGATGGAGATGGGGAAAACAGTCTGAGAAGTGACTGCTGGGGTAACTCCTATGGCGGCCCTCATCCACCTTATGGACAGGTTGGATCTGGCCAGTCCTTATTAACCTTGTTTGTGCAATACATCTGCCAGGGTTCACATTAGGAGAATATGCCTGGATCTGGCACATGCTGGAGGCAGCCCCAGGAAGCTTGTTCAAGTGCAACCCATTCCACCTACATCTCGCTACTAGGGGTACAACACAAACTGAACCTAGTGAATTCACTCCAAATATATAATTGGAAAGAGCACACTTGGAAAGTAAAGTATGCTTGAGATCTAGAAGGGTTCTGGACAAGGTATGTTAAACAAAAAGCATTAAGAAAATCAGGTGATGACTTTTTTTCTTTAGTATATTTAATGGCAGAGAAAATTAAATGTCACCTGCATTGTTGTTGCCAAGCGCCTGTGAGCCCAAGGCGCTAGTAATTACTCTCCTCTTCCCTCCTCTCACTAAAACGTACATAAGAATTTGAAATATCACAAATATCCAGCTTGGATATTTTCAGCTTTTTTTTACTTGGATATGGCAGAATATTCTGAATASATTACTTTTCTCCTAAGGATAAGGAGACATGTTCCAAGTAGCATATTCTATGGAATACCAAATTGTGATGGTTGACTGTTCAGTTTTGCAGTATTTGGCTGGCCATTTAGTTTTATTTACTTAATTTATCAGCTCATAAGAAACAATGAYGGAGAAAACCACATTGGGAGTTATCAAGCAAATAAAATTACACTTGAATTAACAAGCTGAAATTAGCTAAGCGATTTGTTGTTCAGCTAATCATTCCTTCATAAAATCAGCTTACACTGATTTCCCAGCTTGCAAACCATTATCACCATCATATAATACATACTGGGAATTTGCTGGATCCTGTGCACCACCACAAATGCATCTGAGAGTCCCACTTTCACTGGGTGGTTGGTCGAACTGATCTGTGTAACAGAGACAGGAATCTGGAAGACAAAATAGAAAGATATGCATGAAGTATATAAATCAAAAAGTTCAATTTGAAAGCAAGAGTGCTGTCAGAATAAGCATTTAGTGAGTGTGAATCAGAAGTCATAAAGAAATCTATTATACAAAAAGTCATAAATAAGGATTTTTTGAAGATCGATTGTTTTTCATTTATATCAGTTTGTTTTGCACCTTATATAACAATATAAACATCGACACTTAGAAGAGTAACAACTGCTATCAATGATGATGCAGAAAAGAGTAGGATTTTACAGTGATTTATTTCTCTCAGTTGACAACACAGTGGGATGAAGTGCTAGCACCAAACAGACAGGAAGAGGCAATACCGCTCATATACTATTAAACACATAAATTGTGAAGAATAAGGCTCAGATAACTCCCTGAAAAATGAAGCGCTATCCAAAGAGAGCTGTGGCCTACTGATATTCATGTTTTATAAGTCCTGTAGTAGCAGGGAAATCACCAGTGTTGTGGAAAGCTGGAAAATGTCAGATGCTGGCTTGCTAATGTCTACAGGAACCATGAAAAAGGCTTAAAAAGCAATAAACCAGTGCAGTTTCTGCAGGACAGAATATTGATGCCAAACACCATGATTTTATGAAAATAACTCTTGCCAAACCTCATTTCATTCTTTGAGGAGTTTTCAAGTTTGTCTGATCCCTGTGTAGATGTACAAGCTTTAGAAGTCTGTAAGATGTCTGATGTAAGTGACATACAATTTATATGTAACATTTATACMTAATGTTTATATAACATCAATAAAATTAACTAGACTGACCACAAATAGCAGCCAGTCATCACTGAAAAATCAGGTCAGACTGCTAGTCTATCTCTACAGTGTATCCTAATTCTCTAGACACCACAGTCAGTATTCAATAGTTTTATAAGAGATTGGGAAGATAACATATTTATAGCTGAACAACTCTGTAGCTGACACAGGCTGCCAGAGTGATAAGACAGTGAAATACTGCCAATCAGTTAGTAAGATTAGCCCTTGCAAAAATTGCAAAGTTTTAACTCAGGGAACAATGAATTGAAAGTAGAGGTTTGGGAACTATGTTCTGGAAGCAGCAGCTTTGTAAGAGAATTGTGGGATGTTAATAGACAATTCACTTGAAATTTCAGAGGGAATATCACATCAAAAAACTGATGTGACCTTTGGCTACAAAAAGCGTAATGTAAGGGTGAGGAGTCATTTTACTCTACGCCAGCATTTGAAGGCTTGAGGAAGATAAAAGAACCATAAAAATAATGTTCAAACTTCTATAGTTCTCAAACACCATTAAGTTAAAGAGTTAAAGAGCTCTATCATTTTGGCTTCTTGAAAGGAGACTGTAAAGTTGATTTGATAATCATAAAAAGATGYTGCCAAAGGGAAAAATAACTCATGAGTTAAAAAGTCCAATTATCCATCACAGAAAGATATAACCAGAAGCAATGACTGGAAGCTGCAGACAGATGCATTCAAAATAGAGCAAGGTTTTTATGATCAAATGTTAACTACTGGGATAAGCTACCAGGGGAAACTGTGACTGTCTATCCCTTGCTCATTTCAAATCACAGCTGAACACTCTATTGAAAGCTGGTGTTCAGTTAAGTAGGGATTCCTAGGCTAAACACCGATAAAGCTGCAACAAGTGTAAGAGAATGAGATACAAGGTGCTACACGAGGTAATCTAACAGCCTGCTCAGGCTTCAGCTATGATAAAGCTAAAAAAAAGGTATCATTGGCCATTACTTCTCACTTAGCAGAGAAGTTCTAAAGTAAAAAGCTAGTTGCACATCCAATAAGTGAGGATTCAGTATCACTTACATGTCAATCAATAGTATGACTTGTGCTATTTATGTTGACCATCAGTAGTTCTTTYTGCTAGTTTCCAAAATATCATATAGTTGTGCTTTCTACAGATCACATTTAAATTCAAGAATCTAAACAGAAAACACRAGTTCTTATGAATTAAATACTGTAAGAAATTTCCAACTCTTGTCTCCATAATATGGGGAATTTGTAATTGCTTGACCACATTTTACATGGCTTCTTGCATACAGGATTTGCTCTGGTATGACAAAAGGCATGATATTAAACCAATGTGAAAAACAGAAGCAGTTTTTTAATACTATTTCTACATCAGTTGGCTTATATCATCTTAGCTTTGATGCAGTTATTGGAGAACATGACATAGAAAGAAGCCAAAAGACTCATACTTTCAAAATTTTTAAAATAAAACACTCAAACAGATCAGAAACAGTTTATAATCTTTCACCAGCCTGCAAGTATATAAAAAATAAGTGAATTATCCATAACATCTGTATACTATAGAGGAAAGTTTATATTAAATATGAATGAGAGAAGGGAGAGACAATCTATAGAAGTTACTGAAAATTAAGGCAGAAAARGCACTGATGAGAAGGATGCAGCTACTAATGTAAAGACACATCTCAAATCATAATAGATTAAGAAAAGAATCAATGTTTTATGAATACAAAATCTAGATGGAACTGTTATTATGGCTAGGATTGTGATCAACAGTAMGTTGGAAAAATGGATTCAAGCACAAATTGTGTTGAATATACCAACAGAATTATATGTATTTTTATATGTGAGTGCAAACCAAGTTTCAGGTYTCCTTGAGAATAAGTCTCCTTAATTTTCGTCTAGTTCCTTAGCACAGATTCTTCTGAATTCATAAACAGTTGAATAATTTGCATCTTTCCTCAACAATTATGATAACAGGAAAACAAAATTGTTTTAGCAGGAAGTGATGAGTATTTGCAGTACTAATCTCCTAAATGTTTTCATTTTATTTTCAATTCAACTTGGTTCAGAACTTGAAAGTCACTTCCAGTTTCATTATATAACAAAAATTATGAATGATATCTGCTACTAAAACAGGAGGATGAATCCAAGTAAAACAGAAAATACAAATAAAAACTTACAAAAATTACAAAATTCTAGACTAGGAATATCTCMATATATTTTGTTCAAGTGCCTGAAGATGCCTGTACCATTGTGCTAGGTTTTTCAAGAAGTGTGAAGAACTTTAGACAAGAGTTCCCTAAAATGGTAAGGACAAGCAAATCAAGCCTCCTAACTGCAGAAAGTTGCAGCAGGTCCAGGCTAACAGATTGGACAGCAGCTTCAAAAAAGGCAAAACTTTGTCCATATACTTTAGAAGCAGAGAGGTGTTTGTGAAGGGGAAAGAAGTCTCATAAATTAAGTCAACATAGCCAGTTTTTCAAAATGAGATAAAGCCTATGAGTAACAATTAGTCATATGGAATGTGAATGCTTGTCACTGTAGAACCATAATCCATGAYGCAAGAAAGACTTTTCTTCTCTTGAAAAACTACAATATTATTAAATCTATAGTTACAAACACATATTTATTTATATACGACTTTTTACAGAACTCATACCTCAGTCTCTCTGTAATGAGTGTATGAATGGTACTTTACAGGTGAAATCTTTTGAATGAGATGTCAAGATAAAGTAAGTTTTAGCATAAGATGGCTTATGAGAAAATATGTCCCTTTGACAGAARGCTTGTAAAAAATGATAAAATTATTTATTGAAAGTTATAGTGATATATAGGTAGCAAGCAGATATCCAACCTTCTGTATTCCTCATCATAATTACAAGATATGCTATTAYAGGTTGAATAGTTAAATAGACAATGAGTTAGGAATGTGCAAGTATTCAGTAATGGGTGGTAGAAATTTAATGACATTAAATTTTGATAATAAATTTTAACTAGAATTATTCCCAAATATACCTTAGTTCTACCACAATAAAAATAAGCTCTTGTGTTTTGCAAGTCACCAGTTTATCAACAAATTTCCTGGAGGCATCTTATCCTGGGGCCTCTGACGTCTATGATTGCGGTTGTGTATTTCAGCAACAGAGCAGCTATTTAGAATTCATGATGAAATTGGGAACAGTAATCTAGACAGCATTTTCCATCGGAGAGGTCTCARATTTTATTTGTTTAAACTTTCTTTGAGGATGAGTTAGAATTCTGTCCTTTAAAAGGGAATAAAATGATTGTCTGTGACCTTAACCTGAAGGAGGTGGTAGGCAGGGTGCAATTACCGCCCCACTTCAAAACTGAATCATAGATAAGATCCAGTGTATGTTGCAGAATAACAAGTAGGAATTCAGTGCTATTTATACAGGGATTTTGTTGCCAGTTTCCTCAACAGTCATTAATTACCAAACTGCATGAAACTTAATCAGTGAAGAGTGCATATTGTTTCAGTTGTGATACTGCTCTCAATAATTATTTCAGTTGTTGGTTACTTTACATTACTTTGCTACTATTTGACAAGTATATGTATATATGTAGCACTGGATTAAATGGTTTTAAAAAAAGTTGAAATGACACGGGAAAACTTTGGCAATTCATCCATAGCCTTATTTTCCCTATTTCTCCTACAATAATGTGTCTGTCTCTTATTTTATATCGCTRTCTCCACAGGAACCAAATTTCTCTCACAGAATTTTTGATAAACCTTATTCATCTAAAAATCACAATTTATTTTTGGCATCTCTCGCCTTTTCTCAATAACCAACTGGAATGTCACTCACAAACAATGAATTTTAAGTTGCTTGAATGGATCACCTTATCCTGTCTCTATGCTTTGAATTTTGTTACTTAGAATTATTTTCCATCACAAATAGTAGGAACACCAATTGTATCCAAATGTCAGTACTTAGTTCCATTCACCACTTCCATCTCCTTTCACAATAGAAATATTTTCTACTACAAGCTTCTTTTAGAATTATTCCTGGCTTCAAATATTGGGCAATTTGAGAAGCACTTTTTATAATGGTTTCTGGATGACTATATGAATAAAGAATCATTACTATTTAAATGAACAAAGAAAGTCTTCAGTTCAACAAAATTAAGGAACATATCTTAAAATATTAATAAAGCCCTACTAATAAAGCCCTTAGCACCTTTGCCTAATTTTTCCTATGTTAAATATGAAGAGAAAATGAAGAGAAAAATAAACTAAACATTACACTAAGGAGCATTAGCTTTAAGCACTAATGGGAAAGGACTATTACGAAGAGTGATTTTGAGTGCTTCTTTTTTTTCCCCCCCAAAAAAAAAAAAAAGAAAAAACCAGAAAAGCTCTTGAGAATGGAACTKCTGTGAAATTCTGACATAAGAAGTGATCATTCGTTACTAAAACTTACAAAAGTATACCTTCTCAGAAAACATACCTGTATGTATTCCGAAAAAGCATTTGATACATTCTGGAAGTGCACCAGCAAAACTTTCCTGCTAGCTAATCTATTTCCTGACATTTCCTTTCCACTTGCTGAGCACTAATGGTGTAAGCAAAGCAGCATTTAAAAAGGAAGTTGTCCATGCTGTAAACAAATGGAGTTGATAAGAAGTAAATGCTTGGCATGCTTTAGAAACTTGCTAGTCTCTTTTGCAAGCAGAAAACAACATTTGGCATATAGAAAAAGACAAGTATAGAAAGTAGAGAAAACTGATATCCTCACTTTAATGTAGTGCTGATAACTTTTTAATCAGTTATTAATACTGTTTTTCCTCTGATAGTATTTGATATTCTGACATTAATCAGTATTAAATTCTATTTATAGTACAAGAAGAGYATCAGAAAAAGAGATAAGCAAATATAACAGCTAAATTCAGATTAGCCTGTACAGAGCAAATAATAACTACACAAAGCACCAAACTAAAGCTCATTGTGCATTTCAAATAGTTYATAAGTTTCAAAAATTGGGTAAACATCTCTTTTTCCAATCAGTTGACTTTTCAAAAAAAAATATTCCAATGTCTCTACAGATTTCAATATCAATAGTTATTGGTCCGTCTTCTTTTCCAAATTTTCACCTTTTCGCCTTTGACTCTGGATTTTGGATAACATGGGTGCATTCTAGAGTGCTGCTTGTCAGGTGAAGTGCAAAACACAGAAGGCTGGGCACAACTTTAGTTTTGCAGTGTTCAACAATCCCAGCACTGTGTTTATGTGCTCAACAAAAAAGATATGGGGTAATCTCTCCCTAAAAAAAGAAATCCCATATGGTTTGAATAAACAGGAAATAAGAAGTACTGTTACCTGAAATGCTCTCAACACAGACGTTCCTATGTCCTTTAAATATAGAATCAAAAATATTTTAGAAGTGGATTCTTCAAAACAAACTCTTAGTTTCAGTAACACAAGCCCACTGTGGGRTGCTTGATAGTGTCACTAGCAACCTTCTTGTTTCACATCTAACATTTGTGCTTCAGTTTGGAAACTTTCAACAAAATGCAATGAGGGTTTTGTGGATKCACTATACACTACTGTAATTTCTGATGAACTGTGATGTTAATATGAAATGGCATCAAAACCATGACAGAAATATGSCTGTGCAACTTTTATTAATGCTAGCAAGAAGTCACAAGAGTCATCTTACTGGAGCTAACAGGACTCCTGACAACATGACTCACCAACAAGAGAAATGGTTCCAGAAGAACTTCCTCAAAAAGCAATGAAGTCGATACAGCACTGGAAAATAAATCAGTTCCTAGCCAGACTTATAAGCACCACAGTCAAGTTTTAATTTACAAGTGTCTCACTTTCTCTCTCCAGACAACTTGTGTCTGCTCAGTGATTGGAAATTTTATTCAATTTTCCTCACTTAGGAGAACTGCTGAGTTATTTTTAATGAAATAAGGCAGGCTGCAAATACAGATTGTGGTGTAAGAGAAATCTCAGCCTCCCC
Source organism: Eudromia elegans (assembly GCA_003342815.1). Lineage (NCBI taxonomy): Eukaryota > Metazoa > Chordata > Aves > Tinamiformes > Tinamidae > Eudromia > Eudromia elegans. The sequence continues at coordinate 931,524 of PTEX01000258.1, read as the reverse complement.
AAAACAATTCAAAATGGAATACACTAGTTAAGATATTCAGAGCTTTCGAAAAGCCTTTAGGCTAATTTTTTTTGATTAAAAGATTTACAGAGCACAAATATGTGTATTTACCACTTTAAAAAAATCTTTTTTTGGGGAAGAGTTCTAAATTGGCATTTGATAATGGCATTTGGGATGAAATAACTTGTCAAAGGCTGTACTATGCAATGGGATTTTCAATACTCAGCAGTGGGACAAAAAACCACAAATCTATCTCATTTGTAGATTCCAGTTCTTTCCATCTCAGGATTAATGAAAGGAATACTAATAATATTCCTTATGATGAAAACAGCTTGGTTTTGGAAGAAGTTCCCAATAGAAGCAGTGAGAGTAAATAGCCTAACTAGCTCTAAAATTGAATTTATTGAGTTTATGATAATCTATAATAATAGATTACTTGATATAGTTACACRCAAATCCAGGGAACCACATGGGATAAACTAAGTAGCCTCATTCTCTAACTGAAGGAAAGTGCACATTGCCTGTCATTCTGCATCATCATTTGCATTTGTACAAAACGATTTTAAAGCAATAGCTTCAATCTTTCATGTTCCATCAATTTTGCACAGGGTAGGAAGGTGAGAGAAAGCGCTAAGCATTGATAATCAAGAGCAGTGATTTCTTGAAAATGTCACCATTTCAATGCTAGATTCCATATGCAATTCTTGTTGGATGTGTCTTATAGAAACTGAAGCAGTGTCCCTTTCCATTTCTCTGGGCCTGGAAGGCAGTAACATTTCTACAGTCTTCAAAAGATTACCATGTCAACAACTAGAGAAAAGCAAAGTTTTGGTGAACACCCCTGTGGCCAAGCACAAGCTCCACAGTGCTAAGATCAAAGCTTTCCTGAAGCTAATGTCAACTCTGAAATGAGTTGCATTTACATAGATTGAAACTAGCAGCCTCTGTAACATTTGGGAGCAAACTGAGGACCAGAGCACATCTTATGCATGTCTCTCAGTATAAAGAAAGTCAGTTATCTATCTGTGTGCACCGGAAATTTCTAGTGGACTGCAGAAATTATCCAGCAACATTATTCTGCAGCAATATTGTTGGAAAGGTGAAAAGACATCAAAGACATGTATCTCAAATGAATATATTACTATCACTAGTAAAATAACCCAGATCATCACTAGCATTTTAATGAAGGGGAGAGGAGTACAATTATTTCTGCTTCATTATGTGCACAGCTAAGATGGAGGCATAAAAAATGAGGTTGATAGGATACAACTAGCCTGYAGCAGAGAAAGAACAGAACCCAAATTTCCACAGGCCTGGATGACCACTTATACCATTGATTACCTTTTCATATATGGCATATACATGTTCAAGAAAAAAAATAACCCTCCATGCCAAACAGATTAAAATGACCAAGAATTAAAGAAAGCACTCTGCCCTTCCACACATGAGTTTATCTACCTTTAGATACTTGTTTGCATGAAAATCACCTGCATGTATATACTCAGTATGACTCCAGCAGGGAGAAAATTATCATCTAACAACAACTGAAATCCCAAACAGCTGAACAATGCAGAGAAAAATGTAGAGAAACTAAAGTTGATGACCTCAATAGAGACAAAAACATATCAGTGCTATAAAGCAAGTGACTTTCAAGTCCATCACAAGAATATTACCTTTAAATAAAAAAAATAATTTTCAGCAAAAGAGGGATCTTACAAGCAAAATATGAAAATGATCTTATACAGCTGAACTTTCAATTATTCAGAAGAGAAAAAGAAAAAAGAAAAAAAAAAAGGTAGAGGAATTCTTGACAGGTATAAAAGTGACTTKTCTATTTAAAAGACAATTTTCAGACCCAACTTACTTCTTTGTAGCCGAAAATGATACGCCCATCATTGAGAAGGGTGGCCTGAAAAGTGAAACTGCCCAGGTTGTAATTATCCTGCAGATGTACATGATCCCACTGGACAACTAGTGCCGTGCCTGTGAACCCCAGAGTGGGGGTAGAGAAAAAAAAAAATGGGAGAAAAGTATTAAATGGCTGTAAGAAAAGTACTATACTTAGGTTATTTGAAACAAGAACAGTGATTTGTCTCTGTTTACCAACTTTCAGCCCAGCATCTTGAAGTGTCAAAGACATTATGAATACAACCAGTCTCCTAAAGCAAGAGGAGGCCAGTGACTTGCTCAAAGTCACACCAGGAGTYGACAGGCACCAAGGGCAGGAGCCAGCACTCGTGGTTCAGCTGTGCTGCTGCTGCTACTACATGGAGATGGATGCGAAGGAGGCGAAGTGCTAATAGTACTGCTGGTTCCTTGAAAGTCATTATTTGAGGAATTCAGATTCTTCCATTAACTATGCATTAATATAAACAGCATTAATTTTTCTGCACAGTATATGCACTCACTGAGGTTCTGCAAGTTGAAGAATACTAGGTGCTGGCAATAAATAAATGTAGTATAATTAAAACCACTAAGAATCCATAGACAGGGTAAATATTGAGCCTGGTGTGCAGCAATTTAGTTGCAGGATACCTGTTAATATTCATGGGAGTTCTCTGGCTGAATATCTATTTATCACACTAAAAATGTACCCCAAGTGACTTGCATACCCTGTGMGCATGTTTTACAGATGTTGAGGGTTACAGACACATTCAGGTTGCTTGGTTGAAGGATGCTTATCACCAAAACTGTTAAGTGAAAATGTCTTTTTTATATTTAAGTCTATGTGCTTTCTCCTCTTCACCACTAATGTGAGTTATGTGCTTTGATTCACAACATTTTAATTTCCTTTCTTGATGGAGTGCTGAGACTGGGTGGTGTGCTGCTACCTCAATGCGTTTTTGATATCTCCTTGAAACATCTTTTGTTGCATATACTCAGGGCAGTAACTTTCACTAACRTATCTTGTCAGTGAATGCTATGAAGCTGTGAATTTGCACGTTTTTGAGGCATACTGCAGTAAGTTCATCCCGCCACTGGCCTTCGGCGGTGCAGCGCATGCTCCTTGTGTGCACAGTGCGGTGTCTACATTCATTAAATACTTAAAATTTTTAATTCATTGAATTCCTTCTTTAATTCAAATTCAGCTTCAAATTCTTGGAGCAAAATATCCCAACTTTTTCTAAGCAGTCTTTGACTTCCTCAGATTTTTKTATGTCTTGTAATTCCATATTAGAGTGAAGGTCAGCTGCCTCCATACATTGCCTTTTCACTCTCAGCATCCTGAGATATGTGTGGAGGCAAGTTCCTTGTTCCTTCCAAGTTCCTTGCAGAGAAATTCAAGCTCCATGAGTGAAACTTGGATAGGTCACTAAATTATGTCCTTTAAATGTGGTCCTAAAGTAGCATATATGTGCAGATGGATAAGGCAGGAATGAGTAAGAAATAAGGAAGTAAAGATGCACCTTGCTCAGTTGCTTTTCACTTGGAGTAAGACAGCAAATTCTCTGTCCTAAAGCACATGGGTCTCAAAGAATATCACATCCCATGCATGAGGAGGGTTGAAAGTTCTCAAAAGAGTGCTCAACCCAACCATGAAAACAATGTGACACAGCCTGCTATACCTGGTATGAAGACTGTAAGTCAGGAAAAAAAAAAAAAAAGAAAGAGGAATAACAACATATTTCCCAGAATAYTCAGATTCTTTCAGCACACACAGCAAAACACAGGATATAGTTTCAAATCATTTATAGAAGGAAAATAACCATTTTTTGTTTCTTTTTGAACATTCTTAATGCAAGAAGCAGTGTTTCTCACATAAATTTGTTTATTTAACTTTGTAACAAATAAAATCTACAAATAATTACTAAATTATTATTAAGGTTATGATTAGAGGATATATTTTGATCCCTGATACCCTGATCTGAGGAATAATTATTTCAAAATGAATCTTCTGGATAACTCATCTAGTTGGACATGTGAGTTATTTTTAGCCATGTTTGCAATTTGTGCTTAAACTCAGTGTGTGCACAATGTTCCTATGATGGAACAGGATTACCCACAAACATTTAAAATAATCACAGATGTTATTATGTTACCTGCCAGGTTCTAAATTCAAAATATATAGTTACTGCCTTTGTATTTGGTGAACAGAGGTCTGAGATAAGGCACCAGATGTCATTTAATCATGTAGGTCATGTTTCTAAAATGCTGATTGTAACTGATTTCATGAGACAAGTACCCACACGTTTAAGGCCATTGAAAAATTTCACAGAGCCTCAAGTATAACATTACAACTTGCATTTTACTTTTTCAATCTTTTCTACAATGAACTGTTGAGAACTACTGCTGTAGATGACTGTATTGGATTCCAATCCTGGAACTCAATGCACATTTAGTCACTGGCATATTTATTAACCTCACAGTTTCCCTGCCTCAGTGTATGTTTATGACAATCCACAATGCTATTTTCATTTTAACTAGTAGATGGACTGTATTTCCTAAATATATATATAGAGAGAAGTAAAAGTAACATGGACTTTCACATATTACAGAGTTTTCCTTCTAAAATTAATCAAGCACATTGCTAGCATTTGAATTTGTGTACTTTAACATCCAGAAGGCACCTATTCAGTTAGGAAAAGGCATTAATGACTCTTTAACCACATTCTGAATTATGAACTATGAACTATCTTCAATATTTTACTCAAAACTGTTTATTTAGGGACATATAAAGAGTCAAGGGACACAGATGCATTAATTTATGAAGGACTACTACATACCATTATCAAAGTATCTGACTGTTGAATTTCTTGACACACTGGGGTCAAAATTTGCCATTAAAGGTGCAATATATTGTGTGGCTGTTAGCATTCGATGCACAACTTCTCCAGTATATATGAAACCTACAATAAAGAAAAAAATATTGAGACCATTTCAGTAATTTCTGAAAAGATTTAATAAAGTGACAGATTTAATGAGGTATTGCCAGAATATTAAAGGGTCACCTGASATAAATTAAAACCCTTACCAATTCCACAGTGAATTAAGTGCTAAAAATTACACACACACAAAAAAAATCCATGTTGACTACAAGAAGAAGAAGATCCAAGGTGAACATCAAAAGTAGCAACCCAAGAAGGCAGTTTTCATACAGGAAGAAAAACAGATCAAAAAGAAAGAGAAGGAGGAATATTTTCAGTTACAGACAAAATCCAGAAATGCGGCATTATCGAAGCAAGTCAGTTACCACCATACACCTTCCATTGTGCTTTCCATCCTTTTCTGCAATTTGCCTTTTTGTCTCATCTCTGCCACAGGTCACTTCTTTAGAAGAGAGGCTAATCATTTTTCATATATGCAGACACAAAGAGTAAAGGAGAGCTTCAGGAAAAAAGTGATGTTAGAAAAAAAAGAAAAAGGAAAAGGAAAAGGTCAGATGAAGGGCGGTATAGGGAGGTATTTTTCATGCTTATAAGCCAAGATGCAGTTGCAATGCATTCACTGCAGTGTCAGCTCTCACTTGCTTATCCTGTTCATCCCAGACTCTACATTCTCTGATTTATACGGTGCAACAGACTTTTTCTATCAGAAGGACTTATTCAAAGTCMTTAATTAGTTTAGAACTGGAGTTCTTTCTTTGAGGAAGAAAAGCCATCGATAGTGAGTAGATGACACTGTAGTGACACTACAGTTTTCTTAAAATCAAAGCAATGTTTATTTTAATGCTAGGAAATCCTTGCTATTTTAACAATAAATGGTCTACAAATCTGCTTACATCACTTAGGCTTGCCAACTTCACTTTAGAGATGCAACTAACTTCTTTGGATACCCCAGTCTATAAGCCTAATTTACAAACTTTCATTCTTGTATAATGAGTCGCTATTTTAGCTTTTGCCTTGTTTGTCAAAGTTGACATATTTTAAGTTGAATAGAACTACAGTTAGATGTTGAAAACTCACATTGGTGCTCTTAAAACGTTTACCAAATGGTAGCTTATGCTGGACTGCTTCTTTAATTTTCCTTTTTCTCTTTCTATTGATTTAATGAAATGCATTCCACTGCAAACATCCCAGTAACGAGAAGAACGTTAGACTTGGCTAGAAATTTCCTAACTGAAAAAATTGGTTTTGGAAAATGCTGTTTCACAGAAATTCCATTCTTTACTGGCAAGTTGGCAGTCTCCACTGCAATTTCAATGCAATTTATGCTGKTTTTTGCCTTTTCTTCTACTTCCTTAGTTATAGTGAAATTCTCTTTTCCTCCCCAGGACCTGGGGAGGAACTGTCAAGTTAAGGAGGTTCTTTCTTCTTACATATAGCATCATTGGACTACAACACAAGATGAAGGAGTATATAAATCTATCCCTAAAACAGGATATTTCTTCTCTTGTAAAATCCTACTACAGAGAACTACATTCAAGATAGAGATACCTATTTCTAATTGTAGTTAACATGCTATTCAAAAACTGTTAGTATGCAACACCACCTTATTAATGATATTATCTCATTTTTTACCACTGGGAAATGAGACAGACTTGTTAAATGATTTGTTTAAAATGATAGAAGAAACCTATGAGAGCACACAAAGATCAACTAAAGGTTCTGAAGAGCTTTAGGCATCCTTCCACTCTTGTMGTCTCCTGAAGTAATTATTTTTAAATACTTACTAAAGTGTTTACTAAAYTAAGTTTACATTTCATACCATGCTATACAGAAGAAAAAGACTACTGTTTGGAGCCACCGTATGTATAGCTGCTACCAATTATGATGAAGTACCATGAAGTCTATTCCAATAAATACAGTAGGAGACTTAAGAAAAGAAACCCAGGATTGGATAAAATACAGTAAAATTTGGAGCTTTTCCTGYTAACATGAAAATACCAATCTTCTCTTTTACTAATTGATAAGGAGAAAGACGGGTTAAAAGAAAACCTGCCCTTGCATTTTTACAACTCATTTATAAATCYGTACTTTTGGAATATACAATTGCAGTTGTGATTTTATTCTATTACTCATCATTTTAGGATAGCGATAGTTCTGCCAAAGCATAATCCCTGAAATGCATTTTAATTATTTCCTATTTATTTCTGTCTGCTTTTAAAATGTCACTCCCTTGAGAAATATTCTCTGATGCTTATTTAGACATTCTATAAACTTATCCCACTTTCATTTGTGTTGCTTATGAACTCTAAGATCATGTGCAGATGAATTTCCACATATTTTTGAGTAGATCTATAAACTTGTAACTATTCCTTAAAAAAATTCAGAATATGTGCTACATCTTTGAAGCTATATTCATGTATTACAACTACCTTTAATACTTCTGTGCTTATTCATCCTTAGCACAATGCTCCTTTCTTTACATATACTCTCCCTTTCTTTCTTTCACCCCATTTACGGTGAAAAAGTCCCTATTATAACTAGTGCTAAGGCAGATAAAATAGGAAAGGAAAGGACTTGATTGTGYTGGAACACATAACTAAATAAATCAGACCAGGTAATTAGTAACCACAGAGTGTGGCATCGCCGGATGCAGCTTTACTTTAGACAAAAATGGAAAGCAGGAGGTGGATGATAGCTGGAAAGCAGGCAGTCCTTGCGTGGASATCATTCTAATGAGAACTCCAGTCATGCTTCAGAACAACTTGGAAAGAAACACAAAGTCATTTCAAATCATCCTGGAGATTCAAAGGCTGAAGTTACTGTTGAGCGCCCATTTTATCAYTGCCACTACAACTTAAAGAAAGCAGGAAATGTAAAATTAACTTACTCCTGAATGAACTTCCTTATAGTATCTGTGACCTGATTTTCTGACAGTGGTAAATGCTCATGGTTGATTCATTTAGTCAATGAAGAATTTTTCAGACCTACAGTTTCCTGAACCACTTAATCTTTCCTTTGTGGGAGGAGCTGGTAGAGCTGTTTTCCAAGACTCTCCAGAAGTACTATACCTAGAAGCACAATTTGYTTCTAAATATTGGAAAGAAAGCAAATAGGAAATATAACTAAAACTAAGGATCAGCTTATATATAAGCCATTTGTATATCAAGATTCCAATGTCTTCACTACAAGCAAATACAGACTCACACATACATTAAGAGAGAAAACGGTATGTACAGTACTGCTTACATACAAATGTACATTTYCAATTGACGAAAGACACTGATGTGATTTAAAAATGCATTTTGTCCTCAAATATTTCTACTCTAAAATATGCTCTTTGCACATGGCATTTTAATACATTCAGCACTAAACTTTCTTGGTTAAGCAGACTTTACGGGAAAATTCCAAGGTCAAAATGGAATACAATGTTCTAAGAGAGCACAGCTCTTCAATCCTTGGCTTTTGGGTTGGTAGACTCATTTCCAAAATTTTGTTTGCATATAGAGACAGCAAAATTGAACTGTGCTGCCCTTATGTGGGACATACTAGACTGTCACTTCAGTGTCTTCAAGAGGAGTAACACTGGGTACATATCACTCGATCTGGGAGCAAAACTGATTAAGRCAGCAATCTTGAAGATGGCAATTCTACTTATGGCTTTTCTGTGTGTGCTGGCATGTGAGTGTGTGTGTGTGTTTACTACTTCTAGGTGTGCACAAAAATCAGTAAGCTTTTCAGCAATGTTTGTGAAGTGTGAGGAATATCAGAACACAGGTTCAAACCAACACAGACAAGGGGGCTGTGTTGCTATTATGAAGATGGGATGCACAGGTGACAGAAACATCTATACTGACAGCCATCTTCTCCCTTCCAAGGCTCTGCATGAGCAAGGGATGTGAACSCAAGCCTGTCCAATTGCTTTTGTCTTCAGTTTTACGTGGATTTTAGCATAGCTTAGTTAGAACAAAATACACTATTGGTAGTAATTTTTTGTCTGTTTTTTAAAAAAATAACTAAAATAATCCGTTATATATTAAAAGCAGTCACATACTGACTACAGAGTACAAACAAATTATATGTTGTGTCTTGTGAGTAGATTCCATTGCGAAAATCCATCAGTATCTCTTGAAAGCTATTATGATAGTATAATTACCTAATATTTTTGCAACAATTACACTGAATGACTTGCACTTAACATCTTGTTAGAGATTACTTTTTATTTTATATTAGTTATTTTCTAGTAGAAGGTAGTGGAAGGTTTAAGTTGAAATCAAACACTTAATATATCATGTTATACTTAGTAATTCTTAGCACCCACCCAGTTCAAGTCACTTCCATTGCATTCAAAAAACTACTTCATTATCCTTAGATAGAAAAATAAATTCTAAAACATATACCTCAAAAAAAAAGTCTTTCCCTTCTTCTTATAGTTCTGAAAACAATGAAAGCGTGGTCTACTGTCACGTAAGCTCAACCAAAGCTCCATAAAAACATACACACATCAAATCTACAAGTATGTAGATGAGGCACTTAGGGACAYGGTTTAGCAGGTTTGGTGGTGATGGGTTTACCATTGCACTTGATGATCTTGAAGGTCTTTTCCAACCATAATGATTCTATAACTCTATGAAATATTCTTTCTGTATTACATGTTTTGGCCTTTATACCTTCATTTTAAAACACTCATATTTCAGTTACAGACTTGAATATCAGTTTTGTAATTCAGAAGGTTCTGCATATTTTTGGGCTAGTTAACTGTTCCTCTTACCAGCTACTGTTTCTGAGGCATGTCAGGAAGTCTACAGTGAAAGACTTTTTACCATAGAAATGGCTCTGCATCCGTTCTGCAAATGTCTGACCATGCTGATTTACAGGATGATGTGTATTTTTCTTGAAAGGTAGCTTAAGCCCAGATCAGAGAAGTGARAAGATGACATAGGGAACAGAACAAGAGAAAGTTGTATCTAGTTTTAGATGGAGTGAAGAACAAATCATTCATTTTTGGTTTCTGRAAACAAAACAAAATAAAACAAAATAAAACCTTAAACTATCTCATAAAAATATTACTTTTGCAATGCTCAAGAAGAAAATGCTCATTTTCTAATCAGAAAGCTAGTGCTAAGTAAAACCRTATGTAAAAAGCCTTAGTAAAACAAAAGGCTGCGGTTACTTAGCTGGAAAAGAAACCGTCTGCCAGCAGTGGCTGCACAATGARAAGTTTTGCATGAGAGAGGTTGTCACTGGGCTAAAGCATAGCTGCCATTCAAGGGAACAGTTCAGTGTGGGTTTTTTGGGCTGCCCTTGTAGCATATAAACTAGAAGGGAAATAGCAGAGGAGTTTCTGAAAAAAAAAAAAAAAAAAAATAAACTAGAAGGGAAATAGCAGAGGAGTTTCTGAAAAAAAAAAAAAAAAGAAAGAAGAAAAATGAACCAGAGTACAGTGGTTTCCTAAGACAGTATGCTTCAGCCCAGATTGCCCATGGGAAAGCCTTGATTTTAGTTTGTATATTCAGAAAAGCAACAAGTTTAGTAGAGACACACATCCACCACAAAACGTCTTGTGGAATTCTTTCTTTCATTTCTCTCTGTTAATTTTCTTATTTWAAATAGATAAGATTACACAACTTCTACTGGTCATTTTCCTCYAAATCCTTTCTTGGTTAACTAAGATAGAAAACTGTAAAGGAGCTTCCTGATTCTCTGGGCACTTCTGCTTTTGTCAGATTATAAGTCCATTGGGGTGATGCAGAGTATCCCATGAGTGGGAGTATCTCAYGTGACCATGAAGTTGCCTCCTGGGTAGGACAGCTTCTATTGGAACTTTGCTATCTCAGACCCTGAGCACCGTTCAATTTTGACAGAGATCAGGGTTAGCCCAAGTATGGTACTGMGTAGACCAATAATCTGCTACAGTTTTCACAAATGTACTCCCCAATCTAGCAGTTAAATATTGTTGGGAACCTGGGTCTACCAATAGATCTGAAGATGATCAAATCTACCAACAGATCTTAAGAGATCTATCAGAGAGATCTATTTCCCCATCACCAATGGAGGAGACACTAGAGATAACAAGYATGAGAAATTAATAGAGGTTTGATAAAAAACAATCCAAAACAATCCTGCTATGGGGTCAAAGCTGTGTCCTGTGCCTGGCTTCCTGTGAAGGAAAGTTAAACATCATTGGCCAAGGCAAAGAAAAGCTGCTCGCAACTTAAAGGAGAATGAAGGACATGGATCTGTATGCCAGGGATACCTTCTTGCTGACCAACTGTTAAAGCAGAACAAAAGCTCTGCCTCTGAGTACTTAAATTCTCCTAATTTTGCTGTAAGTAATTTTGGAGAATTTCTCCCCTACAATTTGCCTTGATATATTAGTGTATGTATTACAGACCTAATGCTCTGGCATTGTTTGCCTATCCCTGGCAACCATTACTGGTAATGCAAAAAGGTGCATTCATTATTCTTGTTACATTACTATTTGGCAGGACAGCAGGAAAAAAAGACTAAAGACTGAGAAGCATGACATAAAAGTTTTATACAAACATCCTGCTAGATTGATKTTGTAATAGTAATTAAAATAACTAAAATAATTCTTGAACTTTGCACATTCTGAGATAAATACTATTGAATTTAATTCTACTCAGCAGAAACTCAGCATATCTGCATGAGAGGATCCTACAAGACCATTTGAGCAATTCATGGATATTCACATTTGTAAGTACAAAATATCAAATAAATTAAATAGGGAAATCAGAAAATAGTTTATTATTTTCTTAGCTAGGAATCCAAATTTTAGTCAGTGAAATAAGAAYAAAATATATTTGTACACTTTATAAGAGTGCAGGTGGATATTTTATAAGGACTGTGGGAATAGCTTAGCAAAGGGAAGGAAGGGAACTGCAGCATGTGCTCTCAGGACCACTAAGTGTTGTGTGTACTGTGTGTCACATACTCCCCTGCTCAATCCCCCTTGCCCCTTGCTCTAGCCCAACTGGTGCGCYCAGCCCCACACATCCCATTTAAGATCTTTTCAATGTGCCAGATTACGCTGACAGATGTTTGAAAAAGGAAACCACAAATCCTCAAACCAAATCTGTAACATTTTTTATTATAGAACCAGCTATTCCCTAAAGCACCTTCTCTAAAGCAAGACCCTGGAGAAGACCACTGTCATCTGGATAATGGCCTCATCTGCCCCCAGTACAAGCAATCAATCCTTCCTCCAGTAGGAATGCCAGAAAATTTTAAAAACTGTGTTACTTAAGCACATGTAACCACCAGTTGAGGTCAACGTAAGAAGCAGAACAGGAGCATTATTCCAGAAGATATACATTTGTGTTCTCAAAGTGTCACAGTAGTCCATATTATTCGACCATGGGAAAGTGCCACCTTGTGAGCAATTGGCTTCCCTGCAGTCATTCCCAAACATTGATATTCTCCTTTTAAAAGATGTTTGTTATATTAAAAATTAGCATAGCGTAAACAACATATAAGTTAACTATACTAAAAATTAGCACCTAATAAATCTTTTGAATCACTAGTCATTCAAAAGCTACTTTCATACTCTTGCAGCACACAGAATAAATAATTTGCAAAAATGTTGGCTCTGTTCAAAGAGAACAAAACATGCCTTGTGACACATGTAAATGAGATTTACAGAAATCTCATAGAGATTTCTCCTATGAAAGACTCTTCCATACATTCCACACCTCTATTTCCTCCAGGATCCTTCCATCTTCCTATGCATCTCTTTGTTTTCATTATTTGTAATAGTTCTGAGTGACAGGAAAGGGTTCAACCCTTTTGTTGAAACTACTCTTCTCCGAATTATTTCTAGGGTGATAAAACATGACTAGTTCAGATACATCTTTTCTTTAGGTTAGCAGCTATGTGTCTGGACTGTCCATGTACAAATAGTCTTTTGGAATAGTTATTACCTTGGTTTAATTCCACTCTTTTATCTAATTTTCCTCAGGACAATGATAACAAACATCATAGAAAGAATAATCAGACCATGTGCATAAATAAACCAACCAACCAATCAATCAATCAACCATTGACCAAAAAAACTCTTTCGATTTACCCTTCTGTAAAAATGCCCCCTCCTTTTTTTTTTTTTTGCATATCAAAGTATATTTTCAAAATATATTTCATGCATTTATGACCCTTTATCATTTGGGAAAGGGCAGAGCTGCAAATTTTCTGCTTGGCTGAAAGCCCAGTAGAACAATCTTTGTGTAATTATTCTAAATAGAGCTGCTGAAAACAACTTCAAAATTTTGACACACATTTTCAGAATGCTTTTTGTTCCCCATCTGTCAATTTTTACTCTGTCACTTCTTTTACCTTTGTTTCTTATACAGCAATAACAGTAAAAATTCACGAATTTGTTCTTGTTGCTGGTATTAAACTTCTAAAGGACTCAGAAAACACCTTTATATTTGAYGGAAAAATGGCAAGATATGGCAAGGAGATTAAAAAAAATCAGGAATAGTTTTTTGCTTTACATATTTATTTGATGAAGTTGACAAATACTGTGTGGGTATTTATRGCACAGACCCCTAAATTCTACACTGCTTATTTTTCAACTATGCTAAAATATGTTTTCTCTTTGCTATCCCAAATACATCTCAACCAATTGTTTCATGATGAAGCAAATTCAAGAGAATCTTACAATAGCAAAATGCTAAAATATCCTGAAATCTTGAATCCTAGAAACATACAATGTCATTTAAATTCACACTCCAACCCACTTGATCACATTAATATTTCTTTGATATTTCACTGAAGTATACTAAGAAATGCCATAYATCCCAAATGGCTAATTTATTGTTATGTCTCTGGATGAATGTTATCATCATTGTAAATTGTACTAAGATTATGGTGTAATTAAACAAAAGGATAACAGCAACTCCAGATCTCCAGGACAGCCCTTGCAAGTTAAACACTTTAATGGGTTTACAAGATCAGTGTAAAAATGAACCAGTTGTTCATATTCTTTTATAATTATTTYGCAGCTTTCTGGCAAAAACGAATTAGAAACAGATTATATGTAATTTTTTTTTTGGCTTTGCTTTTGCTTCACTAGTTCAAGTCAACCAATATGTTTCTTCTTTCAACCTAAAAAGTGGGATATCTGAAAGGTAAATCCCATAAGGCACAACCCCCACCCCATGCCTCTTAAATGCGAAACCTCACATGAACTTCCTGAGTGCCCATGTGCATAAGAGAAAAAAAGGGAAAAACTAGCCAGAATTTTCACACTTTTGCATACACTTCTGTGTTATCTTATATAGATGTTTAAATGCAACGTTTTTTTCTTGACATAATTTTCCCTGTTCTTTTGTTAATACTTAAAATATTACCTGGAAAAAAATTGCAAAAGTTTAATGTACAGCATTAAGTAAATGCCACTAAGTTTCCCAGTTTGCTGTAACACTTGCTACTGTTACAAAAATGGCATGATCTGGATGTGGTGGAATGCAATCCATTCTGATGAATACTCCCACTAAACTCTTCCAGGAGAAGTTTTTCTTAGGAGCCTTGTCAGGAGGTTGGTAGATATCACTGGGAATGAGTACAGGAAGAAGAGCAGTATTTCTAATTGAGGACACTGTGAGGGCCAGTAATCAACTTTGAGATTCAATTGCAAGTAATGCATTTGTTCACATATTTTCAATGCCTCTGAACTATGAATGCTTTCAAGTTCAAGAGAAACAACACCAAAGGTTATTTAGAGTCTAATAACTTGTATCAGTTTCTGTCCACTCAGTCCCTTACATCCCCAGAGAAAATTCCTGGACAGAGCCACAGAGACCCACATGCAATACAGTATCTACTCAGCGAGATACTGCTATGTGATAGCACCCAAGGGGCTCTCAYCTCCAGCCAAACAAAGGCCAGCTTGGTTCCTAGACAGGCTGGAACCAGAGAAAAGTCTTTGGTGAGAGGATTAGCTTGCTTAGGCTGAATATCTTAGCAGCTGTGTCATTGCTGTAACCTTGAAGCTGCTAAATGCTACGGAGAGGTTTGGACAGAATTGGTGTGGGGAGCGGTAATTTTGCACTCACTTTCTTATGTAAGCCCATTCCATAAGTTGGGTAAAATACTTTTGTGCCTGTACACAGGTTGTCATTAATAAAGCAGTTTGGGAGGAACTGAGGAAAGTAGCATTTAATATTTTAAAACATTAAAGGATTAAGGGTTTGTCTGTGAATCACATTACTATAATATCACTCTGCTTTGAAAATAGACATTTTTTTTTCTAATACTGCTGTGTGCCTGTCCTCTTATATTGCCAYACAGTCTAATAAAATTCAGATTAATTACACTATGGCTTTTCTGTTTGTCTTTTTTATTATCCTCCTCCTTATTGCCATAAAAAGGGGGAAWAATCTTCTTAAAAGACTTCTTAGGTTGCCTTTATATAAAAAAAAAATCCAACTTGGCTGTGCCTGCGGTGGAGATATGCACACAGATGCTTAGAAGCCCAAGGAAATCAATCCTTCCCTCTGACGACCTCGGTTCTGCAGCCCATAACATCATCTGCCCCATAACATCAGAAGGTAGAAGCAGACTGTGGTTGGGCTGCTCTTGGTGTACAGCTCCCTGTGCCGTTCAGCATTCACTTGCAATAGGCACAGAGGGAGAACAGCAGGAAGCTAATTTGTCCGTAATCACTGTGAACTTCTTACTAAAACACAATTCTGTCAAGTCGCATGGCTCTACTTGTTAATATATTTTAAACCAAGCATAAAGTCACCATTGGGATRCACATGCTGGGATGAGCAGCCTGACTGTAGATCTCTGGATGTTTTAAAAATTAGCCCTGTTAGACAAAAGCCTCTGACGAACAAATTTTATCCCAATGCCTGTCAGAACAACGGAATGTGTGCTAAAGAAAGCATGAAATTTGATTTGTATCTCTACGCTTAAATACCCCAAGAATATGTGAAGAAACATGCTGCTGATGTCTTTTAGACACTTGCAAGAGTCACCTTTCATACATTCAGTATGTCATGCTACATGAKTTGAAAGAAACTCCAGATGAATGATTCTGATTGCAAATATTTTATGCAAGCCTTCCAACAATCACCTGATGGGCTTAAATATTTCAGGAAAAGTCAGARGAAGTAAGCAGAAAATGCCTGTAGAGTGAACTTAACCAAAAAGTTAATTTAGGAAGGGTTGMGAAATGAAATCACAATATTGTTCTGCCTCAGGGAAGACACATATCATGCAACACACACTTTGGTCTGATGATAAATGTTGGTCACTTAACTATATGGTAAGTTACAARGAGCAGTAGGATATCTGTGGTAAATACCATGTAACTATAGGGTACATAAACATGGATTCCTGTCTCCTAAACCAAAGTGCAGCTTACAACACAATTATGTTTAAACTTACTAAAAGTAATCATCACAGTGGTTAGATGGTATTCACCAAGAAAAAACAATTTAGGTTCTGTCCAAAGAAAACATTAATTCCTTTCAACTTCAGGAGCTAGTGAAGCATAACTGTATCCCCATGACTCACCAGCCACTCAAAAGATAAAAGTTATGGYAAGGTACCTAGAAGACTACTTTTACTGCATTAAGCCTTAGATGGATATTAGATGTTATGAGGAAAAGGACATTCCATCATGCCGTGGTGGAAAATATATGTGTGYCACACAGGACACAACAACTGGCTTTTCCCATTGTGTTATAGCTACAGGAAGGTGGTGACAATTTTTTCCATAGGCATTTCACCCACTTCCTTCTGAATGAATAACAATGTGAACAGTAATGGATTAAACCATCAAGACACAAGAAGAAAATCTATTCACCCGTGAAATTTCATCAGGCAAAATATGGTCCTGATCACGTTTTGCTATTTTTTGAGAAATGAAGTTCCTGAAAGATTAAATTCACAAAACACACTGAAGCAGATGCAGAAACAAAGCTATGTTCAGTTACCACCTGTATCCACAGTTGTTCTTGTTGTCTGAGGTCATGAATCACTGCAGAGGAAAGATGGAGTACCTATCAAATGTTTTGTTTCACTCAGCTTGTGCGGCAAATTGCAGACCTATTTATTTCCCCTGAAAGTTTATATGCATACAGGTCAGCATCCTTCTGGCTGCTGCCACTACTGTCATTGTCGCATTAGGGAACCCATTAACACCTTTACCCTTGTCCAGGCTTTATACCTCCAAATCTACTACTTTCCAGAGCAGTCATCAGTACGRCAACTCATTTGTGTCTATTGCGAAACAAACTGTTGCTCCCACGTGCCACACCAAGTCAACAGAGAGCGGACCTGAAAATATGCCAGTATTTCCGTCAGTTGGGGATTAAGCAAGAGGACTGTGGAGTTAGCTTGAAGACTGTATGAATTCCAGATTCAAAATGTGAATCCCACCTAGTGCCTCACAACAACAGGAAGAGGCTGCATGCACTGAWGCACACAAAGCACTGACAGATGGTTAAAAAAAGAAAAAAAAAAGGCATTTAGCAGTGCTGTTCTGTAGAACATGCTCTCTCTTTCACATTGATATCAGAAAGGCTTAAGAAAGGCAACAAATAAAAAAATAAAAAAGAGCATTAATCACTTTCAGAGCATGCACCCTGCAAGGCAGTTTACTGGAGAAGCCTTTTCGGCTCTTGCATAGTTGATAAACACATGCTCTAGAGACAGTAACACAAGAGAAAAGTAGATAAAGCTGCAGGGGACAGCAGGGCTCTCTGTAGACACAAGAGAGCTGAGGAGGGCACTGAAGCCAGGAGCAGCTGTATCAAACAACCTCCAGGACACAGGCACAGGAGTTTTGTCTTGTGACAGAAGAGACCCAGTGACGGGGTTGGTGAGAAGTCTGGGAGAAAGCAGTGGAAGAAGCTTTTCTATATCATGCATGAATGTTAGGAAAAACTATGCACAGAAGGCTTCAGAACAGGTCAAGGAGGACCCAGATGGTGGTCCAAGCACAGCAGAGGAGTCATTTGGGAGAAAGRGAGCAGGCGGTGGGCAGGTATCATGTACCCAGGACCACTTCCATACACAGTTATTGTGGACGAACACCAAAACACACCAGGTAACCACTGGACCAGTAGATTTTCTACTTCRATGACAGTCACACTGATCCCTGGCACCACTCAGCTCCCTCACACCACTATGGAGTTTGTGTCTCTGAATCTATCTTGCCATAAGCTTTTATCAGAATTATAATGAATAAACTCTTCAGAATGAATCAACTCTTTCCCCAAATGTGCCCCYAATCTGGGAGCCATTTTTATGGCAATCGTACTTTACATCATGCCCAAATTCTCTCCAGATTACCATGCCGACACTATGTGGTTACAGGTTTTTAAAATTCAAAGTGGACATCCAGATACAATCAGAAATACATGTGGTAARGTGAAGTTAGGAGGAACCAACTGTTACTACTTATAACATATGTGTATGTAGTGCAATTCACAGCTAGCGATACCAAGATCTTCTTACAGAGCCCTGTGGAAAGGCCTGCCAGTTATTTGGTTGCTGTGGAAAGATGAAGAAGTGGTAGCTGGTGCAAAGGGTAGTACATAGTCTTCTGTTTGGATATTGCATTTTCACTGTGGTACTATTTGTTCCCTTTTAATCTTGCAAATATTATGTAAGATCCTTTAGATAAACAGGATCCTGACAAGCTACATTTGTACTCCACTGCCTTGGGTCAGTTGTTAGAGCAGCAAGTCAAGACATTCTACTGATTCATGAGGTTGCTTTCTGGGACAGCTGACTGCTGATGGGAGAAACAGCATCATAAATAATTAAGAGCTTCACAGTGTCTCTATTGATTGCTGTGAAGATTTTCAAGAACATTTCTATTTCTCTCCCTAAATTTCCCCTTTCCTATTTATCTTCCTTTACTTCCTTTACTCTTTCCTTTACTCCCACCACAACTTGTTACTCTTCACACAGACTCTGGGACTGTGTGGAATGGCCAAGAGTCCCCCAAAATCCACTACTTTGAATTTTTGTATGATCATTACAACTTAAATTGCCTGTTTCTGTATGTTCAAGCCAACAATGTAAATTGTCAGGTAGGAACAGGAGCGTTCCCAGTTCTGAGAAGCTTGATACAAGTATACCATGCAACCATGGATATATACCCACGCTGTTGCTGCTCCTTTTCCATCTGCAGTTGCCCAAGAAAAAGGCTAAGAAAGACTTGTCCTGGCTGCACCCAAATCCAAACGGTAGTCAGGCAGAAGACCAACCCGTCTGACTGCCTTTTATGAAGTTGTTCTCTGAAGTAATGGTTTGTATCAGAAATGGAAACCTTTTTCTTCCAATTCACCAAAGGAATGGGCTCAAAATCAATATAACTGAACAGGATGGACCTCCCTTTCTGCTCAGAGCAGAGCAGGAGTCAGATAGATGCGAGGGAGACTGGGATGCCTGAAAGCATGTCTTTGGCTCACACCAGAACAAATACCCCTATTTGTCTATAACTTTAACAGAGGTGGTCACAGGTGTCAATGGCACGAGATGCCAGTTCTCTGCCAATGCCATCGCCTGTTTGCCTCCAAGACTTAATTCACACTTTTTCTCCTGCCATGTCAACATCAGCATGTAAAGTACTGTCCCTCCACTTTCCAACTGCTTTCCCTACTTCTGCATCCCTCTGACAATTAAGCCAGCAAAATACCAAAGGAAATTCTTCCTACTTTGGCTCGTTGCACTGCAGCGTAAGCACACTTTTTTCATCATTAGGCAGTGCCATAAAGCTAGTATGCTAGTAAGGACAGGGGTGAGCGAAGCTGTTTCTTTTGTTGGCAGTGTAGACTTACACCTATTTAAAGAGATCATCAATTTATAGCCTTATACAAGCTGATTAATGTTACTTTGAAAATCTCCTGGCCTTTCAACTTCCCTTTGAGACCACAGGTGGGCTAATCTATTTTATCTCAAAAGTCTRAAACTTCTAGTCTAAGATGGATATAACACAACTTTTTACTTATGCAAATGTAAACTTAGTTAGACATTCTTTTGGGGCGTGGAAGCAACCAGTAATCTTTTTCTGAACTGAAATCGCATGCATGCAGTTCTAGGGCAGCTAAAACTGAACTCTCAACAGCGAGCTGAAGATGCTTCCAATAGGAGAAGATACATTAGAGATACATTTTTTAAAAAAAAAAAATTAAAAATGTAACGCATGAGGAAACAATCATGGAGTATGAGAATTCTAAACCTGAATGTTTTATATTTGTCCAGCTGCATAATAGATCAGTAAGAAAATAAAAACAAATTAGGAATGTTATGATTACATTGAGATACTTCAAAACAAACATCCAGAAAACTTAAAGGACCATAAATCTGTCTTTTAATAGACTTGCTTCTCTATAGTGGAATATAAATTTGTTCTTAGGAAATTGTCATCCCATATTTTATTTTAGTTTTTGAAAACTCACTAAACTACACCATGTTGAAATTAATATCTTATAAAATTGATTTAAATGAATGCCAAGATATTTAGTGACAGAGTACMATGCAGGCATGCCTCTTTAATTCTCACCACTTACATAAACTATGCAAATAGTAGAAAGATTAAGCTCCATTAAAAATATTTATTTAAATAGATGGAATCACAAAAAGAGAGAATTACTGAATCCACTTTAAGTATCAAAACTAAATTAATTCATTTTTTTCATATACTCATGAAAGTCCAAATTCATAAAATAAATACACATTATTTACAGAAGAGCCTATAGGCAATCCACATATTTTATAACTAAATTTAATGCTTCAGCAATTCAGAAATGACTGGCAACAGAAGCAAGTAAAATGATATGGAGATGAATATTCTACAGTGGGGATGAATATTCTACAGGGTGCAAAGACAGCTTTTCACATTTATCAAATTGCAGAAGTATGTAAGGCCTTATTTGTAACAAGTGTTGAAGCACCATCAATGTCTACTGAGTTCAGTCAATAGTTAGTGTGCATACAGTGCATTGGATGACTAATAGATTTAATGACAAGTCTCATTTTCCTCCTAAAGCTAGGCATGCGATCTGGGAAGGTGTATGGCACTCCCTCTCCCTATGAAGACTGAGTATGAAAAATGACTTTCTCTATTTCATTCTCCTTTCCTAATATTGGATATTTATAGATAGACTCCACTAATCCAAGAAGAGCACTTACAAGTTTATATGTTCTTGATACACTATTTTCTAATGCTATCAATTTTTCTTTCTGCTTCTGTTTTTGCCTTGTTAACTGTTTTCAAACTTGGGTGCCTTTTTTGAATATAAGGAAACACAGTCAGAATCAAAGAATAATTGAGGCTGGAAATGAACTTTGGAGAGCACTAAGTGTAACCTCCCCTGCTCCAGCAAGGTCACCCAGAACAYACTGCCCAAAATTCCACCCAGTAATCTCCAGTATCTCCAAGGAAGGAGATTCTCCAACCTTTCTATGTAGCCTGTACCAATGCTCTGTTGTTCTTACAGCAAACAAAACCAAACAAAAAAAATACTCCCTACACGCAGGGCCCTGCACTTGCCTTTGCTGAACTTCATGAGGTTCCTCTCTGCCCATCTATCCAGCCTGCCTAGGTCTCCCTGAATGGCAGCACAGCCCTCCTCTCTATCAGCTACTTCTCCCAGTTTTGTATCATCTGCAAACTTGCCGAGTTGCATTCTGTTCCTTCATCCAGATCACTGATGAATACACTCTCAAAATATGTACACTTACATTCGAAGACTAGGACACCTTGAGAAAATCTGCATGCTCATGTACAAAATTCTCATTCATACTAGATACACATCCACTTTTAGGAAAGCTGACTGCACAGAAAGAACCCAGGTCAAAATGATTATCTGACTTCATCCATACAGTTCTTGTGTGTAACTCTTCACTGCATCCACATCTTTTAATTTTACACACTGTCAGCCAAGCATTTGCAGAAATAATTGCCCAAAGAGAAAGGTCTGAATTGATCTTTTGATATCTTAATACAAAGTGAGAGAATTAAAGGAAGTACTTTTGCYTTTTCATCCTTTTTATGTTGATTAGGAAAGGAATTTAAGACACCAGAGTTGAAAATTTAGACCTAAGYAGGGCACTGCTCATTTCTTAGTTGCATGTATTGAATATTTCATCTTGACTTTTCAATGTTACTGATCTGTTTGTGTTCAGAAATAAATCTTCTCCATACTGTCAGTTCTAAACATATCCCAAGTCACTGTCCTTTGGTTTGCCACTCTCCTTAATCTAAGCAGTCTCTCCTAAGGCACTCGTATTACCCTTTTAGATACTTAAACTCTGTAATCAAATCATCTTTTTAGTCTCAAGGCAGCACATACTCTTCTTATAAGACAGGTTAGCTTTGATCTGCAGGATATCCTTGCAGCCTTTKCTTGCAATGGAAATTCTGCAAGAATTTTAATACTTCTTGAATTTCAGTGCTTAAGATCAACTACATAGTTCTAATTGATTTTTGCAAATCTACTTCTTTTGCAAAGGAAGTAGGGAAAGGGAGTCTGTACCTAAAAGACCAACTCTTCAGAATCTGAAATAGTTACCTGTGTTGTGTGGCATACGTACTCAGCAAACATTTTTTTTKTGTGTCAGTTACCATTACACACTGTGTTTCTGGATTGAAGTTATTGTACTTCATTTCTATTTCCACTSTTGCATCAAACATATTACTCAAGTTAACCAGTAGTTAACAAGCTCACCATGTAGAAATACTAGTTTGCATAAGCAGCTTTCAGGTGCTGTCCCAGCTACATGCCCAGCTTCTGTGTAATCTCCTGTCCTGTTAGTATCCTGCCAAAGACATCTTCCATCTTCCAGTATTTTGACACTGCACTTCAACAAATGACCRTGCTCATTTTATTTATTGGCATATTTACTGTCTTTGCTAGCAGAGATCTGAGCGCCTTACAGGACTGAGATAAATCTTTTACGTTCAGCAGGTGCAACTCACTCTCAAGCTATTTCTAGGACTGAAGGACTCTTGATAATATATTCCTTTAGCTCATCAGGTATGACCTGCTTTTGGTTTCTCATCAAAAGTCTCCTAATGGGACTGAATTCTGGTAGTAGGAGTAGACTGAAAATGTACTTTACTGCTACAACGCCCTGCTTTGAAGATTTACTTCAGGCAGAGACTGTGACTTCTGAAACAGCAGATAAACAGGAAGAAAAATTGCATGCTGGTTGGTAAGATATTTGTTACCAAGCAGAATAAGAAGCCCCCTGCCAGTTTATCACTTCTAGGGAAGGAAGCTGATGGAGCATTAAGAACTCTCGCTCTTACGCTCAGGCACCAGCTAATGTTTACACTGCTATAAAGAGTCTCATAGAAAGCTCTCCTGGGTCTACATACTGCTTTTCGCTRTATTGAGCTTTCCTTTACATGTCATTTACACTGAAATTTGGTCTCAGAAAACTGTTYCTCATTGCTGGCCAAAAGCCAAAGTGAAGTAATTCAATTTGGTCCATTATTAGTTATCTGAGCTTGCCACTAAATTAACACAGTTTGGAAAACTATCGTCTTAAGGTTTTATGATACTACGGCTGAAGTACCCCAGCACTTGTGAATAACTTTTGAATAACATGAATTTTAAATGGAGATCAGACTTCTGTTTTTTGAGGAATTATTTTATGTTTAAAGATTACTTTCACTGTGTCATCTGCAGGCAAATTCATATAAGGTTATGACGTACATATTTTGTGAYTTATCCATTAATTTCAGCTCTAATAAGAAATTCTGCCTGACCAAACCATCATTGCATAAACGATCTTTTCATGTTATCTTTCCACACTCAGCAGTTTAATGAGATCAAGCTGATATACTAGGAAACGGAATACTTAATGGAGATCAAAGCCACTAAAACCCTAGCAGGCTGGCCAAACTAATCCAGTCAGAGTCCTTTGTATTTACTTAAATTTTACTTGTCGGAGAAACTAGAGTTGTAGAATAGGGCAATCTTACAGGATGGAGTTGGAGTTATCCATGAATAAAATTAAGTGGCCGCCCGAATTACATAACTGTCTGCAGCTCGCTGATAACTCTACTGCTTTCTCTGCCTTCAAACTTTACCTAGCAGTGAGGCACTGTTTAGATCGCACCACAACTCATTTATCGATTTTCTGCTGTGTTACCATGGAAACTTTTCCCACAAGCAAAGGGAACACCGCATTACAAATTCATACATACTGTGTGCTCCTTTTGTCAAGGGGCTTGGAGGAGGGGCCAAATCTAAGGGCTCCTTCATTTTAATCATTTGGTTAAGTGATAACAATGTGCTGTCTCCTAGTCAGTAATTTTTCTCACTGCTGTTTACAGTTTCACAAGGTTGAGGTGGTTTCCATGGATATCAATCAGCTGCTATAATGAGATTCTTCCACTCAATGTCTCCTTAAAGTTTCTCCACTCACTCATTACACAGAGGCAACCTTGTATTTGTTTCCTTTTCAGGTTTATTACTGTGAAGCCACTCAGCTGGAACTTGCTTATAGGTGTTGTGACACAAAACGCCTTTTTAGGCTACTGCTTTCAATTCACTCATTTTTCTAGAAGAGGTGAATAGAAAAACGTTTTGTGTAGTGCTGCTGGTTTTGTTTTTGTTTCTTATGAAGTCAATCAGTGAAGCAGCCAGTCTTTAATCCTCTCCATGGTAAGGACCAATCAATATATGCTCAGTATAAATGGAAATAGTTCATCTTGTTCCTTTTTGAAAACAAAACAAACCACCCCCTGAATCCTATGTTTATGAAAATATGTTTTTAATGATAGGGCCACTCTCAGCTCTGTAATTTTACTAAGGCTTACATAGTACCTGATTAATCTCAAACTACTAAATTAGGCTACTAACATGGAGATAATTTGAGTAGTTAAAGAAGTGATCATAATCTTAAAGCAAGTTAGTGGAACGAACGGCAACAAAAAAAGCAATGGGTCCTTGTCTCCCATGACTGTGATCTGGCTTGCTTCATCAAGCCTACAGGGCTTTTACCTCTGACTACAGCAGAGCCCGAAGCTCAGATGAATGTTTATAAGACAGGGATGTCTACAGGCAAGTCACCAGTTTGCTTATTCTGTGTTGTAAATTCATTTTCTTCTATCCCTGTCCTAGCGAGCTTCAGCTAGTGAGCTTTTCCAGTCCTTGTCTTAAATGCATTCTGCAGTTGCACCTCCTTTGTATTATTGTTTTATGTAATTTAGTTTTATGTATTAAAGTTTATATACCTAATTCCAAATTTTACTGTAACTTCACATTACTTTAAATATCTAGCTCCTCTTTTTATATATTTTAAATGCATTGGCCAAATAAATATTTCAGGCAACACTGATTCATTAGCCTTTGAGCATAGTTGGATACCATGATGTCCAAACATCCTTTTCTACTTAAAGTATGCAATGTTTCTATGATTATTTATATGACTGACCGATACAGAATCTGTAATCATCTAGTTCATTTTTTTTKATGAGGATCAGTATAAGCATGTGATTAAAAGAACTGCTCAGCCATCAAACAACTTTTAATCTTGGTTAATGACAAAACACAGTAGGAGCATGAGGCTAACTATCATCACAGATTGATCTCGCTCTTCCAGAAGTCAATAAGAAATCTCCTATRGATTTTGAGGAGGCGATGACGAGCTTTCAGCTAACCAGTTTTTTTTCAGGTACTGATTAAAATCTCAAGACTGTGTTGAAATACAGTCAGAAATGGACAGTGGAATGGCAGCATTGTTGAATAAAACACAAAGACGTCAAAATAATACCGAGAAGACAATGAACTTACTAGAGACAGAGAGTAGAGAAAAAGAAGTTGAAACTCTGATGCAGTCAACATGATGAGAAGAACAGTTATAACCTGAACTGGTTAAAGTAAGATTAAGAATGGAACTTTTAAAATAACTCTGCATTTGTCAGAAATTGAAGACTATCATCCATGAAAAAATAATAAAAAAGACTGAAAACAAGTACAAGCATGGGACATGCATGTCACATTAAATTTAACAGAGAGAAAAACAAGTTTTTGATAAGCTTGGTCAATGCCCTTTGCTCCCACTCCCCGACAGCAAAAAAAAAATTTCTAAACTGCCAAGAACATGCAGAARAAAGTTTCCAGGAAAAAGTCATTCAGGAACACAATCAGAAGTACATCCACAACTAACATTAAATATTATTGTTGGAAATTGAATGAAAGGAAAATAATGTTTCAAAAGAAAACTCAGAAAAAATCATCCTAGTTGAGCATGCAAAAATCTCATAATGTGACCCTTACTTCTGTCTAGTCACATATCAGCAATTCTGAAGCTCTTAAATGGGTTCTTACAGTTGTCTACCTTGGCTCTGAAAGTCCTTATAGCAATTTAAGTCTGTAAATTATATTTTTTCATACTTCTGGTGTCATATAAATAGATCTATACATGATCATATTCATCTCCACACACTCCCACAAAGATTATACACCTTACCTTCATCAAGAAATTATCCTAATAAAAGAATTAATTGTGGACTCATACTGGCACCATCTAATAYCACATTTCAATACAGTGTTGAGTACGGAAAATCCCGTGTCTTTGACCAGACAYAGACTATTTGCCTGGGTCAGCTTTTGCCTCTTTGCCCATAAAAGGATGACCAAAAATGACATGCGACATTAAGGCCGGAAGACTTTTCATGTTGCACAGGATCGACCTAGGACATCAGCTACATGAAATAAGAATACACCTCCATGTTCTTGCTGTCAGAGCATGAGAAAGGTGCATCCACGATGGCTGGAACTTTTGTGGTGGCTCACACACTCCCTGGAATGCAGTGTGGGGGGGGTCAGCAATGGGTGGAAAACACCATGCCCCAAATGCAAGGAATTGGCAGATTCCAGAACAGCCTGTTATGTGATTTTTCTCACTCCAGGAGTCATCCCATTACACTAATATATGAGACCAAACACTGCATTATAATATTTATACATACAGAAATGCCGTCCGGACAGATTTTTTATTTTTTTTTGTCTTTTGACTGACCTCTTGATCTACTACTTGAAATCATAGGACTGGGGAGGCCAGAGCTACAGCTGTGCGGAAAAAAGGGAGGAAGGCACAATATATAAAAAATGCAAAGCTTATGGAAGCAATGAATTTAGAATATTTGCAGTCACAACATTAATGGGGCATTGAGCTGGCACAGAAAATAATGATGGCATGACAAGATCTCTGTAAAACTGTTTAAAATGAACTCTCCGTACTTCTTTTGACTGCAGCGCGTCTGAGTTCTCATTCATGTTATCTTTGGAGACCACCTGTTCCATACAGCTCTCCAATAAACACACTCTCAGTGCCATCTGGCTGAAAGGACAAGTTGACTGCTTGTTAAACAGTGTCTTTTTTTCCTTTTCTTTTTTTCCCCCACACTGTCCCAGATTTACATTAATGCGCTAAGATGACAAAGTTATTTGTCATATTATCAAAAAACACAGCTTACCAGTCACAACAGAATCCCCTCTCTCCTACCAAAATGCCATTCAGTTACAGCGCAATCAATACGTACATCAGACAATTTTGCACTGGTGAAAATGCACTCATGAGATGCCTCCTGATCATATGAGGTTTGCTCTTGCAACAGTCTGGCTTCTGACGTGTCCAGGGAAGACAAATGACTGCAGAGGACAATGTTATTACAATGCCAAAGAACAAATAGGATGTCAGCATATTCCCCACTAAAAGCCACCTATTGTACYGCCGATCAAAAGAAAACTGAAATGATTATTCATATTGATTGCAGCATGTCCAACCACCTGTCACACAGAAGAAATCATCAATAGACACTTCAGCTCACAATTTGCTCGGAGTTGACTCATGTCTTTCCAATGCCAAGCCTCTGGAAGTGGAGCCTATTAACTCTATAATTTGACATTCCTTCGGATCAGATGAGTCAGTGTCCTCAGTCCTTCCTATCATATCTTAAAACCTGCACTCATTTGCCTAAAAGCAAGACTTAAACAAAACACTTAAATAAAAAATCACAGTTTAAAGATTTTTCATATCTTTCCACCTCAAAGAGACGTAACCTCCCAAGGAGCTATGGAAGCAGCAAAAGMTATATCGTGTCCTCCGTCTTGGTACTCACTTTGTTAAAAGGAACAAGGCTGAAAAGGTTTCTCACAGGAAGTTATTTCCTACAGCTCCACCATGGCAAGCAGCAAAGCTTCATGACCAAAGAGGAACCGTGAGTTGATTAAAGTACTCTTATATTTCAGTGTACAAGATATCACTGCTAAACAAAGCTTGAAAAAACCTACTTGACTCTAGCACTCTTGTCCTGTGACTAAAAGAGAATAAATAAATAAATATGCAGCTGTATTAGAGAGAGGAAAACAGATATCTGGAGAGAAAAAAATGACCAAAAAAAAAAAAAAAAAAGTGGTACTGAACATGCCTTAATTTGGTTTTCAAATATTTAATTAGTTTAAACTGCCTCTGTGAGGGATTTAACCTTTAACATCTAGGCTGACTGCCAGAATAACTAAAAACTAAAAAAAAAAAAAACCGCAAACACAGCTTTACTTCACAATAAACACATTTCAGCTGCAGATATATTTGTGAATCTTACTGACTCTACCTAGGCAAAACTGCATTTTTACTTAAAAAATATGTCCTTTCAATGTACATGAAAGGAAAACCACATGCCACATGAGATTCATGAAAACTATGATCCTTCCCATCTCTTTCAACTTAACAAGAATAAAAATATATGTCAGATATCTGTTAATTTTCTGTCAACAAAACATATCCATGAAACTGTGTCTTCAAACTACAAACAGGTCATACATATATATACATATATATATATATGGGTCATACATATATATATATATATGGATAAAGGGTACTCCAGAGATACTTTTATACATTTATATTTCACAACAATAAAAAATATATCATTTGCCACGATAAATCCACATTGCAGTAGTCTTTACCAGTTGCAGAAAATATAATGGATCTGCAGAAATATTTTCTTTTTTTATAATGCCTAAAATGCCTSAGTGACCAGGCTGTAAGACATACATTTTTGGACAGATGTGCTCCGTTTCAGCTTCTAGCAGCAGTGTGTTGTTCTCAAAAATGTCAGTGATAATATAAAAAMAAATGTAGCTAGCAGTGAAAGCAGCATGTCTGAAACAAAGAAATAGCCTATTCCTTTAAGACGTCTGCAACACCGGATTGACAATGTTTGAGTAATATTTCATGTAGAGTAAAGCCACTGGTATGTCTGGAAAAGACCTATGTGCCTTCCCCTTTCCACAATGGAAATAGATGAAAAATTTATTTATAAAGATTAGATTAAATACATCTTGCAGTTGGAGATCTAAGACCAGATTCTAAAGCACTCTCTCTGCTGAGAAGAACCAGTGGCCTTGAGTTGCTCCACCAAGATTTTTCACTATATTTTGAGTGAATGCATACGAAGAAATATTATTTATTGACCATTTTCACAGTCCACTGCTCAGCTTTATCAGGCATTATTAGAATGCATTTATTGCATTATCAGAAAACCGCATTTATATTGAAATTGGAATTAGTATATAAAATAGTCACGTTTATCCAAAGCTACAACTGCAGAAGCATGAACAAAGCAAACTTAGAAATTCTTCTTAAAGAGAAATTTTGTATGCATCTGCACCGGATGCTGGCTGGCAGCTGATAGGCAGTGCAAGCGTGTCTCCAAAGCAAACATTACTGTAGTATTTTAAAGAAGTCAGAAGTGTAATAGAACCTGTAAGAACACAGCTTCTTTTCAAGAAGACCTGAAGGCTTTCTTTTTCTTTTTCCTTTTTTTTTTTTTTTTTCTCCAGTGAAAGAGTAGAAGTCTATTTTATTGTCTGAGGAGAGCCTGACCTTAGGCCATCCGGATACTTGAAACAAGGCAGAGCTCAAAACTGCTAAGAAGAAGAAAATGAAGCAGAGCTTCAAGTGTGATCAAATGCAGGTGTCCAGTGCAGGTGTCTAGTATTGCTTTGACCAGTAAGAAGGTCCAAAAGTCTCCAGATATAATGGCTTAGAGAATAACTCCTAGGAGATAAATAAGAGCTAAAGGGTAAGAAACATATTTTTTCCCCCTCAAATACTGTTAGTAATGCATCTATGAGACAGGAAGAAATCAAGGGACAGAAATCCTGAAAATAAAATGGATTAATCAAAATGCATTAATTAATGCCTCATAATCACAATTCATAGGAAACTGCTCTCTATGATACTTTATAGGATCAGATACCTGGAAAAATGGAGTTTAAGAATCTTAGTCAACACTTCATAGATATTTTTATTCCTTTATATTTCATGCCTCTCCCACTTAAGGCAAGGGATAAAAGCAGAACATAAACTGCAATAAAAAAGAATGGACTTATAGAAATTGATTTTATTGCACTATAAAGGCATTGCCAAAACACCTTATTTTATTTGCCTTCAGTGTAACTTTATATTGAGATACAAGAACACATGTATCTGCTGCCATTCAGCTTAGACCTTAACAAGTAAGTAGCTACCCATTTATGTTAACAAACTCTCCAATTAATAAGCATTTCTCTCATTGAAGAAACAATATCTCATACTTATATTCAGTGAATCAAGTAAGTTCTTTGAAATTCTGAAAAGAGAAGCTACTTAAGTCACATTTAAGAACCTTTTGCCCTCAGACATCCAGGCACGTATCAGATTGCTCAGCAAGGGAGCTGGAAATCAGCTATTTCTGCTTGAGGAAACAGCTACAAAAGGATTTTTCAAGGTAAGTGGCCTCAGACACCAAGGGTCATGATGCACTTTTACAAGGCCTAGCTCTCTTCTTCAGGTTGGTTAAAGATGGACAGTTACAGGCTACGCTTTGGCTTGAACAGATTTTGTAGTATGGTAATAAGTGAGGCTAAAATACTTTCAGCAGCAACTGCGGGCCAGATGCTCCTGCTAAGTTATAGCAACATCATCTCTGGCAACATGAGGCAAGTCTGAACCCAGGTGACACTTGACGGAGATGTAGTATTTGCACTGATGGCCCTATCTCCTTGTCTATTTATCATCTGCTTTTCCAGTTCTGAGATGCGGACTGGCTAGTAAGGCAAAGTCTCAATTGCATGCATGACATTCTGGCTATCTTTTCAGTACCTGAAGGCCCTCTAGAAAAGCATGGCCACAAGCTGCTTTTCTAAACTGAAATAAGAGCCTGAGAATCACAAGGATGCAGAAGAAACTAAAGATAGTCCTCTACCATCCAAACCYCCCTGGTCTAGGAGACAGTCCCTTAAGAGGGTCATGCATATCTTGTCCTGTACATTTGAATCTGACAACCAAAGCAACACTTCTAATATGTGAAATTATTATGAAAACAACTAGTTCTAAAACAAAAGCCCAGCCTAGAATAATCACTAGAAAATCAAAAAGAATATCCATTCTGAGGCAAACTTTTAGTAAAAACCAAAACTTATAGTTAAAAATATTTTCTATTCCTTCAATTTTTCAAAAYAATCTGATTGTTAAATCAATGTTTCTTTAGAAAATTTATCATTTCAATTCCTACCACAGAATTGAACAAACAAACAAAAACTCTGTGAATTTCCCTTAAAAGTTTTTGAAAAGAAAACTATTTTTTAGTCATGAACAGTCCTTTTCCACTGCTCACATTTGGATGCATGTCCTCAGGAACCAGCATATGCATAAYGGGAAAAAGCCTGAAGACTGGCGATGTCAGTCAAATGCAGCATCACTGATAGAAGGAAGGAGAAAAGGATGTGAATGGAGCCATGGCCAAACTTGTAAGGGGMAGGGAGAAACAAGTGAAGAAACTTGGTTTCTAATTCAAAACTGAGGGAGATCCATGGGAACTTGCTTATTTCAATGGCCTTGGTTTCAAAAAAAAAAGATTGCTATCAATCTGAACCTTTTGCAAGGGTAATGAATATAGCAAGAACTGGCTTGAGACAAGGTTGTTGCCAAGGAARGAACAATATTATAATGAAGCAGCTGGCTACAGACAAGTGATTTTTCACAATATGACTCAGACAACAGTTGTATGCATTCTGTTTTCAAAATGTTGAGAATGCAAAACATGTAATAGCATTTGCTCTTCTTAAAATCCACCAAAAGTCAGAGGGGGACAGTCATTATATCCACACCRCTGCACAACTGAGATATTAAGAAAATCTGTATTCCTAATACTGTCTCTTAGAGATGCTAATGAAATTATAGGTACAGACATTTTCTCTGACATTGACAGATCCCAAATAGACAAATTAGAATATTTTAGCTGCAGTAATAAACATAAATAAGCTTATATGGCTTGCTTCATCTCCTTTTCATACTCTCTAACAGGCTTTCTTCAGAAACACAGACAGGAAAAGGAAATTATGGGTGATCAGGAGTTCTGGATATAAGAAAGGAGGTACTGGTAAAATCAAGAAGAAAGACATTATATTTATTTTTACTAATGCTAGTAAGCTGTAAAATTAAGTGATTAAATAGTTTCTTATTAACATGAGGCTTTGCTATCAGTGGGATGGTTACAGTCGTTTTTGTTGCTGCTTCTTTCAGGTCCCACAAGATATTTCCCACTTCCTCATCAGTGATAACTGGCATTGGGTCCCCATGGGCTGCTCTGGAACAATTTCAGGATGCAATTCATTTTGTTAATTATATTTCTCCTGCAGTAATTTCAGTATTTGCTTTTAAATCCTTCATTGATTTTAATTAAGCCTGCCTAAGCTTTCAAACTTTTCTTTTAGATAACAAGCTGCTTAATTCACAACAACCACAAACCCTACACTCGCTAATGCAGTTGAAAGACAAACCTACTGTCACCTGCTAAAATTACTTTGAATGTATTGCCAGTGGCATAAGGAATTAGTAAGTTTGAAGTGAATAAAGACAGAAAAAATAAATCTATTTTCTAATACATTCAAAATGGGAAACTAGGACTTTGTTTCAAGGCTTTAAATTGGCTGAGTATGTTTCATTGGGTCCTACAGCAATACATCATTATTATGAAATAGCATATTATAGCAACAAAAGGCTTATTTTCCACTCTCTATCAGGAATTTTATCTATTTTATTTATTAATTACACACTAAATGTATTAATCAGCCAAGTGTTCTCACCAGCTTCCAGTTGCCAGATTTTAGTTTGGAAATGACTTTGTTTTTCTCAGTAAATGACTTTTCAATATGGGTTTGCTGAGTTCAATTAATCTATCTTTACAGTAAGAATAGCAGCTAAAAGTGTGATATCATATGAAAGATAAAACTACATAAAATCTTATTTGAGACTGGACATACATAATAGTAATTACAAAGATAATTGGTGCAAAGTCAAAAATATTTCAACTTATAAATGTGCAGCAAAGCAGTAAGCTTAACATTTTGTAGGACATACAGAAACTAAGACTTGAGAACAACCAAGTGCTGAAGATATTTGCTGCTGTTATATTACAACTATCAAAACTATGTCATACCACCAGAAATAACTAATAATATATATATAAAACTAATAACATATAACTATATAACTATAACTATACAGCTATATAACTATATATATAAAACTATATAACTATAACTAATAATTTCCTAGCATTCTGTGAAGCAGTTGCTCGCTATCCTGAAGGCTGTTTGCCTCAACATAAAACCATTTAATTTATTATTAAATATTAATTGTCTGATATGCAAAATTATTTAAGTGCTTTACTCTCACTAGATGTAGGSAAATGCATTAGGTAGTTGCATTTCTTTCTCTTTGAATCAGAATTTATAGACAAATTTGAATTTGGCCATTCTAAGTCCTGTTATTGCTTCAGTGTGACTGCCCATAAACCTAAAACTCAAGGTTGACAAGTGCTTTTCTGCATCAAGGTCAGAGTGATGAAAAGGCATATGGACTTTTTTTTTCAAAGCTGGTCATTATCTTTGCCCTGAGTATTTCTGATCCAATCTATACAGATAAAGCATCAGGGCAAGAGCACAAAAAGCTGTAGGAGTTGACTAACTGAAGGCAGCATGAATAATAGAAGGGTCATTTTATTTCAGGAAAAAAAAGGAAAGGCAGTTACATTTTTTATGTTTGGTTGTAATAGGAAATGTAGGAAATGGACAGGATAGGAGGAGGGAAATCGAAGGCAGTTGCATGACTGGATGCCAGTCAAGAGCCAGAGCTGCCCATTGGTGATGATGARCATAATTCTTTGCAATTAAAGCAGCATAGACTGGGTAAGTGGTTTGGGCTAGATATGCACTGATACACTCATCTTTATACCACCCTTGCTATTTAACAGCTGTTGACCATAAGCTAATTTGCGCAATCAAATAGCTCTTCGTTAAGTGATGAGCACATCTCCTGCTGACTTTGGTGTTCAAGGGTCCAGAGCRGCAGGAATGATGAGAAAAGCCCTGACTGAGATTTCTGATAGTTTCCAGTGAGATACTGTATTTACTACAGTGATAATCTAGTACAGTGAGTCAGGCAAARTTAATTCCACCTATAAACTGTTTTTGAGAGAAAGTTTAAGAAAGTAAATTTGTGAAAGATAAAGAGAAAACACATGCACTTGTGTCTCCTAATGACTAGAAATATCCAGGTAGTTTTGACAGTAGAGGCTTGATCCAGGTTACAAATTCACAGCCATCCTCACCCTTTCCAGTCCCAGGTCCTAGTCCGGCGGTTCTTCTCTTCACAAGGCACCACTAGCCAAGTGGGCAGATTTTACTCCCCCTCACAGAATTGCTCTGTGCACCAACACAAATGCTAGAGGGTGCAATTCTCATGCCTCACTCCCTTTGAGCAGCTGTCCTCCTGAATTGTAGAGGACAGGACACTGTCTTCTTCACAAAAAAGTAGCATACTCCAAAATGTGATGCAAAAGACAGTCTGGAAATTATTTTCATAATYTGTTTATGCTTCATGCTTATTTTARTGCAGAACAAATAAACATGAAAACTAATAACTCTATTAACATACCCAGTGCCCATAAGAATTTTCAGAGTATCTCTGTCGAGAACTTAACTTAAAGAGCTAACTCTTTAACTTAGTAGTGTTTTCTCTTTTTAGTTGGGAAGATATTTTTCCTCTTTGTTGTTTGTACCCTAAGTTACATGCTCATTTGTAAACAATTTCCTAGTAGAATAGGTACGATTCTTTCCTCTGAGAATAATACGCACCTTTGAGGCAGTTGTCCTGACTGGTCAGTGTTTAGAAATAGCACTTTACTATTTCACAGTTATTCCTCTGCATGAATTCTGGTAACAACAGATTTCTCAAAAAACCCTTCTGTTTTAGGTGTTTCTGTGTCTTCGATGCCTATGATTTTATCTTAGGTCAACACTGCAGTTTTGATGAAGGGCTCTGCAATGTCATCTTACATGAACAAAAAGACTTACCTCTTCAGTAAGTATAAATAATTTTTAAGCTCATGATCATACTGAGAATTCTTGGCTTGAATGTTAAAGAATTACTAACTTTATTTGATATATCCAGATATAAATCCTAAGGTGCMTTTTTATTTCCTTGTGTTTGGTTCTCTTTCCTTTACTAATAGCTGTAGA
This sequence comes from Eudromia elegans, assembly GCA_003342815.1. NCBI lineage: Eukaryota > Metazoa > Chordata > Aves > Tinamiformes > Tinamidae > Eudromia > Eudromia elegans. Next base: position 896,129 of record PTEX01000258.1, on the reverse strand, counting down.
AGCACTCAATCAGCATGCACTATGATARGAATTATTTCAAATAATTCTTAAACAGGCATGTTCCTCTACTAAAGGGAGATTTATGAAAAACAGTCTTTGTTTACAGCAATGTTTCTTAGTATGGTCTTTACAAATTGCTCCAACTTTAGTACGACAGCATATGACTGAATCTGCCCTCCGGTATATGCTCTGTATATGCCAGAACTTTCTGCAAGAACTCTTGGAGTCCCTGTCTCAAGTACCTCGGTGTGGAATAGTCTGTGGGRCTGCTGAAGTGTGTCGTGGCTCTGTCTCTGTTGTTTGCTGTGTCTGTGTCTTGACAGGTTGTCTAGTTTCCAGATCTCAGAGCAGTCAGCTACAACAATGAGGTGACACATGGCTCACTTTTTAAAGGCCAGTCTCTGCTTTGCTCCAAAACCAATTGCTCATTTTTATGGGCTTCTGTTGCTTTACTGCCCACGAGTATATACTCATGAGACATCTAATATTCTTGGTTACATTTGGCCAGTACTTGTCTTTCATGGTTCTATTTTATACAACCTGATCTCTATTATTACTGCTATGATTCAGATGCCTATAAGATGCCATTTTAGATGCTGTCTTATGGCTGATTTAACATTTGAGAGTTTTGTAACAGGAGTTCCTTCTGGCAGTTCTTAAATAAGGCTATCAATGCAGTACATTTTTGACTTTTTTTTTTTCACAGCAGCTTTGAGTCCTTATTTGTGTTTCATTTTTCCATGGTTTGTGTTTGTGCATTTTCTAATGCATGCACTAGATGGACATTTCTGTAGCCTYTCTCAAAACTAGCTGGTAAATTCTTTTGATATTCAACTTACCTTGCTTTATAAGTCTCAGAATTTACACATCTAGATCAGCGCTGATCATCCCCAGGCTCTCTTTATAGCAATATTCATTGACATAGAATTAGACACTTGCAGGATGTGGTTCATTGAACCTATGTTAAACGTCTGCCTTAAGTGTCCACAGACTCTGCTGAATATACTAATTACATCTGTGCTGACTTTATAAGAGCTCAAGCAGACAAATACATACACATTTCTGCACAGTTAGATGAATTGTGCCCTTTGTATGTAAGCTATTTGTTCTGCTTATAAATTTCCCTAAAAGCAATGTCCACCTTTACACTGCATGACAGGATTATTTCAGACTCTGTGCACTTTCATTCAAATATCCCTTCTTGAACTACCTATGATCAACCAACTATGAATCAGTYAAGCTTTCTTGAAGCAATAATCATGCCATTTTTGTCATTTTGCTTTCCTTCACAAAATACTAATTTATTTTTCTGTTATATTTTACTCCTTGATGATGTAATTCTTATCAGCTATAAAGATTATAAAAAGAGTCTTATGGATGGATCTTATAGGGGTATCCTGACTGTTCAGAGGCTGCTGGAGGAGACAGAAATCTTTGGTTATTATATATAACGTGGCTGCTCCTATCTAGTTCAATTTATAGTCTTATAATGCTGTGTTTTTTCCTAGTGTAACTTACCTGTTTCTAAATATGCTCTTTGGTGTGTTCGTTTGCTTAAGGATCGAATCCTGCCACAAGCATTTGCTCTACACTGTTATATCGTTACTTTGTTTCACCTAACTGCAGAAACTCATTCCTTTCCAACATTGTAACACGCAAGATAGAGTATAGAGCTCACCAAAGCAGTTTAACACTGTTTCCATTTGTACCTATACTGTTGATTTCTATGCCATTCACCAGTGCTCCTCAATACACCGGTATGATGGCTTCCCCATCATAACATGCCATAAGCTACCAGACGGAGTTCTCATTCTGTTTTCACACCGGTGTCTATAAGACACATGTAGCATGAGAAAAGATACATGTAGAATAGGTAGGGACCCAACTCACAGACCTCCACTGTGAAGCCTAGAAAAGGGTGCGGGTCCAGCAAGAATCTTGCAACTCCTGTGTTAAATTGGATTCCAGTTCCAGCCCTAATCCCTTATGAAGCTTCACTTTGAACACATTCTCAAAATTTGCTGTGTTACCAGTCCTCTATAGTAACCCAATAAGCAGAGTAAGTTTTGAGGCACCAAGAAGTTTGGTTTTTTTTCCTAACACCTTTTTTCCCTACCCTCACATCATCATTTTAATGGTACATSTGCTGGGTTGAAAAGCCTGAGGCCTAGATTCCCAACACAGTTTAGTATTAGATTTTACCTTTGGATTATCCAACCTCTACAGCAATTATGTTTTTATATAATAAAAGCTTTCAGTTATGTTTAGACACTACCACCACTGCTGAAAACTCTACTATTGTATTCAGYGCTAATTATAGGACGCAATTATAAGAGAAAAAGATAATTAAGAACTTTATTAATCCCTGGCAATAAATATAAGGCTTAGTGTAAATCCGTAATACTTAGGGTTATCAACTACCTTTCTCTGCAGTGCTGCTACCAAAAGCAATACCATAGGGAAATGCTCAGCTGAACACAGATGTCATAAAAGGAAAAAGAAGCTTTCTAAATAATTCACAGTAGAGAACACAATGCTGGYACTAGAAAATGGAGACTGATAAACAGCAAAATTAGGCCCACAGAACAAATAAAAGGGAGTTACTACTGTGTGTGTTGGAAGTTAATACAAGCAAGCAGGAACAGCTGTGTTTTGCCCCATGTTGAGCAGGATGTAGAGCAGATTCTTGAGAAAAGCATGGCACGTCTGCCCAGAGCGCTGCAGGACAGAGTGGGGACTGTTCCCAGCCTGAAGTCCCTGCGTGCTGGCGGTGGGTGTCAGTGACTGGGAACAAAAGAGGTTTCTCGAGCTCCACTCCTCGACATTTGCCACACTACAGAAACCTAACTGGCAGTTTGCATGGTTTACTATGGAAATATCTAAGCATGTGGCCTGTAAAGCACAAGCTGTGGAAAGCTTCACAGGAAACAAAACTCGGTGCTTTCCTGTGTTGTCTGCTATTTTTAAAGCCTTGAGAGCTCTCCAGAGGTTGCTTCAAAAACGCTCTCTGTAGGAATCTTGGGAGACAGATGCCAATTTCCCACAGAAACACAAATTACTAAATTTGCTAATACAAATATTATAAGCTGTTTTACCTCCTACTTAGGAATTAAATAGCCTTGTCAAAATACAAGCTGAGGAYGTTCACAGATGAAGCCCACAAACTAGTTATTTTCATTCCTTGTTCTTCCTTTCCTTTGTCAAGAGCACAATCATCTTTCAGCAAAACCATTTGGAAGTGGAAATAAATATTAAACAGAAAATAGTTTAATTTTATACCCTGGTAGTTTCAAAGTCATATTAACTAGCCCTAAAACACTGCTATGCCACACAGCAACCTACATGAAGAACAGCGGAAACCACTGGATAGGCAGGACATAGACAATTKTACTGTGATGGGGATTTAATGTGCCATTGTTTTCAACTTTCCTTTTAACAAGGCTATTTAATTCATGACTAGGAGGTAAAAAGCAGTTTGTTGTATGGTCATTAACATAATTAATCATGTCCTGTTCTCCAGGAAGTGGACATCTGTCATGTGGGATTCCTGTACACATTAACTTTGTCATTCTTTTGATCTTAGAATAACCTCTGGACATCCTCCAGATCCCTAATAATAGAAATATCATTTTAAAAAAGTTGAATACTAATAAACTGTAGAACCACACCATGGAAAAACACCTGGAATCTGTGTTTATCATTTGTTGGTAYGCTGCAAGTCACACTGCACCACTGGAGACCTACGGTATCACAATATTTGCAAATATACCCAATGCAGAAGAGTTCTCAGAGAGTTATGACACAAAAAGATCTTTCTTTTCCTGGCAGTTAGAAGTCTCAAAGTTTCAGAAAAATGGATGGACAGGATGATTTAAACTAATAAGCTTAATCTAGACACTATTTTTGAAGAAATTATTGACTAGATTCTGGTTTCCCAAGATCTTAATTGACCATAAAACCATGAAACAGCAAAATCAGATGTAACTGTACTAATGCAGTGAGCTAGGTAAAAGGACAGATGTTAAAGTTGCATGCAGCTTGACAGAATAACCACGTATCTATTCACTTCAATATTCTGCATGTCATTAGAAAAGGAGTCAATGAAAAGTACAACTATCATTCGGTGTTCCATTAAYTCTATTAGCCAAAGAAGAATGTTGCAGCTAGTACAGGAAGTCCTGTATGTCTACAGGATTAAAACAAACAAACAAACAAAAGAAAAAAAAGAAAGGAATGCTCTACACCAAAAGCGAAAGTCATGTCTCTGTCACAAATTAGTAGAGGAATATCAAAAATGTTTGTGTAAATATCTTTAAAATGATCTTTAAAAAAGCCTCATCTAACATTCAGATCCCCTCTACAACCTCCTCTAGTTCATCAACATCCAACACCTTACTATAGGATGCAAAGTATCAGATGATTAACAAAACCTCCAAATTTACAAAAAAAAAAATAGACTCTTCTCCCCTATTCTTGTGCCACCTTCCATCCTTCCCCGCCTTAAAACACACAGACAGACAAACAAACAAAAACTCTCTCAAAGCCCCAGCTCCTCTTAGTCACCTAACTTTAATCACAAATTTTRGTGATAGAAGAGGCAGCATGATGACAGTGGCAAAACTGTACAGGACTAGTAAATACTCAGGGATTTTATAAAAAGCTCAGCAAATCACAGAAGAAGAGATATTTGGAAAAAGAGAACTTGGTGAAGTTCTAAGGAACCAACTTCTGTAGCAAAGACAGAGAGACATTCATAATAGCGAGCATGGTCTTCAGTACTGCTACTATCTGCAGTTGGCAGATACAATTCATTCCACTCTGTTCTTTCACAGCACACAGATCATCCACTTGATTTTGGCAACACATCAAAAATAACTCAGCTGACAGGAGAATACAGATCTAGGCATTCAAGCACTGAAATGAAACTAAAAGCTAAGCAGAACAAGTCTCCAAATCCCAAACAGCAGCTCACAGCTCATTTGGTCATGAAGAAGGAAAAATCTTGACACTGAAGACACACCATAGTTTCATTATTATTGAAAATCAACCATCTAATATCAGTCCTTATTCACAGCTGTCGATCTCTCCAGCTTGTGATGCTTTGGTACCAAAATGAAGATCCTGACAACACACATCACACTACAGCTTCTCTTCCAGCTCTTACTCTGTTTAAGCCTCTGATTGTAAATATCCCCCAAACTATCAGTTATACTCCTCCCGTTCATAGCTCCAATGGGACATGAGATCTCCATGTCCTCTAGGACTCCCCCTTGTGTCCTATGCTAGGAGGGCACAGGTTTAATCTTGGTTGTGCCTATTCCCGTCTCCTCTCCTGTCATACTTTTAGGCAGAAAACTYAGAGTCCATGAACTTGTTGGCCTCTTTAGGGAACACAGAAGGCTTTTGGGTGCCCTCACCATGATGTTKCTCCTGCCTTTGTCTCTTCTGCTATCTTCATGCTCTTTCAAAAGATGCTGGAACTGTTTGTAAGGGAGCAGCTCAGCAGGAACAGCAGTAGAGAAGGGCTGGTCCTGGCCACATGGGCACCCAACACAACAGGGACAGGAGCTCAGACTAGTTCATACTTCTCATGTCTCCCTTGAGAAGGAAGACTGGAACACTACTGGCATTGCCACAGGCAAGCTGCACCAACACAGCTGCACTACYCTTCGCTCATCTTACAACTGACTTACCATCTTCCGACCGTATCGCCTGACCTCAAGCAGCCATAACCTGTTTAACCTGTTGAGAGTTTTCCCCTCTGTTTTGGCTTCAACACTATCTCCACAACCAGTGCAATCGTGCCAGCCACAGAAGGAAGAAAAGCAAAAGATACGTGGGAAAAATACGTAAACAGAAAATGATTAATGCTATACGATTTTCTGCTGAAAAGGTTTCATATCAGCTTAGCTTTTGCAGCTGGAGGCTTTTCATCATATCGATACTTTGTAATGTTCTTTTTGTGAAAAGCAAAATGTCCTAAGTAAATGCTGCAGTTTATCTCTTGACATCTGGGTGGGCGTTGGGAAGGAAGGGGCAAGTATTTCTAAATAGCTGCAAGAAATTCTTCTCAACTTACTCAAAGTGAATGGGTACAAAGTCACTTACCCCCAGTTGCCACAGTGATTTCACGCAGGAAATGGCCATAAAATGGAAAATCGAAGGACAGATTCACTCTCTGCAAGGAACAACATCAGCAAATCAAATCAATAACATGAAGAAAAGCAGTGAGAGAAAATAAAATGAAGATSCCTCCACTTCAAAAATCTGTTTCAACCATTTTTCTTTTTTCTACTTAAGTCCTGTTATTCCAAACTCGGAATTGCCAATGGCTATCTGGAAACAATCCTGTGTGAAAAGATTTACTGAGTCTTTCCTAAGCAATGGTTTTAGCCATCTCCCTAAAAATAGCTACCAATATTTAAGGCCATTGCAATATATAAATTTGACAGCATTCCCACACCCTCGTCTATATGTTTGCTCCTGATGTCCTCAGCCACATAGTCTTCAGAATCTGAATTCTATAATCTGAATCCTGTAAATCTGAATTACGATTATTATTCTAAATACAGAAAAGCACAAATTCAGTGTTAGGACAAGAGCAATTTTTGTCTTTCCATTTCCCTTATTTTTTGAAATAATCAYAGAAAATTAGAATATATGAAAATTCTTATTATTCCTCCAAAAGAGATACATAAAATGTACAAATGGAACCATGCCAAAAAATACTAGTTTCTGACTGCAACAGCAGCAGATACTGAAACTGGCATCACAGATGTAGACCTTAAAGACATACAGATGCAAAAAGAGCTGTATCCATTTTTTTTTTTTAAATATATTTGTGAAGGTAGCACTATATATTCTAAACTTTCTTTTCAAACATCCTTTCAATTCACAAATTATGACTTTTTTCATTATTACTTTTTTGCTTTTAATGAAATTAATCCAAATAAATTCCCTATCATAAGGTAGTGAAAGGAAAAAGAATGTAACAGAAACCCTACATATGAGATTTTAAAATTCTAAATCATATTTTATTATATATTACTAAAAATGAAAAGAGCTGATGTCTTATTCAATAAAATGACACATTTAAGTTTTTTTTCATTCTAAATTTAACTCATCGGAACTAGAGGTCAGATCAGAATCTTTCTGAAGATCTGAGGAAAATTAAAGTTTCAGTGAATGTTTTCAGTTCACTKTCTTATAAAATTACCCTTAAAAATCCACCATGAACTCAAATTTCCAGCAGTTTACARGATTGTACTTTAGAGTTTTTAGCACTTAAAGATTCATGCCACATTATAAGTAACTGTATTAATAATAAGCCTTTAATAAATTTAATTCCTTATTCTCCTGACAAAGCTGGAGAGTAATATTCAGAAATTACAAGTATGTAAATCATCAATTCACAGAAAGATGTGTGGAATGCCCTTTTAAAAGAGGAATGACAAATTTAATTCCCTTCTCTGTGGAAAAGAAGGGAAAGCATTGCTGTTTAATTATGTATCTGTTATGTCTCTGCATATTTGACAYTACAGTAGTTTTACAGTTTTCTATTTTTTCTACAGGAAAAAAAATCTTGAAAGTCTGAAATAAAATAAAAAACAGTCACAGTGTCAAGAGAGATGTAGGCCACACTTCAGTGTTCAAACTTGGAATTTCCAATTCATTAAAATTAGCATTTTGATTCTTTAAAATACATTCTTCTCTGAATGGAAGTTCTGGCCTCTACACTAAATGAGTAGAGTGAATTATGCGGATGATACTAAAAGTAAAGAGTTAAGAGAACCTTTCCAACTTTCCTATAAACTATCTAAACTGTTGATATAACACGCCCTTTTTTTAATGACTTAGCTATATAGTACACATGGATGTATCTTGCTTGCAAGCCATGTGTACTTGTTCTTCATTAAAAAATAAAAATAAAGATACCTTATACAAAGGAACAAACACAGCTCTGYTCTATGGCAGACTTCAGCAACTTAACTGTGAACCCAGTTCTGTTGCTTGAAGTCAATGGCAAAACTCCCTCTGACTTTAACAGCATGATTAGTTTACTGTTTGATAAGTTGCGAGCTAACCCTAAAAGCAGAGGTGAAATTAAAGTACATCTGGAAAGACACCTCTGAATGGCTTGTTATAGCTGTTGTGGAAAGGCAGCTTGGCCTCTTTTTACAGTGGCACTGTGCAGACTWGCATAGCTTAACTATAAATCCAAAGATGAAGCTCTGTGAACAGCAGTCACGATACTTGGATCAATGCTGTTATGTCAGCCACAGGTGAAAAATACCAATGTCAGTCAAAGAAGAAAAATATAAAAGTACAGTAACTTACTGCTGCTTGCCGATGGGTGTTGGAAAGAATCCCATGGATCTTTACTTTGTCTTTCTCCATTTGGTCTATGTTGACCCACAGATCTCGGCTGGTAGAATCATAAGGGCCATACGTCCTTGAAGTATAATAATTATGATCTGTATCCTCCTGAGAGGGGAAAAACACAGCAAATCAGATTATAATGGATGTTGTATCTCAGTTTTATATGAGACATACTGAGTTCCWTTGCTCCTGAATGCTGCAGAAAGGACCACACTGTGAGTTGACAGACATGAAAAAAGTGCAAATTGTAAATTTATTACAGAAAATTTATGATGTGTTTAAAATCTAGGTACAAGAAGTTCTAAAATTCTTTTCAATAGTTTCTTTGTGCTGAAGTTCTACACACTAATTAACAGACTATTTCTGTCCTGAAAGGTTTAACATCTAATTGAAGAAAAAGTACAAAAGGAAAAAAAAGACTGGAAATAGAAATCAGTATAAGAATGGATGTAGGAATGGCAATTCTTTATCTTACAGAGTTCTTTCTCTACGGAAAAAAAAWTTACTACAAAACTCAGACCAATAATCTCTTTTATTTCTTTAATGGAAGCTAAGAAAAGGTCATAGAGTAAACAAATAATAGTATGTGTAATGGAACCAATATTTCCTGAGATTTGTGTGATCTAGCTTCTATATATGCGAAATAATCACAGAAATATGTTGCTTTAGGTAAACAAGAAATAAACTGTAGTTAAAATTGTGTGCAGATTTTAAGCATTTCCAGGTTTTCATGACTGACAAAAACAAACTACAGAAGTTATGGTCTAGCAATAAACAAAGTCACTACCTTCCAACAAGAAGTTTGGTATAGTGAGGCTACGTGAGTGCTCTTCAAGATTTTTAAAATGGTATCTTGATCCGTGTTTAAGGGAGACACTTTAAACATCTTGTAAATCAAACAAATTATAGCCTCAAGCTCAACAATTTTGTCAGTGTGTGCAGAATAATTCTAGAGATATAGTTATTATATTTTCTGTAAAAATGTCTCATTTACTGTTGTAATACAAGTAAAACAACCTTAGAAACTTCTGAAAGGAAACACTAATTTCTACTTGGATGATGGAAAGAAACAGGAATTTCTGTTGCTCATTAGAAAAGGTTTGTAAGCTTCACATGTACGTGTACCCTAATTTTGTTCTGTATCCTAATTTTTATTTCTTCTTTCTGTAACTTTGCAATATGATTAGCAAAATGCTTCTGCTGCTGATTACCTAAGTTTGGCTGAGAAGCTTAGTTCAGGAGCTCTTGGTAAACTTAGCAACCAAGGTTATATTCTAAGTGGCTGATTTCATAGTTTGGATTAGTATGGATAGGAAACTGTTAGATTCTTCCTTTAGTCCCCAGGTTTGGAGGAGCACTTATTGGTATCAGTGTACACCCATGAGTTTTCATTCTAATCAGATGGTTTATGGGCTTTAACTGATTACACGTGTTTCTATAATTCCACCACCTGTATCTGTACTATAAGAACATGGAAAACTGCTTCAAAATTTATGCTACATTTGTAGCAGATATTGAATCATTAAGAAAATAATTTTATAGTCATCTGACACAGACAGCTCTGCAGATATTCAGAATTACACATAATTATAAGTATGGAGAACAAACTCTACAATAACTTTAATGTAGTAAAATATGCCACTAAATGAAAGAACATGTAGATAGGCAGAGAACTTGTCTGCTACTATTTCAAGAAGAAACAGGCTATATCTAAGGAGGTGGCAGCAACATACAGTGAAGTATTTCCACTGCTTCTTTGTTTTCTAGATATTTATCAGAGAGGCATTATTGTCCATTGCTTCGCTAAGAGAAGTCTTATCCAAATACTGTAGGTATATAAAATAGGTAAAATAAAATAGGAAGCAGCTCCCTTCTATTGAYAAGTACAACTTTTAAGAAAAAGATTTTTCCAGATATTTTGCACCAGCTATGAAGATTACTGCTGTTATACACTTCATACTTGCAGAGATTATTTATTAAAACTTTTCTCATAATTTTTCTCTTTTGGGGAAATAAGGTRTCTTCTTACCTGAGGCCAACCTTTTATGTTGGATTGCTATCTTATTGTGGATTGTTAAAAAGAAAAGAATTTCTCTGAGATTTCCCAAGGGATATTGTCTGATGACGCCTTTAGTACATTCTTGTACCTCTTCAGCTACAGCTAATTTTTGTCATGAGTGCTTAATACACTTCATGAAAGCTCAGCATAGCTGAAGATTAGGTTTTCTTCAAAATCCAGATGTTCATGATTTTTCAATCCTAATGACTGAACATCTGTCCCATATGCTACCCATACAGACACTCCCACATACAGTCCAAAGATCCAAACCCTACTTCCTCAGTAACTGATTGTCCTTCACAGACAAAGACTTTGAGTGTGTTAGGTGAGCTGTGACAGTCAAGGAAGTATGATGTAACTACGTGCAATATTTCAAAGGAACAACTACATTATGGYTCTGAAATGCATTCAAATTGCTAACTAGGATTCTGGCCAAAGATGTAATTGAGAATAGTTAAYGCATAAACTACTGAAACATGAAACAATACTGTTATTTCTCACTGAAATAAGACACCATGACTCAATTATGRTGCAATCAAAYAGMGGACTTTACAAGTTTAATTCTTTATTTCACTTTTTTCCTTAATAGAAATTGAAAGTTACTGTAAACCCTTAGATAACAGAGGACATTATGAAGTAAGATTTACATTATTAAGATCTTCAACTCAATCCAGCTGAATGAATATTCTGGTTTCAAATGCTGGATCCATGCCATGGAATTACTAAAAGAAAACATTTGCTATATTGGACAGTAAGACTATAACTAAACAAGCTAGTAACATTAATCAGAGGAAAAGCAGGTGATATGCAAAGATGAGCTTTATTATTGTTCAGCATAAAATAATCCAYTTTAGTTTCCATAGTTACATTTTCTATAGTTACATTTTAGCTACACTTTGGTAGTTTTAGCTTTGGTCACTTTCTCCTATTCCTTGCATTCACTGAGTATTAAATGACTTCAGTTAACATAACTCTTAGCTTGTCATTATATTTACTTTAAAAGTTAAAGACCTGTTAGTGAACTTACAGACAGAAAACACTTCTAAGGCTGTTAATCTTCAAATAATAGGAAGGAAATTTTATGAATTCATTATGAATAATGAATATATATATTTGCAATATAAGGTAGTGAGACTGCATTTAATGAGATAACTTTACTGAAATTATTGAATATATTGGCAGGTTTTGATTGCCACAACACTAGTGAGGGGGTGACCCATGAACCATGGGAATGAGTCCAGGAGGGGAATGGAGTTTGACTTTAAAGGTACTGAATTTATCACTGTAAAAGGAAGATGTGGTGTCTGATTTCTTAGGAAATGTACTACTCTCTAAATACTACTATATTCCCTAAATTGCAGACTAAGCATATTTGTAAATTAACTGAACGTGCTGCTTATATACCTGGAGAACCCCCACCACGCCTCAAATTAACACTAMGAAAATTCATCATCAAATGCTAAATTCACAAAGCCATCTTTGCATTTGTGGGTTTTATGGAAAAAATTGGAAGGACAAAGCAGGTAATTATATATTAAAATAGAGTATATTTCAGGAAGAGAATAAAGATAATGAAATATATCTTGAGAAACTTAAAGAATGCAATTGAGCTATCAAGTAAAAGTATTTCCCTGGCGAGGAAAAACCATTCTGGATTTTTTCCTCTCACAACAAAAAAACTTTGTATATTAAAATAAGCCAGAATCAGGAGGACCCAGCATACCTACAGAGAAACTAGAGAAATTCAAAACCTACTCACTCTATTGCCACTTCTCACATAATGCTTGTTACTCTCTCAGTATATCTCAATCCACCCTACCAGTAAAATACAATTAAAAACTGACAGCTAATTTGTTTTTCAAATTTTTATTATAAAACTGCTTTTAGAATTCCAGACATTAGCAACTTCCAGCTAAAACCAGCAACAAAAGCGTAGAGCAGAAGTGACTGGTAATGCTGGACTCCACTTGCCACTGCATTGCAGCTCACTGTAAGCCTCTTCTAGCTCTCACATGTTTGGGGAGTGGTAAAGGGGGTGCACGCTCACATTGCGGGTTACCAAGACAGAGAAAGCACATGTGTCCTCCCTTGCAATTGTGTATTTTCCGATTTATTCCCCTTTTCTTTCAGCAGGCTCTGAATGAAACAGAGGTGGCAGAGGTATATGGAGAATATCAAAAACACATCCAACAGCCATTATCAGAGGAGAAGAGGGAGTACGAGGAAAGAATACATAYGCCGAGATGGCGTCCTAAAGGGAGGATTAAGACTGCAGAATTTGGGGAGAAGCAGCAGTTAACTGTGCTGCTTCGATATAATTGCATTTTAACACACAGTACTGTAATTATAATCAAAACATAATAGCGTTGTAATTTTACAGTTTTATTGTATCTGCTAGCTGAAGAACTCTGAGGAATGCTTCATTTGAACTGGTCTCTCAAAAATTGAATGAACTAATTTCAGTTGATAAGCTGCATGCAAACTACTGCATGGCAGTCTTAGAGATGATCTATATAGCAGCTGCTTACTTCGAAAGCTTGACTAATACAAGTGGTTCTCTCATGCTCAGAAGCACTGATCTCTTTTCATAAAGTGCTTTATATCAAGGATAAACTCTCTGTAGCTGTTCACTTTCTTAACAAAAGCATTTTTTCTGCATGAATCTCTCTGTTGAAGAAATATGCAATTTACTAAACTGCCTTATTGCTTTTCCAATGACAAAACTACAGCTGGTTTTATGCCTGTCTTTATTTTTTAACATTTAAGAAATATATATGGGAACAGCATACATCTTCCACATCAACAATCAGCAGGAATCTGAAGTGATGAGCTTGAGCAAAATCCATTCTGAAAAGCTAATATTATGTCTAGCAAATGAGAGAAACCCAGTCTAACAAAAGAGAAAATCCTTTGCCTATATGCATTGTCACTCAAACTTTATCTCACACTGTCTTCTCTAGGAAGACTACACAAGTCCTCTGCATAGTCCTGAGCGCCTGTCATTCGTGCATAGAAGGCCTCAAACTTTGAGGTTTTCTCAGGACACCTAGGGACAGTAGAGAAATCGCTTTGCCTATAATCTCACAAATTTATATCCGGAGGTTGTTATTGTAAAAAGATGAACGATGTCTTCAGCAGGGCTAAAGCATAGGGTGCAAGAGTCATGAGCTCTCTAAGGCTTTATAAGTCTGTATCATCTTGAAYTCCACGGCTTTTAAACAGCATTTGTCTGTCCAAGTGACTGACAGCCCCTCTAACGAAGCTGCACATGCTGAAAGGCAGCCTGGCAGAGAAGGATCCCATAAACCTGCTATTAATCCAAAAAAAGGCCCTTCATCTTTCAGGCATTGTGAAAAGTCAGCTTGGAGACACTGTCTTTTCCATGATATTTAGTCACTTATGAAAGGAAATCTCCCCTTGGGAACTGCTATACAACTGCCAGCTCTCTTAGGAGTCATTACAGTGGTCTGATAAAATCCCCCAAGTGAACATACTTTTACAAACATACAAGTGTATTTGTGCTTATTCCTAAGCATATGTTTTGAACTTTACATTATGCTTTTCTTAGATCCTCAGCCTTAGAGTAGTGCAGAGTTCTCCCTAGCCTATCTCGCCCTCTGCTACATATTCAGAGGCCAAGACTGCTGAATTGTCCTTGTTTCTCCTTAGCACTTATTTAAAAAAAAAAAAAAAAAAAAGAAAGTAGAGCAACCAAGACCTAGCAACTCTGACGACTCACATGGCATCTAAATCAAAATGAAAAGTCTTAAATATCTGAAAGATTAAATTAATATTAGCTATTGTAGTTTCTTGTTGATCAGGACTTTGTGCAGGACAGCGTAAGACACTGCCTCCACAATTTCTCCTGTGTGCTTTACTTCCCGAACAGCTAATATAGCGTCACATGGATCTATCGGGGCTCACAGCTGAAACCGTGAAGCAATCATCGTGACAACATGTACAACTGACATTGAGTTGATACAGGCAGGAACACGCATTTATTACTGCACTAGCTTTTAACCTGTGGGGATGAAGCCTAATTTGAAGCTTTTAAGGGTTTTGTATGCTCACTTCACTCAGCACCAATCTTTGTGAAAGTCGTGCTGTTCACTTTAGCCTGGTGGCAGTACACTCTTTAAAGAGCAGAATTATACTAAAAAAGGGTTACAAAGGAACCAGACTTCCAATATTTTAAGTTATTACTCAGAAGCACAAAAATAACAGCTTTATAGGTGGTACAATTCTCATGCATACACTTTACATATGAATATTCTGGGAGTAATGAAGCAATTGTAGAAAATTTTGCCTAGTTCAGAGCCTTGTTGACATTCTGAAATTCTAAATCTAATTCTGCAATTTAGTGTAGACATTCAAGGACAAAGTACATCAAGGACAAAGTGCATCACTATGACTTGTGTCCGGAAAATATCGAGTCTAAATGAATTTGAAACTGGTAGTCAGTTTAATCAGAGTTGCTTCCAGTTTAGCTCTCACATACAACAAAATTCAATCTTTAAATTATTAAAWTTTTTTTTTTTGGGTGAAACCACACATATGCAAAATTTCAAAATTCACTTCTGTGTTCTTAGAGAGAAAGCTAGTGATGATTAAGCTGCTGTCCGCTTGACAACAGTTAAGCTGTTGGCCTGACTTCTACTGGTCTTTGGAAAGGTTCAGCTTTGCTTTGCATTTTTCTCTGTCAGACTGCTAGAGCCTACCACACCTTCAAGCAAGTCTCTTAACTGAGGGGCTGAAAAGACTTCTGTATAGACTCTAACCTTAAACAACAATTACAATGATTTTATCTTGTATTTTATCCAAGTTTACATACATTAGAGAATTATAGAGATGTGTACTAACTCTATGCTCACACAAGTAACAGATCCTCAAAATACACTTTAAGAAATACCTTTTCTTTCAAATATGAGGGCATATGCAATAAAGATAATACCAACAGGAAGAAATCAACATGCTTTACAATATTAATGACTAAGTGATTGACTTGACAAACTTGTAAGCTTCAAACATATGTGAAGGCAAAGAGATGTCAAAGATTTCAATACCATTTCTATTTTCACTTTTTTTTAAAAAAATAAAAAAGCTAAAAAAATGACACCACCTTCACACTTCTTATCACTATGCATGGGGTTTTTGTTTTATAAAGGAAAGGGAAGTTTGTGTAGCACTTGCTATAAATATGGAGGGAAGATGAACACATTCTCACTAAGTATGCTAAAATGTGTTATATTCCCCATATATCCTCAGTTATATATCCCCAAAGTCTATTAGTTATATTCCCCAAATGAGTGTGGACAGGATTGTAGATCTAGAGAAGTCCCACCGGCAGCTTGTTCTTGGAAATTACTAAAGTCCCTAACAGCATTTTGGAGCCAGATTATGCCTATTCTTGCTCTGGAAGGAACATTTCTTCTCACACACCACAAAAAAGCATCTGTACTCTGGCTGAAGAGTGAAAAACATCAGAAAGCTGCTTGTTTTGCTGTGTATACTGGAGCAAGAGGGCAATACCTGGGAGACATTATGACTTTGTATCCCTCCAGGCATTTTTTACCTCCATGTACAAGATCAGATATTACTTCCCTCTGCAGTTTCTCTTCCTTCTTATTTTGCTATTTAGTTATTGGCAAGACTACTAAAAGAATATACTATAAAAGCATCACTTTCATTTATTTAAAAAATATTAATAGGAGCCTTTGAAATGTCATGCTGCTTGATACAAATACATGAAGTGAAGCTCCAGTACTTTGTCACATCGCTCCTCTGTACTTCCTTAACATGTTATGTCACTAACAAGCGCAGTGAAGGCAAGTGAAAGTTTTCTATTTGTTGGTTGTTTGCTTGTTATTCAGACTGACATTTGTTGCACACTCTCCAAAACCTATGTCATGAATTTTGTGTTCTAGAAATGAAACCCCTATTTTCTTAACAAAGGCCTGTGAAAAGCTATAAGTTCTGCAAACAAAGACACTCTAGTTTTATGGAAGTGGGCCAGAGATCTGGGATTTACATTTACACTATTTACCCTCTATGTGTAAGATAATAGATGTTAGGGTGGTGCCTACAGCAGTTGACCACATTTAGCAAGTGGATTTAGCATCATTATTTTTTATAATAATAAATGCATATTTTACAAACTGAGTTTTCTTAATTGCCATCTCCTTCTTGTTATGAATTTTGAGCATTGGCCTTATATATTATACCATTTTGGAAAGTCTGCATAATTCATGCAAACACAATGTAGAAAGGCCATTGCCTTCCTGGTAAATACTGAAAGCTCTTAAGTTCAAACTGCTGTAACTTAAGAGAGAGTCAAAGGCAACATCTGACCAAATTACTAGTGGTGTACCTATCTGCTTACTGTCACATGGATACTTTTGGGGGATAAAAGATAATTCAGTCTCCTATATTGTAGAAATATTAAAGATCTTCAGAGTGATATGGAGTAATTCATCAATGTCAGTAGGATTCTTAAAGTTTTGAATATCTATCCCTAAAGACTGATCTTATGAAAACTGAAATTACGCGCTTAGTGTAACAATCTTTTCCCCACTTTGCTCAGTTCCCTCTCTCAGTTCCAGTCACAACCCAATGCAGTGTTCATCCTCACTCCCCACTCAGAGCTGACTGTGCACTGTCAACACATACCATTATATTAGTTAGGACTGTTTGCTTTTGCCTGAGCCTCACTGGACACAGTCTCCTGATATTTGCAGGAGTGAATCAACAAGTTTCTCATTTTCCCCATCTCCAGCAGCAGTGCTCTTACCTTTCTGCATCAGCTGCCTCCCTCAGGAGGGCATCCCAAGGTGGACTGGCGGTGGGACGGTCAGAATGGAAACGGCTGGAGAAGAGGCATTTCCATTCGTCACAGCCACACGAATGTTCAGCTTTCACTAGCTCAGCCTATTTTCTAGCTGAACTAACTGAACTGCTTCTACAGGCAGTGTATGCCTGAAACAATTAATTCAGAAAAGTACAAGGTCTGCTGCTGATACTTCTCGTAGCTCTTTTCGATCATGACACAAGTGATTCTGGAGAAATTGTAATGTGCTTTAGGAATGTGGAGATGAAGAGGGATATGGAAAGGTAAAATATTATCATCAAGAAGTTTCAAAAGCATATTCTATTACATTTTGAATCCCCTGTCTCTTTCCCTGCTATAAAAATTCATTATCTTCAGCATGTTAAATTAAATGCCTTGTGTGATGACAGCTAAGCATGCGGAAATGAACTCAGGATTACTAYAGAGAACTATGAATTCCCTTACTTGGGAGTGGGGAAAATTGTTTTTAATTTCTTTTCTTTTTGTTTTCTCCCATGGTAGTTAAAAAAAAAATATACTAGGGAATGAATCTCAGCCTTTTTATTCTTCAGTTCTAAGTTATTAGTAAGGCCATCATTCTGTGAGTTTAGACTGAGAATAGCCTTTTGCTATAACAGGGCTGGTAATGAATTCAGTTCAGATAAATACTGTAGTAAGCTCCAGCAAAAGTGTCAAATTACCTTGATTTAAGTAAGCAATGAATAAATTCAATACAAAAAGATATATGATACTTTTGTCTAGYTTACCATTTTGCAGCTGAAAGCCTGAAAAAGAACAAGACAGTGATATATTGGTCTGCGGGTTAGGTAGAAAGTATGACATCACTGGTGGAAAATTCAGCTGAACACAGTGGGGAAAAAAAAAGCAAGTAAATTAACAGTTGACCAAATTATAATTTTAGTTACAGGTTACGTGCTCTTTGTTTTGATTTAACATGGTTAGTGGACTAAGATGTTTCATAGGGTAACCTATGGTTCTTTCTACAGTATTTGAAAAACAATCAGAGAACTAATGGGCAGAGCGATACTTCAGAGAAGTTTACTTTTGACTGAGAATCTGAAGACGCTTCCTTTGAGAAGGTCCATGTGAAGGTTCCATGTGAAAAGATCAGGATTGTTTTTGCCTAGACTGAGTCTGAAAATAAAGCAACTTGATTGTGCTGGAAATAAATGGCATTCTCCATCTGCTAGCWAGGTAATTTTCTAGAATCTACTCTTGGAAAATGTGAATAAAAACATTTTCAAATAGCMCCTGAGGCTTCCATAACAACAACCTATTCTGAACAAAATATAAAAATCTGTCTTGAAAATCTGTGTGAAAAAGTCATATAAATCTTATTCTTCAGTTATTGTGTCTTAACCATTTAACAGAAATTTTTGTTTCACATTTTAGAAAATAACAAGTGTTGTTTTCTAAATCATGTTACATAATGAAGGAAAAGAGATATCCCTGAAGGCTTCAAGGTAATTCYAGCATATTTTAGGCATGTTCCTCCAGTACATTGTAAATCTATGTTGTAATCTTTAAGCTTCTGGCTATGAAAATAATATGGCATTTAATTTAGTAAGTGGATGACAGCAAGAACCCCAAAACTACTATGCAACAAATTTGTATTTCATGAATTTTAAAAATTTGGCACCCACAATGTTCTCTGTCCGGGAGTTTACACAACTTTAATGATGTGCCATAGCATGGAGTCAGATGGAAAGCTTATTAAAGCACAGAACATGATGGAATGCTACCTTCAAATGCAAGACAAGTTTTTAATTCATTAGTATTAAGCACTACTTAGGGAGGTCTTTGTAACTGGAAATAATAGTTGACTAAGGGTTGATCAAAGAATGAGAAAATACTCACTAACCTCCAAGAGAAGTCTGAAAATTCTCTCCCTCTTGAATAAATTCTCTGCATGCAGTGAAATCACATGATACAGTAATTATTAACTATAGATGAGAAACAACTATACTTACCTAAAACTGAAATTAAAAATGAATTCAATTTTGGTATGAGAACGATTTTGAGAGCAGCCCAAGGTATGTTGCAGCTATATAATTAAACCAGTARAAGTGCATTTCTTCACTTATGCTCTTAAAAYAAAATTTGCTTTCCATTTTTTTCGTTTCCATTGTTTTGAGTCAAGAGAGCTCAGTAATATAGCCTTGGTCTGGCACCAAATGAAGTAGCATAAGAGAGGGGATATCAGAGATAACACTGATTTTGTTCTTTRGTATTTTAGATTTCCTTCAAGTGGCTTTCTGCAAACACAGACTTCAGGACAGAAATATAACTCTTTAATGAACCACTGAACAGAGAATATAAATCTGCGTTGCTGCAAAGCTTCATTCCTCCCCAAATATATTTCAAATACTCTAACTCAAAATATAAAATGAACAARCAAACAAAAAACATTAAAAGCTGGTCAAAYCTTTGTAGTGAAGTTGTTATTTTGCTACTTTATAATCTACAATAAAACAGTATGCATTAAAGAGGAAAAAGATACTTGCATTTAGCCATGCTTCTGAGATTAATAATTTTCCCAATTTTATTAACTCAAATGAGTATACCAAAACTTTAAGAATATTYACTCTTACACTGCTGAGGATTACAGAAAATACACAGAAGATACACAGTTTAAGCAGCTATAAATTCAAAACCTAAACAAAAAGGCAACTTCACACAGATACTTACAAGCTCTAGGAAATGTCAAGTCAGAAAACAATTTTTAGAAGTAAAGTTTGTCTGTCTATCCTGGCTTGGGATTAGTGAAGAGAGGAGAATCAGTCATTAAAATCATATGAACAAGGATTATTTTTCTTATCTACAGTACACGCCTCTGACTTGGAGGCACTGTGGTTCCAGAGCACACGCTGCTGATCACCACTCCTTATTTCAAAATCCTTTGCACACACACAACTGGTCTTGAAGTTTTGGAATGGTGAGAACTAGAATAAAGGTCAAATTGATGCTGTTTAGTTTTGAGGTTCATACAACTATGTGTGGACAAATTTTCCTACCTGTAATGCACTACACCAGAGCCATAATTCCAGAATACCTTATCATTTATCCAGCTGAGAGAAACTTAACCTCAACCACTGTTTTTCCCCTTGCTCAGACATGCAGTAAGAACACAGCAGTGGACATGCTGACACTGCTTGCAGTAGCTAAGAGCAATTGCTCTCAAACCCCAAGGGCCATGAAACTCAATCCCTGCTGCTGTTTTTGCTAGGCAGAGTTGGACATCTTCACTTGAAGGAGGGACTAGAACTGATAAGTGAGGAGTCGTCTTCTGGGCAGAAGCTTCGGGAGCCAACACAAAACTCAGCAAAGGACTGTTGCCAGTAGGAAATCCACTAGTGCTGTTTTAATAGGTTCAAGACTCTTTCCAGGTTTAAAATACAGGGATTGCTACAATTTACATATCAAAAATGTTTTGAGGAAAAAAGAGAGGGGCAAAAAAGCTGCATGTCTTCAGTTAGCAACAACTCTCTTTTAGTTAAAAGCAATGCACAGCAGGAGACATCAACTACACTCACAGGAATAAATGAATCACTTCACTAGTGAAACATATTTGTTTTGCACCGAAATAGCCATAATTTTTCACTGTTCACTAGGTGAGGTAGGGGAAGAAGGTACAGGGGAGTTTTATTTGACTTAACATGCTCAACATGCTGTTTCTTGCCTAGAACTGAATCTTTTTCTGTCATACAGTTACCATAATTCATTCTGTTATAAAACTTTATATGAAATATGATGTTTGTCTCGCTCTTTTTGTGGTGCAAAGCAATAAAACCCTACTGTTAGCATGGCTGCACTCAACTCAAGCCTGACTACGGTTTGATCTATTATTTTATTGCAGGATTTTTTGGTGATATTTGAAGATTGCAAAAAGACTCATTTTGATGTAGTATCTCAAGGAAGTGGCCACAAATTCTAAAATAATTCACGTGTTCCAAACTCTTTTTGAAAGGTTTGCCATTCTCTGCTAAGCAAATGCAATCTATACATTCTTGACTGTCCCATTTCAATTATTCTGTATTTTACTTTCCAGTGTTGTACTATTTACTGTGAGACAAGCTGTCACAAAAATTAGAGACAGAGAGCAGTGAAGCAAAGGAGACAACCAAATTACCCAGAAAACGCCTGCAGCTGGTGCTGCTTTACAGAAGATCTTGGATAAGGAGGCAAAAAATTTTAAATACAGAAGGAGAATTACTTCAGCAGACCGCTTTATATAATAAGCCTAATTCAGCGCTCTGTGGACATGTCTATGTTGGAAAGCACTGTGACAGAACAGGAATGTCAATGCAGATGCATCGGTGCTGGGGGCCTAACATCCAYGCTAGATGCATTTCAAGGATTAATCACTTTCCTGGTCCTGGAAATGCAAAATGTAAAAGAAAGGGCGCAGATCTACAGCTACAGAGCTTCAAGGGATCAGCACAGAAGCCAAACATATCCAGGAGTCTGAGTTTAGSTTACCAACACTTTTACATATAAAACCAATTAGCTTATATCAGTGACTTATTATAGGGTATACTTCTCTTTCTTTTATGAGAGCATGTGAAGAAAGCTTACACATTTGTCCTAATTTTGTCCTTGCTAGAGAGAAGAARTGCCAAACTAGACATATTCATTAATTGTCTAAGACCTATTTTCACGGTCATTACTTTTTCAAGGACACACAGTGACTGCAGCCACAAATTCTGGCTGACCTATTGCATTTCCTAGGTCCTATGTATTCTGTATTGCACTTAGGAATTGCATAAAAAGAGGTAGAGTACTTAAAAAATAAAGTACACTCAAACTGAAACAAAGGATACCCTGAAACAAACTAAAATGAAAACAAAAGAAAATGAAGAAAGAAAGAGAGAGAGAAAAAAAAAGAAAGAGTAGCAGCTGCAAATTATGAGAGGTAGAGGGGCTGTGGAGCTAGGCTTCAAAGTACACATAGCAAAAGCTAGGCTTGAAAGGTTACATAATTCCAGGAATTTAATAAGCAAAATCTCTAGAAATAAGWACTGTTGGTGATATAATCAGCATGCTATTTTTGACTATCCCCCCAACCCTATCCCTGCCTTAAAATCCCTGTAACTACAGTGTGGAGCACATTTCCCCACTCAGCCTGGCAGGTGCAGGAGTACTGAGGCCCTTTCCACCACCAGCTCTGAACATTGATTAGTTACTGCATACTCGGAGAAATCTTTTTTCTCTCTCTGCCCAACACTTCAAAGCTCCAACTAATTCCTCTGCCTAGTGGAAAAACTTCAGTTCCTGAGATTCCCAATGTCCCAGTGTCTCTCCAGGTGGAAGACATCTACTAATGTTGGGCTTTTTGATGGCAAGAAGAAAAACTTCAGTTTTATCAAACTCCAGTTCTGAAAAACTCTGAGCAAACTTTGTATTAGCAAAGTTCTAGAACAGGATAGTCTCTCTAAGAAAGCAAAAGGTTAAATCTTTAGCTGGGAAGGCTAACGGAAAGCCAAACWATGAAGAAAATAATAAAAAGAATGATGAAAATTACATTGTTTTAATCAATTGCTGTCTGTTCTAGCTGACACTAACTTCCTCAGAGAAGTCTGTCTTCTAAAGATGCTCCTGCTTTCATAGGAGGAATCTCTGAGGTTTGCCATGAGCCAATCCACCACCCTGTTGCACTGTCTCCAGGATTCTGCCATTACAGACTCACATTTACAGTTAACCTGAACTGCAGACAACCTATTTCCCACCTGTGTGAAGGCTAAATGCTTGGGCATCTCTCTAAGCCCATAACGCTTGTGTCCACTTGTATAAGATGAAATCTTACCACTTCACGTTCATATTTCTTCTTCAGAGCTCCCTCTCTGGTTATATTATGTAGTAGGAAAATAACTTTAGTAAAACACTCACTGAATATGGCACCAGAGACTTGCACATTCTCCCCTTATTCTCTCTATTTGAGCACTAATGTACAAAATGCAAATACAGCAGTAAGACCATCTTCTGTCCCTGAGATTTCTCTGGATTTACAACATTTAATTCCCAAATGGTATGTTGCCATAAGCTTATCCAATTAAAAGGAAACATTTTCAAGATTGCCATATTGTTTTATAAAGTGTTTGTGATGAGTATTTGCTACAGTCTCATTTTACCCTCCAACTTCTATCACTTCTCCAAAAGGACCACATATTCCACACTCATAGAAGATACAGTTTGCAGCAGAGATTGTGTTTCTTCTCTCCCTTCCCATTTCTCTTGGTACTGTCAGGTTTTGAAGTTTGTGCTGCCACATCATATCCTACCTGTGACCCACAAATTTATCCTCCAGCAACATGAAGGGACTTAGAGAAGGTCTTGGTCTCCTGCTTCCCAGAATCCTGCAAATATTCTAAGGTCCTTCACATATTTTCTAACAGATGCAAAAAGCAAAGCAGCAAGGACAGCAAGTGAAGCAGAAACAGCAAGTGAATGTCCCCAAGTTCCCCAGCTAGTGCGTGCTCTAGTCCTTGGACCAGCAGGACAACACCTGCATCATTAAGATAGATCTGATCATTATCATCTTTGCCACATTTAGGAGCTGGTCCACTTTGACTATTGTAAAGATGTGATGAACTGACTTGCAGTGCATTTTCCACAACCTTGCCAACAGCCTGAATTTCATGTACCGGATTAGTTGATCTTAAAACAGTCTATGGATTAAGGTTGATGAGAGATTTGGGATTGTGCTGCAGTGAAGTCAAAAATTAACTCCTGGTATCTCCAATGGAAAAACATAAATGAAAAACATCTCAGTATCTGAATATTATAAACTATTAAGAATGTCACTGGAACTGAATTTTCCTCCATACTGGATGAATTTATCTTTAGAACTTTTTCCATATTGATTTGATAAAGAAAATATTTTAAAACTATTTTGAAATAATACATAGACATTTACTATTTTCTTTTATGTGCCTGTTTGTTTTTTAAAATACTGGATAGAAAGTAAATCTATATCAGTGTAAGGAAAGAACAGAAAATAATGTCAAGTGAAAATTAAAGATGTGTTTATCATCCTCAGGATTCCAGTAAAAGAAAAGGTTTCCATATTGGCATGGCAAACATGCAGAATACATTAGAGAGAAGCAGTATCTGTAATGAAGGAATCTTGTAATTCAGTACTGTCATTAAATATGAGTGACAGACAGTATTCCTACTGTGGATTTTCTTCAGCAAGAACTGCAACACACACAGACGAAGGGTTATGAAAATCAATATGCTCTCCAGCACTACCGACAAGCTCCAAAGCCGCAGAAGACTTTGCGACACACAGATTCTTCCACAGTGAATATCCGCTGTACTCTCTACCTCTTCTAAGCCRGGCAGCAAGGATTTCTGTAAAGTGACGGAGTGTTGTAGCAGGGATTTATAGCAGAATCTGGTAATGTTTAAACCCACAATTCCATTTTTTCACCTCTGGAAAGACTTTAGAAGAAGAAAGGGCTACAAAACAGCGGAGAACTCGAATTTAATAAACTTGACGGCGATGACATATTTGAGAGGGTAGAACAGTATAATGTCATTAATCCAATATTAAAGATGCCTCTGGAAAAATATCACTCTTATTTGCAAGTGTTCCTTTTTTTTTCCCTGAATGGTCCCACTTGTGAGCATTCCCTTGGGATTTGACACCCATGGCATTTTTAAGAGCTTGGCCTCCAGCAGGTGGAAGAGGCAAGGGACACTGCCTCAGCATCCCCATGTAAACCACAAGCATCCAGCTACATGATCATCTCTCTTCCTGAGACAACTTCCATTTTAATCATTAAAATAATTTGAAACAAGATCAGCATTGTACCTGAGTAAGTAGCTACATGTATGGCAAGATTGGGGAATACAATAGGCAAAAAACAAGTCACAAATCAACAGGGAAATTGAAAGTATTTGCAAACTAGTGAGTTCCCTGCTTATACAAGAGGGAAAAACAGTACTGCGCAAACTGAGAAGCCTAAAAAAACTGTCAGAAAAGCACTGTTATTCTTGACCAATGCAGTGGAGACACCATTGTCTCTACAGATGGGTTTTACTTGCTTTGCATTCATTACTGTGTATGATAACAACCCTAAATTTTGAAAGCTGTTTTGTTTGCCTGAGAATGAGCTGCACAGAATTACACTGTTGCTTTAGAAACAGAAAGTAAAGACTAAAAATTTATTGCAGCTCATCCCGTTCCAAAACATATTTTCTTGAAAACATAACATAGATTTTAATTAATAAAATTGTTATTAATTAATATAAAACAAAATCTGATTTTTTTAATATATATATACATGTATATAGCAGACTTAGCTGGAATCTATTTGGATTCAAATGATGTCCACATAAGAGCAAACTATCAGTTAAAATTTTGAAGCAAATAATCAGAGGTTGAATTAAAATCTAAATCAGAGAAGAAAATTTCCAAAGACTTCACATGGAAGGATGTGACACTGTTAAGTCTTTTTTAGAAGATCAATAATCAAATAGTAGGGAAAAAAAAATCCTTATGGATTTTTCCCTGCAATATCTGTGCCTCAGTCTCCATAGAGACCAGATGGAATCTTGTAAATAAGAGTTTCACTTGAACTTTTATGAAAGGTTTTAAAAATACTTGGTATAAATACATCTGCACACATATACGTATATAAAACTTTCTTTTCCAGTCTTCCAGGGTTTCCCTTTTACTTTTCCTTCTCCAGGAAAAAGATGGGTATCCTTAAGAGACCCTCTTCAAAAATCAAATGTGTGAGGCACCAGTTCTAGGACAGGAACAGAAGCTGGTTCCCACGTGCTGGCAAGGACACCAAAACTATGAGGTTCTCTTCCTTTGAAAATGTATGACTACACTGAAGTGAACAATGTACATTTTTGACAAATCTGGAACTTTGATTTACATCCTATAAATGACAACAACCCAAATAAAAAGTAGATGAGATAAATTCCTACCTCAATTTGGGTGGCGTTGTCATGTCCCTCTTCAAGCAGCAGGTCTGTGAAGCCTCCTGGCTCTGAGGAATCCTGCCCCATGCTGGCTCTGTTCGTGTCAACYGACTTGAGAAACTCTGAGTGCCTTTTCCACCTGTGGCTGTTTATATGCGAATCCACCTGTACATTTTCCTCCACTTGAGGGAAGCTCTGAACAACTTCATAAAACCCACCTGTTTGGAGAAAAAAAGCCAAAAAAMCAAAAAACAAACCAGGGTTAAAGACTATTCAAGCAAAATACTTGCTTTACTAATTGTAAGTACGACTAGTTATTGCTGTATGTAAAATTTAACCTAATAGTTTAAAAGACTAGGTAGTATATTACATTTCTTCAAAATTCAAGAATTTGGGCTAGTCTTTGTAGAATCCTCAAAACATCCTAAATGTTCTATTTTCCTGTAACTTTAGGTTTTTCCAGTAAAATGTGTAACTTTCACTTGTTTGTTTGGATTATATTTTATTTGAGGAAATGGCATTTAAGCAAATATCAATTAACCACCCAACAGAAAAAGAACAGGCACTCCAAAGTAAAAGAGCCAAACACTCACTGAAGGCCAGTGAAAGTTTAGCTTTTGCTGCTGATTTCATTCGGCAGGAACTTGGAAGTGACCGTGATGGGCAGCCGTATAAACCTTATGAGAGGCATGAAATTCCCACAAACATCTGCTCCAGTGTAAAAATAAAGCTGTTCTTGTTCTATGAGAACTGATAAATGTGAATGATGTGTGAAGTCTGCAGACTTCCCAGTGTGCCCTACAAAGCAATGGGGAGCTGGGCAGTGCATTTCATACATTCCTTTTGGGCTTTATTTGTGTTCCTTCATAATTTCTTCATGCAAGTTCAATTATCAGCGAGAAAAAAAAAAACAACAACAAAAAAAAAACCCAAAAAACCCCCAAAACTTCAGTAGCTTCCAGTTTGCCCAATTTGCCCAATATAACAGCAAAGTATTTTTTATTACCTTATTTCAATTAACGTTATGAAGAAGAACTAGTGTAAGGCTTGATAGCCTCCTGCAACTTTGCATTCTCTGTACTAAAAAAAGATACATATTTCATACCATCTCTATGGACCCAAATGAGAAACACAGGGGTGCCTTGTGCTTTCTGTGTATTGGGAAGAAGAAGAAGTTGCTTAGAATGAAGAATCATAACGTTCTGAAAGACATCTCAGGAGATGCGGCAAAGTTAAAGAAAGGGAGACAAAGGGTAGTCACGCTTCTGAAAAACAAATTTCTTTTACAGGTGTTCCCATTTACTTCTACTTGGCAGAAGCTTCTGAGCAAAGGAAGACATCACTTCTTATTAAGCATTAGATGCACTGTCTTGGTGCAAGACAATTCAAGAGGTGGAAAAATAAAAAATATTCACTAAAGTTTTAAATAAGAAATAAGATTTTTCTGCATCAGAGCAGGTGAAGAAGTCATAGATACAAGGGAGCCTGCCAGACATCAATCTTCATGATAAACCAGAAAGAGTCAAAGCTTTAAAAGTATATAACAGGCCTCAGGTTCTGTGTGATTTTGTTTCTCCACAAAATTGCTCCAAAATCTAAGCTTCTTTCCTAAGCTATTTGCTCACCCTCAACCACATTGAGGCATGCTGAAGATGCTTTGTCACTTAAGAGAAGCCAAAACTTAATAATGWTGAAAAATTAGCAATCTTGGGCCATAACCTTCCTCAAAACTCAAGTAACCCGACTTTTCTTTTAATTGGTGGCTTTTCAAAATGAATTTCCTCACATTTCTTAAAAGACATAAAACACTTGTCAGCTGCAAATGGCAAACAATACTTGTCTTAGGTGAGCTGAAGAGGGTTTTTGCTGCTCAATTTATTTAAGTTTAATTGAAATAATTCATTTATATAAGTTCTCACTTAGACAAATCAAGTTACTTTTCAAGTAATAAATGCAGGCAGATCATTAAAAAAATCAGAAATGTAAAATTGCAATACTTCACAAGTTAGAACTATTCCATGTTTCTGGATAAAATCTCAATGMGGCTGACAGAACACATAAAAGACATTTTATAGGAGATGTACCACAGCATAATACTTCTATCTTTTATATCTCAGAGCTTTCACCCAATCATCACTGGAGAACATGTTATTCAAATGACATGGAAAGCAGCCAAATACTGTAAGATCCGATTAATAATAAAATCATAACATTGGCAAACATAGATGAGTAGTAGCTTGTTCAGCCTGTACAAACTGAGACTCAGCTATGGAAAGCCTGAAAATCTACTAAAATTGGACCTGCAGYTTTCATTCTGGCCTTATGTTGCCATCAGCAAATCACAAGGTGGTATATATAGTTCTGTCACGAGGATGCAAATACGTTACATCAAGCCTCTAAAGCTGATATTGCACTATAATAACCTAGAGCAARCGACAAGCGGCTACAGGATTTCATTACAAATATGTAATTAAGCCTGTACTTTTGTCTGATGATTTAGCTGTTGTCCTTGAAGTCTCTATAAAAGTACAAAAGACAGTGACTATGAGAAAGGCAGGATATGGAGGTGGGTAATTTGCAGTTAAGGAGCAGTGAGCAAGTTCAGAAACTCAAGTTGTAGCAGATGGTGAGATCAGCCCTAGGTGGTCAATATGATCGACCAGAACCACTACCAARGACTTGCCATGGATCAGGCATCACTCACCCAGACTAGGAAGAGCTCAGAAGGATATTGAAAAGGCARTTGGGGAAGTGGCAACTGCAGACAGATTTGTTTTCATGCACCTCTAAAGCAGGTACATCACATTTCCCTTATCCATGGACTTACAAACTCACAGGAAGAAAACCACTTTTAAACATTTTAAAGCAGGTAGCCTAAACTTCTCTGACCACTTTTAAACATTTTAAAGCAGGTAGCCTAAACTTCTCTGTAGCCAGGTAGTCATTCCTTGGCTACCTCAGCTGGTATTTTAACAAGTACCAAGTAGGCTTTAGCTCTGTGAACTACCTGATGGAGCAAATACCACTGAAAGTTGTCTCTCCTTGTATGTTGAAACATGATTGCTGAGGTGCCTCTGCTAGTCTGAGGTTTTTGGCATCAAGATGTGTGTTACATAGCTCAACACATAGAGCTACTCAACAAATCTGTGCTGGAAATACTCAGYAAAGGGGTACATCCGGCAGGTTTCTTGTTTCAGTACTGAGAACTCTGAAAGTTGTTCTGAACAGACATGACAGACAAATCAGGATGTGCAAGAGAGTGCAAGAGTCAAAAGGGAAGATGCCACCTGACCATGAGAACTGGCCTGCAGGTTCTCTGATTTACCAAGTGTGTCTTCGGACAAAAAGAGAATACCTTTAAGTAGGCAAAGCCAAAATTAAACATCAAAAGTTGACAAGTGAGAGAACAAGGATGCCTTGTTTGCATGAAGCTTTATTTAGAATGAAAGTCTRTCTTTCATTTCACAAGAAAAAGAAGCATTCAAGATTTTAAGGACAGCAGCATTGCAAAAGTGGGAAAAAAAGTTTTGATACAAGTCTGGAAGATATATACATACCATCTATCACTCAGGTAACTATTCTTTTTCTTTTCTATAAGGTCAAACAGACACTTGTGTAACATTCCAGCATMTAAAAACTTAAGAAATGCATTTTTTTAAAATATGTTTTAATTATATTTCATGATTGCACTTATTTAGGTCAACTCCGCAATTTGACTAATTCCATAAATGCATCATAATCAACAAGAGCGGTGGTTTGGGTTTTGTTTTTTTTTTTTAAGACCCTAGAAATACACTTTGAAAGCACTATTCAACAGATTGCTTGTGGGATAGAGTATCATTTTTCTAAATCTGCTGCAGCCCAAATGTCAGCAAAATCAAATACTGAATATACAAATTTATTCATCACAAAACTGAAAATGCCACACTCTTAACTGAAATAACTTTCTATAACTTGTCTCATGAATCCTTATTTTCACTGCAATCATTTTATATGTTGAGATAGGAAATCAAAACATTATGGTGGAAGATACAAAAATTGGAACCATGAAGTGCAACATTCTTCTAACCATGAAAATGCCTTTTAAAAGATTCTCTGAGTACAAATATATTGAATGTACAGCATTATGKCAAAATCAATCTCATTTCTAAGAATTCCCAGTTTAAACTGTTTCTGCCTATGAACAACTATCCTAGAGAGACATTTTCTTCTGCAGTACCTGATTCACGGAGACAAGGTAAAAATCCTTCTATCCGACCTTGACTTAGAAAAGACTTAAAGCATAGGCTTAACCTGTAGTGTGTCCATGCTAACAAGAGGATATGTATCCTAACAAACATCATAAATGAACACGATTTGTAAAAGCACCCAGCTTCTTACACAGGTATCCTGCTGTGACAATTAGCACAGAATCACTYGTGACATTTCAGATCCTGATTTTAGAAAATGCACATTTTTCCTGCAGTGAAGTAAATCACAACTAAAATTCATGTTTAATACATGGTTGCTTTCTCAATAATAATAGTAACTATGGCAAGGAAATAACATAACTGGCAATTTCCTTAATATATACATTTTATTATGGTAGGCTTTCAACCTCCTTTTGTAAGCAGTTTTGTTCAAAAATTATTTTTAGTCACAACAAGACATCCAAAAAAACACATTACAGCATTCCTAGAACTTTATTTCATCTTCTTAAGGGAATAGAGAGTTTTCATCAGCCAATAGTGGTATCAGTTATCATCAAAAACCTAGGCAGTATCATTTTGTGTGTGTGTGTGGGAGGGGGGAATAACAGTAAGGAGATTTAAAAGGGAAAAATAATGTTCTATTATTTTATATGCTTAAATCATTTTTTACCATGCAAAATCTAGACAGATTTTAAGTTGCTTTCACAACAGAGTTTTTAACATTGGCACAAGAGAATGGGGAATGCCAGTGCTAACAGGAGTGGAAGGCATTTAACATTTTGCAGCTACTAGGCTCCTACATGTTACCTGCATCTCATCTTTAATATTACTTTCGAAAATGTAAACCCCAATGTAAACCCCAAATATTACATTAGGAATACAGAGTATAATTCTCTACTGTAACCCACATCTTTTTGAGACAGGGAGACGAAGAAACTTGGCAAAGAAACCAGGAAAAGTAATGATGGAATTGATTCCAGTTTAGCCTTTCCTTGCAGAAAGGAGATACTCAAGTAAGCTTAGATATCCAGCTTTGGCAAATTCAATTTGAATACTTCTCAGCATCCCTATTAACGAACTAATGGAAAAGCCGTAATTGTGCAGTTCTGATTTAATTTAAAACTCCACAGAAATACTGTTACTAATGCGGTATTTTCCACAGCTTTCAGAGGGATCAGGTCAGAGAGGTCGCTACATGGAGTGCAACAAAAACCCCTCAAAAGCACAGTGCCATTAGTGCTTATCCATTACTTTTACTGCAGCAGGCATGGGGAATCTAATCATAGTGTACAATGCATCATTGAAGTAAATTCTCCAATTGCAAAATGGGACAGTAAAAAGTTTTCTTTTGCCCTTTTTTTTGCTTGTCTCAGTACTGTTGGAAATCTAATGTAGCTTCTCTCCCCATACTTCTAGTCTTTGCTGTATTTACAAACATATTTTAACACTGGCCTGCAGACTTTTTCAACTGGAGATCTCTAAAAATTGTCTTGTTGAGCACAGTTTAGATTGAAACCTGCTTCCCCATTCTCACTTTCCTTTACTCCTTCCCAGCACACAATTTTGCATTATGGAAGAGTATGCTGAAACAACTAATCTTACCGGAATAGCAGAACATAGTTCCTCTTGAATACCTCGAATACTGCTAAGAATCTTCCTTTAGGCATTTTATTTTCAGCTATCCATATTGAGCATGATCACCAAAACTTTTCATCCCACACAAATCAGTTTAATATCCATATTCCCAAAGCGTATTCAGTTATCAGTAGTACAGATAGCTAGATGACCATAGATGAATATTCACAACAAATGGTGTTTGCATGTAAAGGAAGAATATCTGTAATGTTCTTGCTTTCCTAGCACACAATAGATAACATTGAAACTTGCATTTTGCTTTTGTATGAGCAAAGTACAGAATAGAAAAAAGAAGGCAGTTTTAAATGACCTGAGGTTTTATTACTAACTATGGCAGCAATAATAACAAAATGTTAATTCTTGTATAATTTATCTATCATCTGTTCACATCCTACTCTTATCACAATCAGCCACAAAATTATTTGCCTAAAACCATAAAAAAAAAAAAGATTCAACGAAACTATCCTGTTAAAAGAAACAGAACTCCCTCTATAATATTCTATTTATATGCAAATTCTTGCCTTCCCAACCTAGATTCAAGGGTTTTCCAGAGAATACGAATACAAATTCTACCTTATTTAAGCTCATTGAATACAACTTTAGAAAGGCTTTTTATTTCTATTCAATAGGTGGCTTTCCATACAATTACCAACATCACACAGTGACATTTACAGCTTCCTCCAGTATGTCCACCTCACATTTCTCATTTGGAAGCATCTTTCCTTTCCTGAAGGATCCAGCAAACCAACACACGGGAGCAACCTAGGGTGCCAGCCCTCTGGTGGGTTAGCTTCTCTTTAAGTCTCAGGCTTAAACTGATCAGCCACTAGAGAATTTGGAACTTTCGAATATCGTGATTCTAAAAATGGAAGAAACCAAAATGTATTATGGGTTACTTCATTTTTTAGAGTATTTTTTCACACTAGGTCATCCTCAATTTCCTATATATAAGGTTCAGATGATAACAGCTTCCTCTGTAAAACGTAAAACATATTCAGTGTTACTGATGACAAGTGCTAGATAATAGCTATTTACAATTTTATGACTCAAATGTCATTATTTATTTTTTCTAGATTCTTTGTTATTGCAAAGGAGCAAGCTATTTTCTATCTAACGAAGATAATTTCATCACTCAAACTGAAATGGACCCAAATGTTTTCAGCTTCTTTTTAGGCAAAATTTTCATTTTAGTTTCACTGTGGGATCAGCYGGAGAAAAACATCATGTTTCTAACATTAATAGGAGGAAATTAGCACTTAGGCTGCTCTTAAACTCTGGCATAAAATCTACATTGCTGCACTCAGTATGGGAACAAATAAGTAAATAAATCATACATCACAAAGGTATTATTGCAGATATGTCCTAAGAGTCAAAGAAAAGCCATATTAAGCATATCAAGAAACAGAACAAATAAAAATAAGAATTATGTCAGTTAGAGATACAAATGATTGAAACTCATTCTTTGTTTGGCAGAATAGAACTAATCCATTTGAAAACTGGCAGAGACACTGTGGAAACAGAAGAGAGAATATTGCATCAATCTTGAGACTTGTCAAAGCAATTAAATTATCTAGAAAATGCTTAAATGGACTACCCGATAGAATGAGTATATTGCCTTTCTCTTTTTCTGCCAAAAACCAGAAARCTGGGACTACGGACTGTGGTTGTATCAGAGGTAAAGTGAAGCAAGCGCACATTTTTGCAAATAGGCATCGAATTTTGTGACTTCTAACTAAACAACAGGCCTGGAAGGACTCAACTCCCATAAAAGCATTTTAGAATTTAAAAGTAAAAAAAATATAGCTATTAACACACTTTACATTTGACACTGCTCACATGAACTTCCATTATGCCTGACTAAAATGAGGAAATTGCATTGCTGACATCCATTTTTAACACAAAGAAATTACATGTAGTTCAGTTATTCTGTCAGACAAGTTCTACAAAAAGTTTGAATAAACGTATTTTTTAATTTATTTTTTATTGCATACACTCCAATTTTAACACAACATTCCCATGAAAACACACTTATAGCTTTACAGCTTTTATGCTTTAGAGGTGTGCTTTCTGAAGCAAGACACAGATGGATACTCCAGCACTGCAAAGCCCATGATGCCTTGGAAGCTGAGCATGGGTGAGCCAGCTTAAATGATCTCATTCTAAATTTAGGAAAGGGTCAATTTACAACTCTCTCTGCTGTGCCCATGTTCTCTCTAAGAGGAAGACAGGACATTAGTAGTAGTGTGTGAAGATCAAGCAAGACAGACTTGTTAGTGAGGTGCATTTCTTACAAAATATGAGTGTGCTTAAATATTTTGTAAATGGAACTGAGTTCAGACCAGGTAGATTCAGCAGCTTAGATGAATTTGCCCAATGCCCAGTGTTTTGACAGAGTGATGGCTCTACAAGGGATGAGAAGACATCAAGAAGTGCTGCTTTCTTCCTGTAAAATCACCATGATGCAGAGCAATAACATTTCTACTTCACACTTGCTCAAGTTTTGTTCAGTTCTCTTTATAGCCACTGGTGAGAAGGAAAATCCAAAGACAAAAAGAGGGGAAAWTGTCTGGAAATAAGAGTGAATACAGGGGTGTTTACAAGTTATTGGACACATCAGCACTTGAATGTTTATCTTCTCCTGGTTTGTTAATCTAAGACAGGATTACCTGGTATACAGAAAAGATTGGGAGAATTGGAAGTCATTTGGGAAGTGGCCTATTTTTTGAAGAAGAGGCTGATAATTTATCCATAAAATATACTGGAAAAATCAGCCTCTTGTTTCTACTCATTCTTCACATACTAATCACCTACTAAAGCTGTCTCAACATGCTACTTTTTCCCTTTCCAAAAGAAGCACTGGGTCGACAGTGAGCTTCCATTTCCCATATCCTGCCCTTGAGACTCAATGACACCAAAGCACCAGCCAGTTGTATGCAAAAGCATCTTTTATAGCATTATTATATTTCTATGCTAATACTGCTTTCTGCCAAGGTTTTAGCCCACAGACTGGCTGACATCCCAACCAGAGCCACAGTAAGGTTTGGAAACAAACCTCTTACATCTCGCACGRGGAACTGATTCAACAACAGTTTGACTTCATTCACTGTCGTAAGAATGTAACACAGACATTTTACCTGCTTTCTGAATGGAATGACACTACAAATCACATTTAAATTTCTCAAGAGCATAATCATAATCCTTTTGGGTTTGTTTCTATTCAGCTCTATGCAGAGAAGTAGTAAGTCTGCCTTGGGACCACTGGTATCCACACTGTCAAACCACTTGCATCATGCAGGTCCTCAATCTTGTGATCTTAAATGGGACTTAAACAGTCCCTAGAACTATTGCTCATCCTCTACAGAGCTGTCAGCTCCATTCTGTTTCAGAGTTCATCTTAAATGAAACTGTTTTCTTGCTGAATGCCTGCTGCCTGCATCAATGTGTAAACCTCATTTATTCATGAAGAGAAATAGTTGTTCACAACAGATCTATAATTCAACGCCTGACTGCTTAGCAGGATATCTAGGTGTCCTCAGTAAGTGRCTATTAACCTTGCACTGTGTAACTGCACAGGTACAGGATCCCACTGGCTCATTACTTCCAAACCCCTATAGTCAACAGCTCTGGTCTACAGTATTTTCAGATAAATGTAAAGTATGGACTATCTTCTAGCAGATCCAGTAGAGGAAGCAGTCATGCTCAGCCCATAAGCTATCCTGGCACATCTCAGTACTGTATCTGCCTATAGAGTCAGTTCGCTTGGCCCCTGTTCTTCATCAACTGACCAGCTCATTTGCTCCCATTTCTCAGCTTCAAAAACTGCATGATCACACTGACAGACCTGTTTCTGTGTTATTATTTTCTTCTTAAAACAGGGTTAGTGACATTTCCCATGGATTTAATGACCTAAATTCAGAGTACTTGCTCAGGAAGCGGCAATTCTGACTTGACAGTCTGTTTTCTGCGAAGAGGCTGAAACTCACAGCTCTCTATAACTCCATTTATTTACCGAACCACAGAGGCAACATCCTTCCTGCTTATTCTCTTTTGTTGCAGTTAGCCTTCGATATTTCTTGGCACAACTTCAAAAGCAGGACTTCTTCCCAGAAGATGGAGGACCTCCCTCAGGGCAAGCTGAACCTTGAACTCTCTTTCAGTTCCCAAGCGAGTGCCTTGACCACTGCAATACTACGTGAATGCAAGACATCTACATGGCTTAGGAGACAAACTGAGGGTAAAGAACAATTGCAGGTGCTACCCTTGGAAGAGCACTGTAGGCTCTGGACCCTGTAGCAATTCAAGTCTCTCCTGCTGCCCTTAATCAAACAGCTAAGACCCAGAGAGAAACTAGATTTCAGACACTCTCTTATTGTAAAGAAAGAAAAAATACAAGTATTGTTTCTTTTGGTTCCTCATCTTCAGATAACCCATGCATGGGCCTTTGGGATTGCTATTTCATTGTTAACAGTAAGAACATAACACAAAGCTTTAATTCAATTAGAATTGGGAATTAGAAATCTACAAGTTTGTCATGACAGCACTGAGTTGGCTCAAGACCTTTATTACATTTATATSTTATGCAAACTTTGGAGGAAGAGTCTGTTAAACATTATATTTAATCGATATTGACCATGAATACMCACTGGTTTCAAAGACTAAACCTAATTACACAGCCCATGTATTACATCTGAATTTTCTGGCTTTATGTCACTCATGTGGMAGTTTTGCATAGTTTTGTGTATTTGGACACACCAAACGAGCATGAAAACCACTGACACTTGCATGAACCAGAGCCTTTCATRTGACTTCTGTTTAGGTACACATTATTGCAGAGCTCCTAGTGGCCAGTTTCCCTCTTTCATTAATGGTAAGACAAAAAACAACAACAACACAACKTCTTCTTGTGCCCCAAAATAACCTCTTGTTCTACCTGCTGACACCAAAAGCTGAAAATTTTCCCCACAGTGTTTGTTTACTTCTACATGGCTTGCCTAAGCAGTTTCTAAATATCTGTCTAGCACTCTGTTTATAAAAACGGGTGAAAGCATCTATCACTCCTTTTCTAGACCTGAAGGAAAAAAATTAATAAAAGACAGCTATGCAACCTCCTTCTCCTCCTCCTCCTCCTCCCCCTCTCATATAAATACAGGAAGAAGGGAAAAAGCAAAAACTCACTTTATTATGMTCTGCAGTTGGGCTGAAATAAGAAGACTGAAAGCTGCCTACAATGACAGAAATTTTTTCCTTCTGTGGAAGAAAACTTTCCATGTCATTTGTATGGCTTCTCCACAGGAAACCTGAGCATGCCAATAGATTGTTTTGCAGCTTAAGCTTTAAATGCCAGTGATTTCACGAACAGCTCGAACAGTTTCTTTTAGATTTGTAAAGCACTGGTACTCAAATATTTGCAACTTGCACCCCACTTTTTTTCTGCCTCTCTCCCGCCCCTTACAGMTGCATATAACCCTCTTACCCCACTGAGTGCCCTGAGCTAGACACTCCCGTCAGYGTATAACCAGTTAACATCCACGTGGGCTATCCATGTGAGTATCCTTGAACCTCCCGAATTCAGAATTCCCCCATCTTTCTTTTTTTTAATGAAGCTCACATCATCATCATAGCCTCATCAGAGCCCTTAGGGCTCCAGCCTTCCAGCTACAGCCATACATGAGACAACCCTCCTTTTAGGTATTTCCCCCAGTTCACTAAACCAGCCTACCCAGGCCATTGCCTCTCCTTTCCCCAGCTTCTCTGGCTCTCCAGATCAGTCTGCACTCTTGCTGAAGGATGCACAGCATCAGCCCACACCTTGGATCCCTCCTATTCATCTGGCCTGACAGAGAACAGGAGGATGAGGAGGAGGAGGAGGGCAGAGATGAAGGAGCAATGCTGCCCTGATAGCCAGTGGCACACAGATTGCTTCCTAGCCTCAGACACAAGCTTTGCCCCGCTTGCCTACTGCCTCTTCCCAACCATACTGCCTGAAATTAGACATTATGCCCTGCACAGGCTTGCCAGAGAAGACAGGGCTGTCAGAGGAAGATGAAACAACAGAGGTGAGAGTAGGAATACACAGACATCTGCATAGAATCAGAAAATCTTGAACTCTCTCTTGCAAGAGTATGTTTTCAGTCTCAGAAAAATAATTTATTCCTGTTTCATAATTTTAAAGTTAGGACTTTCAACATCTGAGCTTAACATCTGAAATATGCATCATTATGAATGTCTGGGCTTATTTGGAAMTCTGCAGACATTTGGACAATGGACTGTTCATAGAACAGCCTTTATAATTACTATTATTTGTTGGTTATTGTTCCATGATTAAACATGTAATAAACCACTAAGAAAAAAACATCCAAGCATTAGCAAATCCAGTGGCAAAATAGTGAGTGATTAGCGCACACACACAGGAACAGGAATGAAAGGACCATGCACATTTAGTCTGGTGGAATGGCTAGATTCCAGGGGGAAGAAGATGGTAATTTATTGCTGAAAACYAACATGCAGCAGCAACACCACAAAACTGTTAGTCATGGAGTGGGTTCACCTTTTGCCTCCCAYACAAAAGGCCTTAGAAAGTCAGAAGAAGATACAGCTCTAGCAACCTGCTGCTGCTCCAAGAAATTGTGAAATCTCACAAAATGATTTGGAAGCCATACGTTGTGCATTACAGTAAATGAGAGAGTACTTGCTGGTGGTCTGCAGAGAGCTGGTTAGTAATGGGGTACTATTTGTACATTTCTGGCCACTTAACCACATTTTAAAATTTAAACTCACATTAAATATTTATCCGCTATTTACTGTTCCATGTAAGCAATTGCTGCAGTTGCCACAGGGCTATTATTCTGTTGCCAGAAAGAGGATAATGATCTTTGCAATGGCAAGCAGCCTGGCAAGAGGGCCCATGAGGCAACATCTCTTGAAGCGTGAATTTGTGAATGTTTTGTACTACCAAAGTCTTTGGCCAGTGTTGTTAAACGTGACTGAGCACTTCACGTTTTGCTAATGCCTTACTCAAGCATCTTAAAGAGGCCCTATTTTTTTTTATTTCAAGATGACCTTTGAGCCCTTTCTGAACTTCACGTCATCTGAAAAAATGTCCCAGCATACACCAGTCATCGCTTGATCTTCTGGTTACCTCATTAGTAAGCTCGGTTTCTTTCTTATGTTAGCATTGTCCACATACAGTTCAAGAGCTAGAATTATAATTGCATCTTCTGGGACAGATAAACGCAAAGTTTGTCAGCTTGTGTGACATCCTAAAGCTCAAGTGATTTCAATGGACTTGTCAGACTGCTACCCTTACGGCATGGGGTCTTGCTGGAGGCTGGAATCTGACTGAAACGTCCAGACTTGGAAAACAGAGCTGACTTCATCTGTAACAGACTGACATTTTTGCAAACAAGTGCTGCTGCCTCCTCCCAAGTGTATATGCCTCAAACAATACCAAGTAGAGGAGTCATCTTGCCTATTCTTACATCCTGGTGAGTACTGCAGTTTTAAAGTGTGCTCTGGCTCTGCTCTAGGTCAAGGGAGGSGATCCTCCTCCTCTACTCAGCTCTGGTGAGGCTGCATCTGAAGTACTGGGTGCAGTTCTGGGCTGCCCAGTGCAAGAGGGACGTGCAACTTCTAGACAGAGTCCAGCGCAGAGGTGGACAAAGACTAAAGGACTGGAGCACCTATCTCATGAGGAAACACTAAGYGAGCGGGGCCTGTTTAGCCTGGAGATGAGAACCCACACGAACTTGAGGGGAGAATGTAAAGAGGATGGGGTCAAACTCTTCTTGGCGGTGGCCAGTGACAGAATAAGGGGTAATCGGTACAAACAGAAACACAGGAAGTTTCATCTCCRTATGAGGAAGAATTTCTTTACTGTTCATGTGACAGCACACTGGAACAGGCTGCCCAGAGAGGTTGTGGAGGCTTCTTCTTTGGAGATCTTCAAAACCTGGTGTCCCTGCTTGAGCAGGGGGATTGGACTAGATGATCACAGAATCACAGAATGGTTAAGGTTGGAAGGGACCTCTGGAGACCATCACCCTGACCCTCACATTTCCCACTAGACCATCTCTGTTTGTTAGTATCAGATCTAGCAGYGCCCCTCGCTTATGTTGGCTCCTCAGCCACCTGYATCAAGAAGTTATCTGCAATGTTCTTCAAAAAYCTCCTGGACTGTCTGCTCTCAGCCGTGTGACTGTCCCAGCAGACATCAGGGGGGTTGAAATCCCCCTAAGGACCAGGGCCTGTGATCGCAAGGCTTCTTGCAACTGCTCACAGAAGCCTCATCCACTTCCTCATGCTGGTCAGGAGGCCTGTAGTAAACTCCCACAGCCACCTCTGTTGGCCTCCCCTTTAATCCTCACCCACMGGCTCTCGGCCCGCACTTCCYTCCATGCAYCAAACTTTTTTTTTTCTTCTGGCTATCTTGAAAACCTTTAAACCTGAATATTCCAGGTGATCCGCAACAAAGCTTCCGTTTGTATACTGCAGATATTTCAAGTAGGCTGGCTACAATAATAATTTATTTCAGACATTTTTTAGAAGATTTCTGAACTCCGATTTGGCTTGCAAGTAACCCAGTTAATCATGTCCTTCTCAAATTACCCCTCACAGACACACTTCCTACTCTGAAATTCCCTACCATTGCTAGGAAAGCCACCTTCTTGATTACTGACAGGCATCTACATTTTCAGTTAGCTGGATATGATTTGTGGGCACACCTGCAAGAAAGGACAAAAGTCAAGAACACAACATCTATTAATGCAGCTCAGTTCTTGTCAAAATGGCTTTTGCATTTCCTTATTTGAAATAAAATCTCCCCTGAATCAAATGCAGATGTCCTGTGTTTATTTATTTACATTTTTTAAAAGTAGGAAGCGGTGTAGAAATAATGAGAAACAGTTTGAAAGCTCTGAGAAAAAGACTTATCTCAGATGCACTGCTATCAATTTGCTCTACTGTGTCTGTTGTAAAACATATTTCTCCACCAAAATACTATGGGGAGAGGGGAAGTTAAAAGGCAGAAAGCTAAAGCACTATATACCCAAAACAAGTAGGAAGACTATGAAGTGGTTTAAAAGGCTTTCTATGTATTGTGATTCTAATTAAATACAGCTGCCATCTTCTTTAGTTATTGAAAATGCAATCAGCAATGAAGTTAATTTGTGTCTGACCAAGTCTTTTACAGTAACTGATTACTTACAGATGCCAAGTCTCCAAGTGAAATTTTTGCCACCTGTTTCCAATTTCAGGACTGGCAGTTTTGTATTTCCACAGCTTACTGACTTAGTGTGGGGCTAGACCATCTGTTGCTGTATTCTCCATGCTCAACCAACAGTTTCTACAGGACAGCAGTAACACTGGAATAGCTTTATTGGGAGTTTTCCATCTTTACAAAAGGAGACATTCTAAACATTACTGCATAGGAATGTCAAACCTGTCCTCAAGCAAAGAAAAAAGAAAAAAAAAAAAAGGCAGCATGAGAGAAACACTGATGATTTTTCATATGTAACTGGGCTTTATTCGGGGTCTGAATATGGTTTGTTTAGGTGCCAAGTTAACCATATCAGGGTGTTTACATGTCCTGTGCAGGCCAACTTTCACTACATTTGCATTTGGCTATCTGACATCTACTCTGAACGCGGGGTACATGCTGAGGCTCTTTAGGAGAGTTCATTCARTTCATGTAAACAGTATCGTCAACGTGAAATCTGTATGCTAGCAAATATAACAGTATAATCTGTTTTGAAAGGTAATTTGGGAAATAAATAGAGTTTAGTGGTGATAAAGCAAAGAACAGAAATACAGAATTGCTTATTTTTTTTTCCATGGATCTACAAAAGTATGTTGCTCAATAGTTTTTTTGCAATACCTTTTTCTGTTTTGTATTTCAGAGTAAGACTTGTTTTCTAAAACAGATCACCAATATTATTTAATCTATGTCTCATCTTACAAACTAGTTTYAGTAAGTGTTTTTATTGCATTGATTACTAGATCCATATCCATAAGAGCAGCCAGTTACGGGAAAGGATTATTCAATTATCTTGCTTCTAACAGGCAGTACRAGGCTCTAGGGGATGCTGTGCAAATAAAACTGTTACCACATTTCCACTTTGGGACTTTTCTACTCTAGAAGTCCCAGTTGGTATCACCCTACATGACCTAAGTTAGCTGGAGTAATTACTTTCCTTTTGTAGATCASATGGTAAGGTTACCCAGCTACTGCCGAGACTGGTGGTAGGTGCTCTGGATTGCAAAAGAAGACGACTATCCTCTTCTTCCTTTTGCTGCATAGRCAGAGTTAAACACATGGTAACGGTAATGCTCTGGGATGAGCTACRGAGGATCACATATTCTACATAATATTTTAATTACATTTAATTATAACCAATACTGGGAAACCATCTTGACTGCAAAAGCGGTGTTTCCTGAGCTGTTGAACATCTTTGCTCTCTTCATGTGGCCCAAGGTAGAGGAGGCAATAGTATTCTTGGGGAGAGGGGAGCTCTGGGAAGGCAGTGTTCCCTGCATGTCTTTGAAGCACCATCGCTGTGGGTGCATTGGCAGGAATTAATGGTATAAACAGTGAAGTGGGCATGAATAACAGGCCACAGAAAATGTGCATCAGATGATGGAAAGGGAGAGTGGACAGARAGTGATGCCTTTTTTGCTAAGACTCCAAAACCCTTCAACATGATTGTTTCTTCGTGTCACTGACAAATGCAGAGATTTCAGTAAAAACTTCTCCTCACAGCAGGACTCGAGGAAAAATAACGRGTGTCTCCAAACTCTTCTCAAGTTTATGAGGTAATTAAAATTCCCTTTTCCTTTCCTAATGAAGCTTCTGAACCATTCTCCTAAGCCCAGTGTTTTGTAGAGGCTCCAACTAGCAATTGCGCTTCCAAGGTCCTTTGGACTGCTCTTACGTTGACACTGACAGGCAACAAACACATTTTCCCTTGTAGAGGTTTGATTAACCTTCTGCTGTATTGCTTGCTARCTTCAATTTCTAGAAGAGTAAGAGCAGAAAGAGCTACTTTGGCATCAGTGTGAAGCCACTAGAGTGTATGTTTTTTGCTTAAAGAACTCAGCCAGGCAAAAATTAGAGAGCATTCTGGCCGAGACATATTCTGACCTCAGCTAACACTGACATAAAACTACAAGAATTCTGTTGACTTGAGTGCAGCTATTCCCATTGTACATGAGTGCATCTGAGGTCAGAATCCAACTCAAAATGCTTGCCAAAGACTGAAAAATATTATGAAAGAGTGGCTAACAGAAGCTACCCACACCCACTGAGCCGTGGATGTTCAGCTGAGAAGCAGATGTTTC
This sequence comes from Eudromia elegans, assembly GCA_003342815.1. Taxonomy (NCBI): domain Eukaryota; kingdom Metazoa; phylum Chordata; class Aves; order Tinamiformes; family Tinamidae; genus Eudromia; species Eudromia elegans. The sequence continues at coordinate 852,757 of PTEX01000258.1, read as the reverse complement.
AAGGGTCAGTACTTCTGTAATAAGTAAACACATTTATTGTAATGTAAAACGCTGAGCTAATAATATAAATACCAAGCAGGACATTTGAAATACCATGCAAACAACAACATACATATGAAAAATAACTACAACAAATGCTTGTTTTTTTAGCAGAAAGATCCCAGGATCAGCAGCTGCTTACTGGTTCAGCACAGCAACTCAAACATAAGCTGAGCCAACGTTTCCAGTAAAGCTTGCTTCCATCTCTGCCACTTCTAATATTGTGTAATATTTTTTTCTAGGGCCTGAGACTCAGACACTTAGCTGTCCAAAACGCTAGCTGAGTTGCTGTCACCGAAAGGCCAAGAGATCACGTGCTTCGCTTTTCAGATTCAGTTAGCTGAAACGAATTTGCTCATTCCTTCATAAAGACCCCCCATTTCTTCCTCGGCAGTGTGGCTGTGGAACACAAGCAAGGAAGTTTCYGAAGACTAAACATTTTAATTAGAAACAAAAAACCTGCCGCAACATGAAATCTTTACGTTTATTTTTGTTGCCTCTACGATTTGGCTAATAAAACGTGCTGGCCTGGTGTCAGTTAGGCTTCCGACCAAAAAGACACCCACAAGGAACAAGAGCAGAACCAATACTCAGACTTCCAGTAACAGCGACGGGCTCTGGGCCAGCCCTTCATAAGGCAAACAAAGTCTCAGTTCTACAAGGGCTTCAGCTTGCCTGGATCTCYGAATTTCCTGAACCTCCTACCCTTTCAGAGTGAGACATTGGTGGAATTAAAGGCATGCCGAGCCCGGAGCACCTCAGCGCGTGACAGGAGGGCGTCTGGTCACAGGGAGGCTGCTGGCCTGCACCAGCTACTAAGGGCTGCACCCTGGTTGGGGAAGGACACAGACGTGGACATGGACATGGACATGGACATGGACATGGACATGGACATGGACATGGACATGGACATGGACCAGGCAGCTCTGCCTGGAACCCTCCACCACCTTCAGACCTACCCTCAGTGGTCTCTTTGATACTGGGGGTGCTGGAAGCAGCAGGGCCATCTCCAAAATGGAGAAAGAGCCCAGCTAGCACGGCGTTCAGAAGGAGGGATCCTCACATGGACTGTACATCCCTTTCAAATCCCTTCAAAATGACAGAGACACATCAACRTGCCCAAGTTCTTTAGAATGAAGACCTATTAGCTACATTCCCACAGAAAACCCTTTCATTAAGTTCAGTAAATGGCTTTCACCCCGTGCAGTGAATACTCTGCAAGTAAAAAAGCCAAGCAACTCACAGCCTAGTAAAGATCTCTTCATAATCTGACCTATGTACAGAGGTGTTAAAAACCTTCTTTTGGCCTACATTTTTGCACATTTTTTAAGATGAAGGTTACCAGTTTGATAGATCCTTTAATCATAAAACTTTGGAGCATATAAGGAAAAATCTGAAGTATCATCTCTACTTGAAGTATCATCTAGAATTCTACTCASTACCTTATTTTCTGTTTTTGAATACTCAATGTTTAAAACACAACTGGACATATAGAGATTGAAACATATTTTTAAAAGCATAAATTATCTAATTATGAGCACTGATATTTTCTATCAGAATGTGGAATAGAAAGGCAATTGTGTTGAAAAAAGTACTGATGCTGGCAGTGAAAGAGTTAATTCATTAATATAATCGCTAATTTCAGTTATATTTCCCAAATCAGGTGAGATTTATGAAATCTGCACCACAGAAGCCTGCAGGACAAGATCCTCGGATCCTTGGCAGAGATATTTCACACAACGGTTTTGCTTGTGCTGTGCTTCAAGAGAAGCAAAGGTACAAACCAGAGYTGGAGGCCTAATTTCCTATATAAACTAACCCCAGCAAAAATTTTAGAATGTAACAACYGATTAATATTCCTTTAATCTTTAGATTTCAGTAAATAGAGCAGCTAATACATATAAACCAAAGAGCTGACTTTAGCTTCTCAAAACCAGACATGGATATATGGATACATTGCTGTACCTATCAATGCTAAATGGAAAGATTGTGACTGGACAGAAGAAGAAATAAAGGATGCAAGTGTTTTAGATTTTGGTTAGACACTCAGTGTTAGGTATTAGAATTTTATATTATATATATTTATCTCATAATAATATATATTTCACATGAATATATATTATTATATGAGAATAGCTTTTTATAAACTTCTCAAGTATTTTTAACTGCTTTTTATTGAAGATAGAGTTTTGGCTGTCTTTTTAAAATTTATTGAGAATATGGAATCTAATTAACATTCCTGTCTGTTAGGTGATTTTTTATTGAGTCATGTTTTGCCTGTTTTAAAATATTTTCTCTCTACTTTGGTAGAGTAATTAATCTGGGTTAGTGTAAAATGACTATCTGTTAAATTAGCTGAAGAAGGTATTGAAAAATCTTTCAAGTTAACATCTAGTTGATCACCTGTGTTTAAGAAAATGTTTCAAATAATACTTTACAGGACACAATTCTTCAGCAAGGAAAGAAAGCTTTACCAGTAACTACATTATGGATCATCCGTGTGAATTTATGAATTCTACAAGTGCCAAAAAAAATAGTTATATGTCATTCTCTTCAATGCTGTAAAATACAACAGAAAGCAAGACATGGCATAGCAGAGAGAAAGTTCAACATGTGCATATTTTGCCCCCTAGTTCTTTCAGAGGGAGAAGAGGAGATTTAACATGACCACTGCTATCACAGTCTTAAAGTTCAAAAATACTCAAAATGCAGTCAAGTACATTGGAAGTACCAAATACAACAAAAGCAGCAATAAAATAATACAGAGACTTTGATACTGTAAAAGAGAAGAAAGACAAAAGTCCAGGAAATCCACCAAGGATTTACTCTTTCCAGTTCCGAAAGGAAACTCTTCCTGTACTCTTCTTGTAGTACACACTGTATTCAATCCTAAAATTTCTCTAAAACCATTTTCTCTCTGTTCTCATCTACTAACTTCATGGAGGCAGCAAGTTACAATATTTTTTTCCCTTGTCTAATTTTGGTGTGAAAATCAGTTGATAGGTATGTATGAGTGTCCCATGGATTGGTAAAAGAGTTAAGCTGTTAAGAGGGATTTTATACATTAGAGGAAAAGAGTGAATGACACTAAGTGTATCAGAACTCAAGACTATTTTCCTTTTCTTCCACATAACATAAATGTAAGCAGACAGTAGAACAYAGGAGTGTGCTGTAAGGAAGCTGAAGATTCTTGGACATGAATTGGGAGTAATAGTATATGCCATGAACATTAATTAATACATTAACAAAGAAAAAGAGAAAAGAGCCACTTACAGACAGTATAAGGGAAACATTTTAACTACAGACTGTGATTTCATGGATCTCAAGTAGATATGTGCTTCAGTTTATGAGAATTCAGATGTAAGGTGCTGAGCACATAACCTTCCTCCTCCCATAACACATTTACAGATCTGAATAATAAAGGCATATACTGAATCTCTGAACATTTACCAACTCAGCATGTCCTACATGTGCTGTATTTTACACATCCACAAAAGGAATGCAAATATCTCAAAAACAAGCCCAATCTTGCTCCAGGGCACAGTCTCAATCAATTGGTTAAATCTATTGAAAAATGTACTGTACTTATGCAAAATACAGCACAACCACAATACAATCTTAAGATGAAGTTCTTGCAAGCAAGTGGTGAATTCCTTAACACTCCAGTGGATACGGAGACAAGCTCCTCTTTCCCAATAAACTATCTGAATAAATTGTAGAACTAAAAATAAGTTAACACCAGAAAAAAATCAGTGCTCATATAGAATATTCTCTAGGTTTTATTATTTTTACGGGACATTAGAGGGCTGCATTTTTCCTCCCTGTTTTTACCTGGAGATAGTATTTTGCAATACAATATCATCCAAGCCAGACTGTGAAGGTCAGTCCCACAGGTAAGCTGGTAGTACTGCCAAGAGACATATAGATTTTTCTGCAAAGCACTAAATCTGAATTTCTAAATGCAGTTCTCTGAAGAGTGAATATACTTTGTGAGATCCAATAAAGTAAATCATTCTTACCAATGTAAGAACCACTTTCCGGTGACGGGTTAATAGCACCAGTGTTTTCTAAGGCATCCTACTTCATCTGATTGTTGAAATAATGGTGTCTTTATGGACTGTAGAATCAGGCAAATGCCTGGTGTGACTCACATATGAAGGTATAAATTACATACATTTCGCTATCTCTACAACATATCTCTAAAAAGAAAAAAAACCAATATTTTTTTCTCTTTTTCTCTAACCCCAGAAAAAGTGTTTTGAGAGAGAACAGTTTTGCAAGTGAGATCCCCTCATCTTTCATTCAATTTCAGGGAAGGGACATGTTAGGAGCATAGGAGAGCCTCTTCACTGAGTCTCACTGCCAAAACTGGTAACTGTTTAATGAAAAAAAAAAATCAAAGAAACTAGGGACAGGTGGAGAGAGCGATACAGCCTTGAGTTCTGATACACTGAGTGTCATTCGCTCTTTTCTGTAGTGTATAAAATCCCTCCTAACAGCTTAACACTTCCGAAAGTCCACAAGGCACTCGTACAAACCTGTAAGTGGGAGTCTGTGCACTGATGATTTTGTACCTGGAATGCATCTTCAAAGAAATCTGGTGGAATTGGACCACATGAGACAGAAAGGGGAAAACCCATACATCAGTTAATTTAACACATACAACAAGGACCCACCAACCATTGATATAAGTCAATTCCAGTTTCGAGCATCTGGAATCTTCACATTAATAATGCTCTGGTTTATGTGTAAAAAGTTTGACCAATAGAGCAGCCTTTCTGAAATGCAAAATGGAAGTGATTAAAAATATCCCTTAAATTTGTCAGATCTGGAAAGCTTCATGTCATCCTAATTTGATTTCCATTTAAACTTAATACATTTCTAAACAGAAGCACTATCTTCTAGGTTCATCAATAACATAATATAATCTTACAACCCTACCGTTAAATACTTTATTTTCATTCTACTTGTCTTAGATTTCTTAGGAAGGAATTTTTTTCCAATAGTCTCCTACTTGCAAAAGATTCTAACTCAACCATAATAATTTTCTCCTGTTCTAACAGACTATATCTGTGCACAACCTGAAGGCATTTTAAAAATAAATACATTTTCAAAGAATCTATTCTAGCCTGTCACACTAAAAAGCAGTGTACGGAGTATAATATCTTTCATTCAGGAACTTAAAGAAAATAATGACTCTTCTCCCCCCTGCAAAAGTAAAGAAGCCCTTTACAAAAAAAAAAAAAAGTCTGTAAGTAACTGTAAGAACCTATAAAATTGATCCAATTAAATAGCTAAGAGCAACTTCTGGATTAGATTGAATAATCTACTATAGCCACAGAAATCGGACTCCTCTGAGTCAGAACAACTAAGCCATCTCTAACATTGCGCGCGATACCATAATCTGGAATTTTTGCAAACTCTGAGTTTTGGAGCCCAACTTTTTTTAAGGGTAGACAGGCTTCTGTTGCCTTTGCCCTGCTCCCCTTCCTGCAAACATGTGTGATCTAACCTGGGGCAGAAGTCACCATAAATGCCACCACTGCTTTATTATGGCTCTCACATATGCATGCAGGTAGAGAAGACATTGGTGCCATCCAAGACTGATCAGACATCCAGGGAGAACAACACATTTTCCATTCTCACTGGTATTATCCCTAGAGCACTTTTCACTCTGACAGTGCCTAGAACCACTGTGGCAGTCTCAAGTCCAGAACGCTCTTTGCCCAAAAGATCCTGTGTCCAGCTGCTGAGAGAGAAAAGGGATATGGACTGCACAAACAACTGTAATGGCTGCATGCTGCAGCATTTTAGTTTAACATCTTGTTTATCTTGACCTTAATCTTAGTCTGTTATTGTGTAATAATGCAAGAGATTGCCCCATGAACCAAGAACTCTGAATACTAAACCAGATTTCTAGGTTACTTCTATTTCCATTTTCTTCTTGCAAATCAGTAGCTCCCTTATGTCTTACCAGGGTAATCATATTCTTCCATCATCTCCTAGAATTTCCTATTTTCTATTGTCACTGTGGCCACAAATAGCAGGGGACACTGACTTCCTCAGACTAGATATCCAAGTACCCAATAGCTCATCTTTATTTTTTTTCTTTAATCTATGGAATTCATGCTAACAAGGGTAAAACTTCCAGTTTCCTTTTAAGCAAGTCAAGGATAAGAAACTTCCCTCATTCTTTCTCTCTCTTTTCCTCATAGAGAAAAATAATATTTCATTTGTAGGTCATATGTCCTTTTCTGAAAGCATAAACACAAAGATCTGAGGCACTGAAGCACCTTGCAAATAGAAAGAGCTGGAGGCTGTAATGCAAACCATCCTTAACAGAGCAATAACTGGCTACCTGAGCTTGACCTGGTGATGAAGGAGGATAACTGTCATCAACACTGTGAAGTCTGAGGACAGCCGTTGAACACAGTGCCCATGAGGCAGTGGAATATGTCACTGCAGATGCTTGCCCCAGGCCAGACCCAGCCTTTCAGGACTTCTCTTGATGCTAGCGAATCTTGCAGATCCAGAAAACTCTGGGTCAGGCACATGCCAATCAGGGCAGTCCTCTGGACGCTCTTCTGCTGTTGACCATACATAACCACGAGGCCAGCGTTCAGCTGCATTACAGGGGCATTGCGCTATGGGCTTTATGTTCTGTTTGCACTCTCTGAACTGTGTGTCATTTTGACTTTTACTAAAGCATTTTCCTGTTCAGTGTCTGAGAGAAAAAGTCTTGGAGACAGACTGCAGAAACAGAAACCTCACTCCAAAGGATTTAATAAAGTCTCTAAATAAGAATATATAAAATATAACTTGCTCTCTGAGTGCCATTACTTCTGCCACGTCTAACAGCACAGAAAACACACTCTGCAGAGTGTCCTTCCCCAGCCTACTCTGCACTACAATGTACATGAAGGAAAAGAACATGCAGGAACATTAGTAAGAGCACTACTCTATCTTAACACTTATCTCTTGTCAGTTATATACGATAAAGGAACGAAGGTAAAACAACATGTTAGTGCTACAGCAGGAATCCAGTATTCGCGATGTCTTAAGGACTTTGACTTTGTGTGAGATCAGCAATAATTTTGTTATTGACATTAGCAGATAAACAACTGATGCCAAAAGCTTATTTCAGGCTTCAAAATAGCTGCTGACTACAGTAAAATAAAAAAAAAAAAGATAAATTAAGAGGTCTTTACTGAATTAGGGCATTTTTCATGAGGTGATTAAATAGAGTATAAAAGAAAAAGAGTATAAGTAATACAACTAGTAATATAAAATAAAAAGTAATACAAAGTAAAAAGAGTAAAGTAATACAAATTATAAAGTTGTTGTCAAATACAGAAAATTATTTAGATGAGCATGAATAACATCAGCTACACAAGGTAGCTGAAAGATCAGATTCCAAAAACAGAGCTGGCTGTTTTTTCCCTTAACAAGAACATTRTCTAACTAATACAGTGGGCTGATGTCCTTCCAGAATATGAGTTAAATAGTAGGCATCTCCCTTGGGATTTTACTGGGAGCTCCTAAATTAAAAAACAGATTCAAATTTGTGTGCTATCGACACACATGAGTACACACATGAGTTTGTATTCACAGCTGCTGCTCCATTGACAATTTTCTGTGATGTGCTAAATGYTGATTTTGATGAAGTTAGGGAGAATTTTAAATTAATTTAATAAAACCTGAATGTGTTGTTCAAAGCTAATGAAGGAAATATATTAAGTAACTGACTGTCCCAAGTCATATAACCTACCAAACCTATTTGGAAACATAAGGATAGACAGGCATTTGGGAACTAATCCATGACTGTCACTACCAGCTGAGGGGATCAGTATAGTCACTCTTGCTTCAAAGACATTCTACTTGAGCTGAAAGGATTTTTTTTAAACACATATAATACTTTCTCTTATATTTTTATTTTGAGTCAAGCTTCTCCTATCAGTTAAACAAGAGTTGCAGGACACTCAAAGTTTTGATTATCACTTTTTTTTTCACTGAGCTGACATTGGCATACAATTGCTAAAGCCTTGTCCAAACACCTGCTTATCCTGTATCACAGATTTATTAACTCACAGCATTTCATGTGAAAGAAAATGACATAACCTGTCTGGTTTCATTTTATTATGCATTTTATTCTACATATTAAAGTTCTTTCTCTTGACCACTTTTAACTTTTTGGATCACCTGGAGTGATGGTTACCAAATTCCARTGGAGGAGCCTCTAGGAATTCAGTCCGCTGGGAATTTAGTGACATAAAGCAGCAAAAAAAAAGGGCTTCAGACTAGCATTAGGAACACTGTGCAATGTGCAAGCATTACCTGTGGTGAAACATGATGACTTCAGTTTAAATTGYCACAGGTCAAATTTACCTTGACAGAATGATTCATATTTTAGGAAGAGAGTTAGCCTTTTTGCCCCTCTGCCCCTCAGTTAACTTTTTTCAATGACTGTGCCTCCCTAGTGCTACCCAAATTACTGTTCTAAGTACTAGCACTTACTGTCTCTCTAAAGTTAGCCCTGCATATTCCCAGAGGATATGCAGATGCCATGCACTTAGATAGGCACATGTCTTGCAGAAAAGCTAGGCACGAAGCAGCTGCCAGCTGTACTTCTTCACTCGGAACATTTCGTAGGAACTAACATCCTCCATGAAGCCTTGGTGCATTATTAAATCTTTATCATAATGGTGGTTACTGTAGCTGACAAGCACCTTTGATTTTTCCTGTCACTATTTCAGTCTGTGAAAACTGAAACCTTTTTGAACTTTCAATATACCTTTAGAAAAATAATTTGAAGGTACTCATCCTAAAGCTACAGATTGCTGCCCAAAACATACAGAAAACAGGATTGCCAGTTTCAGTTGTGACAGTCTGAAACAGCATGCTCACAATCAGTTTGTTCTTTCGACCCTTTAAGTACCATCACTAGCCTTTAAAAAAATTCCTAACCTAGTGTGGAATTTAACTGCACACCTGGTCTTYAACAAACCATGCTTTCATGCATTACATTCTTGAGGACACCTAATCCATCACTTAATGCTGGCTAGGATACTGCTTTCTGTGGGTGTATAATTTCCYGCGCTTAGCAATATTTAGCATTTTCCACCTTACACAGCAATGCAATCCAGAGAAACATAAAATTATTCTCTCTAAAGAGGTTATAATTGTTATGAATATTAATAATATTCATAATAAAAATAATATTGCATATTTTCTACAATAGGAGTTGCTACAAATGCACGCCGCAGGTAAAGTCAAGCTCAGCTGTATACAAACCTGAGTAAAAAATTCCCAGACATTTGGAAGATTGCAAGCATTGCTCCTTTCATGATGCTCATTCCTTACACAGTGTTATGTAACACTGATTTTATTCTTTGTCTTCAAGGATCTCAGGGAGACATCTGCAAGGTTAGATATGTATCAAATGATGCAGATCACTGGATGGATTTCCACCAGGTTTTAAGTGCCCTATTGCTATTGATTCAAATGAAAGGCATACAAAAATGCTTCTGAAAATCCCAATGTGCCTACTTGCATCTGATATTCTGCCTTTGAAAATATGACCTTATTGCTTGCTGGACCATTTCCTTCGGCTCCGATTGGAGCAAGACAGGCAGGCTCCTCTGTGTCTCTCCCTTGTATCACTTGACCAAWTCACAGAAGTCAGTACAAGAATGGAGGAAAAAGTCTCAGTARCACTCTCACACTTTCCGAGAGAAAGAACATTTTTTTCTAACATACCTTTTTTTTTTTTTTGTGTCACAGCTTTTTCCTGACAGTCATAAGAATAAGCTAGAAAGAATAATTTCTGTGACATATATGGTAATTGTATTAGTTGCTGTGCTTCTGAAAGGCACACTGAGACCATAAAAGATATGGAATAAGAGGAAAATGGTGGATTTAAAGTGTACAACAGCAAACAGCCTCATAGTTTGAATAAAATATACTTATGACAATAYTGTTCTTTAGCCTGAATAGACTCCTCTGCTATTTACTCTACTGATCCTGCACAAAGATCAGTCATAACCTCACTCAGCCMTCATTTGGGAAGGCTAAATAAGCCTGGGGATTTTAGTGTCCTTATATTTTTTTAAGACAATTCTTCGCTTGATTTTGCCCCTTCTTCAGTGGCCATTTGTTAATATTCCTGCAGAGAGAAGACCAAGGCTCTGTGGAGCTCTGCMTAGAAAAGAAAGTCTTACCAATTCCTCGCACAATGTAATTAGTTTCTCTTGTCAAAAAATGTCCCAAATGAGCTGGTTGATTTACTCACAGACTCAGCTGGGCTTTTGATCCCAGAGAGAAAGCCATTGTCATATTTTCCAAGGAACTCATATTCTACATAGGTTTTGAACTCATATTCCATAAGGTATTGGGATGAATAGGCAATTTTTAAATACTTCTTAGAAATCTGAATTCAAGGGACTCAAAAGCAGGATACTGCCAAAGCTCTGATAATCTAGTACTAATTAACTTTTTGCCCAGAGCAAATGGAATAAAAAATCTTTTTTCTTTTTTTTTTTTTTTTGCCAGAACTCCCTGTGGTGGACACCAATGTTGGCTCTAAACACAAACCAACACAGTTTCTCAGAAAATTCATTATATTAAATCAACACTTTCTTCTCTCTCCCTCTTTTTTTTTTTTTCTTATTGCTATTTAAATAATCAGGGCTATGGACCCGATACGCAACATCAACTTCAGATCACAAGAAATTAAAAGCTTGAACACTATCTAAACGACCTATTCTTTTGAGTAATACATCTGGCTATTTAGAAGTAAATTTATTTTTAATTTATCTCTAGGTAAATTACTAGGATGTGACATGCCATGTGAGAATGTTTAGCCTTTAATTCTGTCAACTGAACATTGTTCTGAACAACGCTGCTCAGTCCCAAAACAACCAAAAGTTTAAAAATGAGAAGATTATTCAAAGAGATTATATACCATAATGGTACACCTTCAATAATTCATCAGAATCAATTCAACATTTTTAACAGCTTTTTTAATCCTTCTGAGAATATGAAGCGAATCAGATGTTTCTACCATATTTTAGCGTCTCTTTTGTTTTGTTTTCAAACTGTCTTCAGAATGCTCATCAGAAGATGAACAATGTCTGAAAAGCTTTGAAACAAGCAAACAAAAGTCATAAAGCAATCTACACCTACAAGTGAAATAACATGTCTCCCCTCATGCCTGGAAAATCATGATGTTTTGGATGTCAGAAGTTTTTCTTTTCAAGAAAAGGTCACAAATCACCTTTATTGCTGCCTTCTACTCCAAGTAAACAAGCTAAGAACATTATTTATTCTACAATAATATTTTAATTCATTTATTAGAGCAAACCATTGCATTTCTCTGATGGCTGGAAAGAGGCCAAGGAAGGAAAAAAGCCCACAAACTGTTCTTCCAAAGTTTATAGGTACCAGCAGTACCAAAATATTGGAACATGCCAATAGTCTAATATTTCCCAAACAAGGCACAGGAATCTTATTTTCTGAATCTTGAGCAGTATGCTTAAGCTATTAAATAAAGTCAAAAAAAAAAAAAAAAAAAAAAAAGGAAGAGCAGAGGAGAGGAGAGGAGAGGAGAGGAGAGGAGAGGAGAGAAGGGAAGACCTTTAATATTTATGAGTAGGCTGGTCCACATGAACAACAAATGAAATGTTGGCTTCTTCTGCCTTTCTCCTGTGTTAGATCCCCTATGATTTGTTAATGGCCTAGATTAGGAAAACCAACAACCCTGAAAATAAGGGTTCCACACATTTGTGAGCAGAAGAAAAACTTTTCTGTCGAATCCTAAGATGTTCAGAGTTTCACTAAAAAAAAATGCACTAGCTATTAGCTCATTGAGGATAAAAACAGTACATGGTCTATGCAGCTTGACTCAGAACCTAAGAAATATTTAGATGATTTGGTGCTTAGCATCCCTAACTCCCACTGAAATGAGGAATGCATTAAAGATTTGGATTGTAGGTTCTTCATCTTGAAGCTCTTATCCCTTCTGAAGCAGATTATACATGAATAAAGTAACTTGCTTAGAGGCTTGTTAAAAAGAAGAAAACTATTATAATTTCATGCACTGGATTCATCTGAGGGAAGAATGACTCATTTCTCAGCTGTTCTTATTTCCTAGCTATTAGATACACAGACATGCATGCATGAACACATACAAGGACTACCTCAATTTGTCCAGAGGTGAGGAACACCTCATTGTCAACAACACTTTTTTCTGTACCTTATAAAGTACGTTGCATATAACTTATGTCAGACTAAACAAACAATTTATGAGACAGCATTCAACAAGCTTTCCTTTGGAATGAAGTATGTAAAGTAAAATAAAAACGGTAGGAAATACTGAATAAATAAATAAGACTAATTATTGCATTTGGTTCTGGAAACATGCCTTCATACTTTCTCATCCACTTCCAACAATGAAATAAATGTGCAAAAACTGAAATCATTATCTGCCAGCAAAGACCACTCCATGAGCAAAGACTGAAGTTGTCCTCATCATTTTGCTCTTGAAACAAATTCCTATTTCTCCTGTTAAGACCTAAAAATGTGAGATAGTGCAAGACTGTTGAAAATACTTCAAGCAGTCTTTCTGCTGAAAAATGCAGGCAAGTTGTATTGCTACAAACACATGATAGTGTGTGAGAAAACATTTATATGGTGCGTATTTAGAAATATTAAGTATCTCAATCTCATTTTATAAGTAGGATGAACAGATTTCACACAGATTTGATTAAATGCTCTATATATAGATTATCTGACCAAACTGAGAGAACCATTACATTTTGATTTTTGATTCTGTAATACATGCTGCTTATCTCATCAACTAAGAATGCAAAAATAAAAACATTTAGTGAACATGATTAAACATCCTTTTCTGGAAGAGTAAGCAACAAGTCAGGAAGCATTTTTGAGCTGAGATAGAGTCACTTCACCAAAGTTTGTTCCTGACAGCTACTCACAATTGTATAACTACAAGGACTCCAAAGTATGAAAGGTCCAACATCATTCATCTGAATTCAGGTTTCCTTTCAAGATTAAATGCCATCCTAGAATTTGCTGAACTTTCAAAATGATGCATCCAGTTAGTTGTGCTAAGCAAACCTTTGGAGTGTGATAATTACAGAGACAATATTAAGCTTGACTTRTGACAGAAAAACATAGCAAAACTAATCAGTCTCTCTGTCAAACACAGTTCCAGCACTAAAATATAATGTATAAACATTATAACATTCATACTGTAGTCTACCAGTCATCTAGTTATGGGCAGGTAACAAAGCTTTTTTTAGTGGAGTAGGCTGCTCCTTTCTTCCATTGTGATTAAAAACAAATAAATACTAAAGTAAATATTGATAAAATAATCAACATAGTCTAACAAGGCAACAGTTTTTRTGTAACAAAATTTTTAAGATATACAAACATAAAAAAAAAAAGGGAGAGAGAGGGATGAAGAAAAAAAACATACTTGAGCCTAGATCAGCTCCAAAAGTCAAATGTTTTCATTAAGATGTCTGAAACAGAGAGAGCTTAGGCAGGAAACAGAAGTATCCTTTCCTTGAAATTTCCAAGTTAAATTAATTAGCAAGAAGTAGGAAATCAGAAAGCATCAGTATATCTCCCACTGGCTCAAAGTCTTCTTGTCTTCTGCAGCAGAGAATGTGAAAATAGGATTTTGGTAATCCTACTGTGTTTAATAGGAGTTATGGATGATCTGTGATGAAATGCAGGTCACGTAAAATAACACCTGTAATGCTGCCAACTTCAGTGGGACTCATGCATGAGAGTGATTAATGCTGGTCACACAAAATAACCTCTGGATTCTAAAAAACGCAGAATAAATTTGCATACCAAGTGCATGCATACAAATACACACACATAGAGTATCGCTGCTGGAGGTTAACTAGCAGGAAATTCCTATATTCCTTAATAAGCCTTAAAAGCTGTTTAGAAGTAGGGATAAACATAGCAGAAATGTCTCACCAAATCAGGGCCTTTATCAACATGCAGGAGGGCTGACCTTGCTAATCGAGAGCAGGAATGCTACAGCAGCAAGTGATGTAGATCATCCCAAGTCACAGGCAATTAAAAATATTTCCACACTTCAACAGCAAATGTTCTTTTAAATGTCACACTATCTTCATGAACATTTTGGAGAGCTACAAGTAAATAAAGGGACTTTTTCCCCCCAATCCTCTTTCAATCTCATGAAGTGCTGTCAGCAAGTGAAAATAAACAGGGCAGAGCAGTGCTGCATGACCTGAACTGAGGGAGAGACAGTAACACAGGCAAATAACCACTTTCTGCATGCAAGCACCAAGCAGAGAGCTGGGTGCCAGAAATACAGCCCCTAGCATCAGCTGCTGCTGCTGCTTTTTGGACAGAGCTAAGAGGGCCCCATTCATCCACACAGGTGGGCTGAGAATGAAACATAATCCCGTTTGGTTAGTGCAGTTTGCAGAATGGTAACCTGCGGCACACCATCAAAACGTGACAGGTTCAACAACAACAAAAAGATTCTCTGCTACATTCCTGGCATTTTTAATAAAACGCAGCTTCAATGTCCTGACAATTCTAGCTCCTTTTCCTAACATTTAAAATAAAATACAAGGTGCCACACCTAGATATTGGCATGCTAGTAAAAACCTATTTATCTATAATGAAAATATTTCTTTTGTATCAATTTCAGATATAAAGACACTTTTTCTTTTTAGCGGATAAACTCATGCTGATATACTGAATATACACACACTGCACTCTTTCTCAATCTAATAACCTTATACTGTCTTGCTGAATCTTACCTGATGCTTCTCATATTTACTTCTTGTATGCACACTTTTTTCTTGACCTCCTTTTTAAATTTGAAGTTTTGGTAATACTTTACTTATGTGTCTACCAGATGTCTGTACTTCTGCACAATTCATTTGCCCTTTACTTTGGATATACATGCTACAAGATTAGATTAATAATTTGAGATTATTCAGTGCTGACACARAAAGGTTACACCATAATATTTTAGGACAATTACCCAAATTAATGGATTTGTTAAAGATTTCTTGAAAGAATTGACATTTTTAGAAAATGAATTTTGACTTAAAAGTTGAGCAGATTTGCTAGAGTACAAGCAAGTATATTTGCAAAACATGTAATTCTGTCATTTGTCATTCTGTTAGTCCTCTGACCTTGGAAATCCAGTGGGAAATCTTGGAAAATTCAGTGCTACATAGCGGCATTTATTTGAATCAAAATACAATACAAATAATGTGGCAATTAGTTTTGTTTCCAGTCTTAGCTTGAACTTGAATTTCCAGAGGCATTTTTTCCTGGCACTTTTGGTACCAAAATGATGTAAAAATATAATCTCTCCCTCTCTCTCAGCAAGCGAAAATTAAAAATTATAAAAGGCAAAAGAAAGGTTACTTAACAGTATCTACACCGCAGACTGGCTTAAGTCTGCATCTAAGTGCTAGTTTTACTTAATTATAAACATATGACATTGTCTTTAATCATAACTGGTCTGGCTTGCACTTGACCAAGTGCRTCCTGAGTAAAACTCAAAGAGTGAATTTTCTAAAAGCTGGTAACTGCCTATGAAATCTGTAAATTATTTTTTGAGATTAAAATAAACTATTTTGTGAATTGGTGTACAATCATTTTGCAAGTCCTAATCTGACTTTATGCTGAAGAGTCTTTCTAAAGATTTAAAACATGATCCTTATGCTTATCCTTGTAGGAAGTAGGCTTAAAGGTAGAACATGGAGCTTCATAAAAAGCATAAATATTCTCCTTTGACCTTTCCTTCAGTTCTGTTTAGTTCACAGACCAACTGGTGAAGCAGGATATTCTTCTTGTGACTCACTTCGGTCACTCAGGGAAAAAGGAACTGAACAATCATGCTTATTAATGTATACATTAGATCTTAAAAAAATAAAAGAAAGAAAAAAGAAGACACTATGAATTAATGCTAAAATCAAAAATATTAATTAAGACAGAAATGTCACGCTCCAAGGACTAAGRCACATGCTTGTGCTTGGTTTTATGCATGAAATGGAATTATTAAAGTTAATGGAACAACTCWCGGTGTATCAGAGTGTACAGATCTAAAGCAAAGTGATTTGAATCACCAATTTTAATCAGGAGKAGACTCAATCAGGAGAAAAAATTGATTTCAAGCTTTGAGTTAAATCTTGTTTTTAATTTGCTTGTATTTTTTTTCTGTAAAGAAAACTTGAGCCTTTTTTGYTGATAAAATTTTTCATCTCTTTCTGCAACCAGGGAGCATTATCTTAACTTTTAATGAAAAAAAATCACTGAATAGAAGTCGCAGAATGAACTAAAATAATGTATATCCTACATGTTTTATTAGGATATAGTATTAGTAAAGGATTAGTATATTAGGATACCTCTATCAGACATTTGTAAGTCAGCAAACCTATGTTTCAGGTAATTGTCCCATCATTCCCAGTGGTTCACTCATTTGCCTTTTTAAAAGGTTCTGCCTCAAAAGCTTCATGCTTAAAATATGCATTTTTGTTGTTGCTGTTCTTTTTTTTTTTTTTTTAAATGCTGGGAACTAGCTCTAGGCAAAACAAATGTGCAGAAAGTACTCGCACATAACAACGTATCAAGTCATTATACTTTTATGGTTTTTCATTATAAGAATGTATGCGCGAGTTCATATATGCATTTTGCAACCTTCTGATGTTTCATCAAGGAAACAGATATTTCTTAAAAATTTTATACATTTCTTGGAGACAAAAATATTAGATGCAAACTATATTAAAAGAAAGATAAAAGCAATATCCCTCTCAGACAAAGAAAAACCTAATGCATGTCTTTCATCTTCATTTCAGAACCTTAAAACAAAAAATTAAATCAGTGTTTGTTACTAGTTGCTTATTACATTTCCTACGCCTGATAAAAACAGGATAGGAGAAACAGATCAAGAATTCTGCCTGCTGGTGTTTCTACTAAGCAGAAAATCACATCTCTTCTGCCTCTAAGGTGTTCTACTAACAATGCATTTCTATAGACAAGAAAGTGTTGTTTGGATGTTTGTTCTTTACACAGCAAATTTACAGCTAAAAGGAAACCAAACTTATTAATAGTCCGAGTCCCTCTGAGACCTCTATCTCTATAAGTGAATTGTGCAAACACAAATACTTAAAAGCTCAAAATCTCAGAGGACACACTTATAGTGAACTCTGTTAATAAATTGAAGGTTTATGGCTGAAATATGTGATGTTCCTAGACACTCTACTCATGTAAAAATAAGGAAGGATGAATGTATCTTCCTTTATAAAAAAGATAAGACCCATCATACTTGAGAAGAGAGAGCTGCTAAAATGAGTTTAAGATAAAGCAAAATTGATGCACAGTGCCTGAAATATAGAATAATTCAGCTAAGAAACTACTGCAGGAAGTTATTTATTGTCAGTTCTATCTAGACAAGACATGGAAAAAGATTCCCACCAAAAAAATAGTATCTGTCAACCTTGGTTACAAATTAACCTCTTTCTTGGTTTTGAGGTAGCTCATTTTGATCCATTATCCTGTTGTAGACACTATCATATCATTAGAAAATGAAAATATAATACCAGGATAACAACCTTGTATTGTTTATGGTGCCCTTCTCTAAACCTTTTCCAAGTATATTATACTCTTTTTGAAGTAGGGCGACCAGAACTGCACTTATTATTCAATACTGAGTTGTTCTGGGTAGTTTTATAGTAGTGCCAGCTGTCCAGTTTTCTGTTCTTTTCCTAATAAATCCTTAATTTGTGTTTGTCTTTTGACCACTTGTCAGATGCTTTCACAGAGCTATGAATCATCATCCTTAACACTTTCTCCTCGGTACTAATGGTCAGCTCAAAGTCCATCATTCTGTTTGTGAAGTTAGGATAGCTTTAACTCCATAAGCATCACTTCGTATTTATCTGCACTTAATTTAATTTACATGCTATTGGCTTGTCACTCAGCCTTACAGATTTCTTCTGCAATGTTTCACAGTTTATCTTTCATAATCCTGAATACCTTACTCTCATTGACTTCATTATCTGACCATTCCCCCTTTTCCACATTGTTTATAAATAGACAGATTAGATCACAGCCCTAAAAAGCTCTACTAATGTCCTTCCATCTTCAACTGTGAAAACCAATCCTTCTACCCCCTTATTTCCTAAGGGATTCTAAGCTTTAAGCAGATATTTATCCATGCAAGGATCTTCTGTCTTAGGCCATGACTGCTTGATTAGAAATTGCTGTGAGAGTCTGTTCAAAGCTTTTTTGGTATACTTATGTGTGTGTTTGTATATATGCATAAAACAGCACCACATTTGTTTTTCTGCAGTTTTCAGAGTCCAGGGCAATTTAAAACAAGAGGTTACATGCTTGCATTGTAATTCATCCATAACTTTTGTGAGAACTCTTTGCTGAATCCCTTCTCATCCTTGGACTTGTTACTTTTTATCTAACTGTTCCATAATGTCTTCTGCAGTCCCACTTCAAATAGATTCCTGCCACCTCCTCCACAATGAAACAGACAAGATCCTGATCATGGAAATTGCCAGTTTCTTTTTTACAGGAAACATCTACTCAATTACTTCATTTAGCCCTTCTGTTATGAACTTCTTTTCATAGTCTAATTCAACTGGCTATACAGGCASTCTTGCAGACTTGTGGATCTTATCGTGCTTGAGGAAATCTTCATTATAATTTTGATTCCCTTTACTAATTGGTCCTCAAAAAATAATTGAAAGGAAACACTGCATACCAAAAAGTAATGCACCAGTGCTTTCAGTAAGTCCTATGGAAAAAAAGAACTTGTGAGGCTTGTGAATGACAGAATGGATGAGGTTTTAAACATCCCAGAGTTAAAATTCTAAACATAACTTAGCCATTTAGGCTTCCTCTAAAAACAGTGGTGAAGCAGCCTTCCACACATGGTTCATTCCAGACATTGTAGAATGGGGTAAATTGTCTCCATGAAGTAYCTCACTCTCACTCCAAGTTCAAAAGCTCAAAGAAACATTTAACTGTTGTTACACGATATGATTTCGATATTTAGTTGAAGGCTACTGCTGCTGCTTACTGCTTGCTGCTTACTGCTGAAGTAAAATTTTAGAGTAGAAAGTGTTTGAATAGAGAGGAAGCTCACAGTCTTGTAAACCTTACAATTAGTGCCCTTATTTACTATGGTAGAAAATCCAGGATCCAAAKTCTTAAATTATGGGATACCTGATTTCTAAAATGAGGCTCAAATAWCCCTCCAATACAATAACTTATGAATCTTAATTTTCATTTTAGCAGTACTGTCAAGTTTATGTATATAAGTGAACACTAGGAAATCCAACCAGAGGAGATCTTTAGTCAGACCTATTACCTTTCAAATACCRTAATCTTTTTAATCCTGAGGTATAAAAGAGACATAACGCTACACGAGCTATAGAACTGTAYTTCAGAATAGTTACTACAGTTACTCAGAACATTTTAAGTACATTATTCAAGGAGGATTTTCTGCCCAATGCCAACATATTAGCATATTAAAAACAACACTCAAATTAACAGAACACCATTAAATTGACTGCACTGATAGTGCCTTAATACTTCAACTGTGAAATAGTTTAAGAGTTGAATGGACAATAGGGAACTTCATAAAGGGAAATTGGTAGACATGGATGTGATGGCCATTGTCTCTTTTAATTATCTACAGATGGCAATTTGAGGACTCTTTCTAAAGGAAGATAAAATGAAAACACTCATGCCGAATGATGGCCAAATTGTGTCACTTGCAAAGCATCTCATGGAGGAGACAGTACTGATGCAGCGTGGCCTAGAAAATCAGCAGATGAGGAGGGACCTCTTGAGTACCTGCTGTCCCTTGAACAAGCTCTGGGAGCTCTGAATTGCCTGTGCAGTGCAGGCAGCCCTGCCAAAATGCAAATGCACCTCTTCCTCTCTACAGAAGTGAAGAAAAGCCATAAGGCAGAGATATAGCAAAAGGAAAGGGGTCAGCTTCATGGCTAAGATCTCTTTTCTCATTTCTTGCCCTCCCTGATCTATCACAGAGTAGAGTGTGAATCTGCAGCAGCACACTTGGTTGTGAGACAACTGCCTTCTATGGCTGCAGCCACAGTAGACTTGTCGTCTGCTAAAGAAGCGCTTGCCTATTTCATTTCTAGACAGGAACTGCTGCAGCAGAAAGGGGAGCTCTTTCCCYTAGCAAACAAGTGACCCAAGAGTGCTTAAGACAACCACGAGTCTCTGAGTCTCTTTCCCATTCATCCCATCCCATCCAAAGCCTTCTYGGCTGCTATTAGAGTCATGTCTATGCCACACTGTGCTGTATTCCTAGAGAATTTATTTTTAAGCAAAGAGCAAGCAGTTTGCTCTTCACAGGGATGGTTATCTTCAACAATTTACACACACTGGAGAACATGAACAACAATGGCCAGATTTGCACCAAGATTTGGATGTAGATTCAGACCCTGAAGATTACACCTGCACTAGGAAAGCAAGAGAACTGACAGCTTCCTTTGACAAGTATCTGTTATTCCTATCTGYCACTAGCTGGTAATTCACTCCATCCTAATGCAAGTGTTTAAAATAACAGACTGCTCTTTCTCTGATCCAGAAGGAATCTCCTTCATTAGCATAAAATGAAGCCATGGTTACATAAACACAATAATCACTTTTCATTGTACTGCTATTTTTTATTTTTAAATCCTCCATAAGCAGAGGCAACCCAGGTTTTAAAATATTAAACCAAAATGTTAATAAATATTTGAAATGCTGAACATTAAAGATAAAAAGAAAATTCTAAATGTGACTTGAAAGAACAATTACTCAAAAAAGAAGATCTATACAGAAATTATAAACATGAAAATACTCAGACGTATAAGGACAAAGCAAGCCAGAACCATYCTAAGTGAAACAATGCATCTTTCAAGTTTTCAAAACAGCTTTAATTACCAGCAAGAATTAGTCCCTTTCAGTCAGAAGAAATGAAGACTGGCCTTGGTGACTRGAGCTGGAAATGCTGTCACCTGGGATCCATCCAGACCTGGGTGCACTATCACCAAGGACCAGACCAGAAAAGCCCATTTGCTATCGAGTTCTCCAGCCTAAGTCTTCACTATGACTCTGTGCAAAGGATCCAGCCACACTGCCTGAGTGACATTTGTTCTATCTTAAGAAAAAAAACCAAAACCCCATGTTTATAATGTGCAACTTTGAGTTCCCTGGGCAACCACTTTGAGCCTGTCTCAACACTCCCTGGCACCTGGCCATTGCACGCTGCTTTTATGAACAGAAAAGCTGCTAAGTCACCTTGCCCTATTTTACTCATTTTATTTTCCACTTACAGAAAGAGAACTGAACATAAATAGTTGGAACAATGTACATTCTTATAAAAAGAAAAAGGTGAATGGTTTATATTATGGAGMATCATAGTGAGGAAAAGCATATTGGCACCAAAATACAGGAATACTAAAGGTAATGGACAATGCCAGGCCTCTCCATAGGTCACTGCTCTGATCCAACATTATGTACAGCTAAAGGTCCGATCTTAACGGCATATGTAGGACCGAAGCATCAAAATTAGGGTTTCCACTTCCCTATCCTGTGGGTGCACATGCTATTCTTCAGTCTAARAAATAGATGCAATAAGATCCCTGTGGTTGACAATGAAAAAAAAGAGCATTTGTGTAATGCAAGAGGAAGTTTCTGGACTGTTAATCCGTATGATACACTCACTTCTGAGGACTGCCAAGGTTGACATCTGAAAGCACTGTCTGCCACATACATCTCAGCACGGATCTGTGTTGATACAGTATTTTTGTAATACAAAGGTGCTATTCACATATATGTGCCAATCTTATTCCTTTTACCTAGACTCTATTTTTCCATTTTGAGTACTGCAAGTCAAATCATATAAAAAAAAAAAAAAACCAAAAAGCTGCTTTTTGGAATATTACTTAGAGATATGGCAAATAGCAGGCAATAGAGGCAGGTAGCAAGTGTTTTTACAAACAATACAAATAAAAGCAGTATATTAAGAAAGTTCTAAATAAGATCACATATATAAGATTTATTAAGCTCAAATTTAAAATTCAAAATCACCTTCTTGATGCTTTGTGGCAAGCTCTGATTTCACCTACACTGCTTTAAATTTATTTGTATTTTGGCTAAGAATTTAAGTTAGCCTTGTCATTTCATGTTCTGTCCTTAAAATGGCTATGCATTTTGTTCTTAGAGTGAAACAAATACTTGCAAACCACTGCATGAATTGCACTAAGGATCAAAACCTGCTTGATGTCCAAAAACACTTCTGAGCCAGGTGTACTGTGATAAAGATTGGTTTATAAAAATAATAATAATAAAAATTAGATCCCTAAAAATGAGTTAAGGGTAATTCAAACATATCAGCGGAAAATGTTTATCCAGAAAATAAACACTGAGCTTGAGGATTTTTCCCTATAGTTGTTGAACAGACGGTTTTAATCTAGCCAACCTGCTGCCGATTACAAGGTATGTCTAGAGAGGTGCTTGGTCCAGAGGGGTGCTTGGAACTCCTTGGGTCAGAAAACAYCTGTGGCACTTGGGAGCTGACAGACTGAATGGAGATCCCACGTGCCCATCCCTAAGGCAGTCATCTCTGTCTCCTGTGCGGACATACCCAAAGCCTAACCTGGCAGGTTTTGCCTCTGACTGTCTACAGGTCTCTGTCTGGTGTTAGGGGATTCTCTCCACCCACACATAAAAAACACAAACACAAAAGGTACGCAGTAGATCCTTACCATCGTGCTAAAAAATGTTGTGGAAGTTATTATTTGCAAAGCAACACAAAAATACTGTGAGGAAACATTTCTAGATATCCAAAGTTATTAATCATCCCATACTTTGCTTCCTCAGGGAGCAGGGTACATATTAATAAAATTCTTTTGTTGTTAAATCAGAAAGCAGCACTTGTACAAGTTTTGTGCAGAACGTGCACATTGCRAGAGGCTAGATGTTGACAACACGTTAAGAACCATGGCCACAAGCATCAGGCACTCAGCTGTTCCCTTCTGCGCAAAGCATCATCTGTCAAAATGTTTAACAAGGTTGCAGTTTTATGAAGAATACGTTCTTGTTGACAAAGGAAAGCAAGTGGCAGCAAAAACTATAGCATATGGCAAATAAGAACTCACACCAGGTGAAATACTTCAATATACAGCTACCTCATTTACCCACTGCTGCATGCAAAAAAGTCAGTTACATAAAATCATGTTAAAAAAAAAGGGAAGAAAGAGCGCCAATCATTTTTTTTTTTTTTTTTTGGCAAATCCAGCCTGACAACAGAATACAAAGCTTGCATTCATACTTCATCGTTTCAACTCTGAAATTTTCATCGGGAAAGCAAATGGTGTTCATCTACCTCAAGAAGAGACTGAAGACATCCAGTGGTGGCAATGTGACAATAATTCTTTTTCTAAGATTGGGCGCTGTAAACAAAGTTGTTCTAAGCAGACTGTTTAATTCCACAACTCTGGCATTGCCCCTTTTGCAATAGGCACCTAATGAGGCTGAACAATTAGGACAGCTTGCATCAGGAGCACATATCCCTTTCAACAAGCTGCTGTGTGCAAGATAATGTGGTTTTAATCATTTAAGCCAGCACACAAAGTGAGATGAGGATGACTACTACAAAACAGTCTCTACCACCAGACACCCACTACCCCACCAGCACTGAACATGGGAAAAAGAAAAGAAACTGATGGGTCTGACAATAAATCATTCCGGAAAAGCCAAAGCACAAGAGTTCCACCACCAAAAATTACCTAAGCTGTCTTAAATAACCAAGTTAAATCAAAAGGTAAAAATYTGGAAACTTTATATTTTATTCTGTGCTGTGAAGGAAATGTAGAGAGGCATTACTAACATTCCCATAAGATGACCATACTGTTTTCCAAGATTAAACAYTTTAGAAGACTTTTAAAGGGTACGAAAATAACCTGGTTTTGTACTTTTATTAATGTCCTCTTCAAAGCCCTTCTTTGGTATTTTCTGTCCTTCTCCAGATTATTTTTACCAAGTTTTGTTTTCCTCATCACTTTTAAATGCTGCCTTAATCTTCTGCATTATTCACCTATTTATGACACGGAGCAGGCATGAATAAGACTATACCTTACCATTTTATTTTCAGTGGCTGGCAATTCTTCTGTCCCACAGAGGATTAGGCATAGTATAGTATTTTYTAAGTCATGTATCTTGCCTTAGAAATAAAGACTTTCCTGAGCTAAACAAATGTGTATGAAATATTTAGTAAATCAATAGTGTMATTTCAGTGTCCAAAAATGCTTCTCTAGGAAGGAATCTSYCAGTAAGAATATGTAATTCTTCAATCCTGTTGTYCTGCAATACCAGCAAAACTTGTATATTTCCAGAATGCCAAACTTGGACCTAAAGACTGACTCCATCAAACACTTAAATATGTAAGCATTTTCATTGCCTGATTCAAAAAAACCCCATGTATTATACTGATGGAAATAACATCTTTCCTTAAAATGAAGAAACAAAAACCGTGACAAGTTAAATAACATTTATGCTACATTGTCTTTAATAAACCTGTTTAGCAATAATCTTAAGTAAATTTAATGTCATCATAACAAATTAACAATTTGTTGTGGTGTCCTGAAATATATTGGTTACCTCTGGACCTGTAATCAGAGGATTTTGAAAGAGGATTCCCAATATCAGTTCAGAGATCAGAAGAATGTGAGAAACCAGCACCCTCATCATCACCAAGAGCCCTAGGTGGGGGACCCTTTCCTTGCGAGGAGAAAGAACTTTCTGAATATACATTTAAAATGGGATTGATGATCCTCATGTTAGGCCACAGCTTAATTTCGGAGTGGGAGTGGGAGGTCAGAGGCCAATGACATGGAGCTGCAGGTGCAGAGCTACATTTAGCTTCAAGGTTATAGTATCTTTCTCCTCGATCAGGAATGCTGAGGAGACAARCACTAAAGCATGAAGCGAAGATGTAAAAGATCTGCGCTAAAGTCCTAGTAACAGGTCATCCCGTGTTAAACCTCTTCCCTCTGATCTTTCCAAGCTAAAAAATAAAGGCGTAAAATCAGGCCTCCTGACAGTTCATGAAAACAGTAGGAAGCTTCCATTATCATCACCCTATATCCTAAAATACCAATAAAATATTAAAAATATTTTTTTTTTTAAAAGAAAAACAAAACAAATAGTGAAACAACCACCTTTTATGGTGGCTAGTTTGCAAGCCCTTTGGGGTAAATACCACATCTTATATGTCTGCTTACATAGCAAGATCCTCATGTCGTTCAGAAATTCAGTATGTATTGTTATATAATAAATTAACAGAAATACATAACAGCGCCTACAACAATAAGAAATGGGAAAATTAGAATGTCAGTATTAATGTTTTATAACCTTTCTCTGTTTCAAATATTTATCTTCTCTTTTATAACATTTCTCATTTTGCTCCTCTAATTTCTTTCTTTTTACGTTTCTTATTTTCCTCTGGTATCATTCCTTATCTGTACTTGCAGTTGCTTTTAGAAATGGCACCTAGAGAGAACTCCTGCTGAAAGATAACAGCTCTGTTTGCAGATTAAACAGCCCATGAGGAGATTTAGCACGCGACAAGGAACTGATTCTGTGCAGCACTGAGCGCCGTCAGTCACGTCCTGAGCATCAGCAATCAGAGGTAGCTTCAGTTGGCTTAATAGTATCAGCCTTTTACCAGATTCAACTTTCTCTCAAAGAGAGAAATAAAAGCAGAATAAAATCAAGGCTTAAGCATGACTGAAGGAAAATGTTGCAATCTAGACATAAAATAATTSCGATAGGATTTATATATATTTATATATATTTCCTAAAGCCAGATTTACCATCACCATTTTAAATCAACCATCATGCAGTACATACTGTGTGTATTCAAAACATCACTCTCATACAGTTGATTTATTCTGCATCCTCTAAAATAGCACAAAAATTAGAAGACAGCTTAACAGAGTGCTTGAAATCTAAGATAAGCAAATGTCATAATATAGTGACAGTAATCATTACAGACAATTTTACATAAGTCCTTAGTATGCTGTGATACTCTTTTGAGAGCTGAGGAAATTTACCACAGCATATGTTTTTTAAAAAATACCAATGAAATTTTGAAAAAATGAAAAAAAATATTGATTTGCTGATTCAATCCACTTCAATGTTCCTCCTTTCTGAGAATGACATACAGCCTGAGGCACGCATCTATTACTTCTTTATGGGAAATCCTATTTAAAATTATTCAAGATAGAAACCTAATGACACAGGTTCTTTAGCTGCATAAAGTCTTGAAAAATCAGGCATACTAAAATATAAACTTTGAGTTAGGGAAAAGTTGAAGCAGCCACAAAGAAATCTTTTCTCCATCTTTTCAACACCATGTCAGTGTTTGTGTCTTAAGCTAAGAAACAGAGGTGCTCAGTGCCRTTATAGTAATAGGAACAACAGAAAACATTACCTAGACTCTCCRTCACTGATTTAAGCACTTCACAGTTTAAGTGTTTTTATCCGCACAATATACAGATAAGGAGAAGTACAGAAGGGCAGCAAAAACAGTTCAGGATTCATTTCACTTAACTGCAGCATCTATAAATCTGAATGAGCTGCCTCAGCTCCCACTGCATTCAGAGCACAGACTCCTGCCTGGGCAGAAGCTCCTTCCTCTCWGCCCCCCATGGACTAACCTAGAGTGGGATCAGTCACAGCCTGGTCATTCTCCTCCCCATGCAGCAGAAAGAGATCCCAGACAATTAACTGATTTGACTKGGTCTAACTCCACTCTATAGGCAGATAGGGGTATACATGATGATTTACCCTTATAATAAGACCCTGCAAGAAATGCGCATGGCCAAGTCACACTGACTAGCTGTTTTAGACCAAAGTGAYGGGGTAAACGACAACAGATGGGGTAAGTAAGCAACAGAACAAGTCTGACTTACATTGCACATACATTGAGTTTCAATCCAGCATCATAAGACCCAGTGTTACTTCAGCTGCACCTGCAGCAGAAGCTGCCATGCTAAGGATCCTCCACGGCAGTGAGACTGGTGTGTTGTTGCATGTGCTCTCTCAGCAGTGATTCCCACCTCCTCCCTCCGCCTCTTCTTCATCTGCAGCAGAATGGTTCAGAGACAGCTGRTCTTCACAAACAAGGCATGCTTAAGGTCACTTTTAAATGCACTGGCTTTACTGCTGTGCTGACCTAGAAGCATCCAGAATGTTACATATGCCCATGCAGAGAAAAGCAGCAGGAAGGATTACTACAAATGCCTGCAAGTGTCCCAGATCTGCCTTTCTGGAGGCAGACATGTGAAACAGCAAGTGCCTGCATGTTGAACCACTCATGAATTTAAACTTATATCATCAAGCTATTTTTTTTTTATTGAATACATGCTTTGAGTGGTGCAGCAAAGCTGGCAACTTCAGGTACGTTAATTGAGTACTGTACTGAATATTGCTCCCACTTAAAATGCTGTTATAAATGTCATATGTGCAAATTAATGCAGTTTATCTGTCAACAGAGTCTTTTATTATGTTGCAGGGCAAAGCACAGGCAATTGAGCAACATCAATGGGAGGTGTGCATGTTCTGGTTTTCAGTCTGCACTGCCCTCCCAGAAGGACTGGGACTCTGTTCCTCCTGTGCATACGCAGCAAGAAGAAGAGAGACGAGGCTCTGAGGAAGAAATTTAGTGTGCACAGTGTGACTGCTGATGAATAAAGCAAAGACAATTTGATTCATTAAATGAAGATTGCCGGTTTGTAAACATGCACTGCAGGCTATTGACTTAACTGAAAACTGCATTCCTTCTATGCAGGGATGCACTAAACTTCCTAAATGGCTCCAAGCAATCTGGAATATTTCTCTATGTTGCAGTATTAGCTCACAGTAATTAGTGTTTATTTAATTTAATAGCTCTTGCAGTGGGGGTAGAAAATGTGTGCAAATTCTTGTAAGAATTTGGGGAAGACTCAGTTTAAGATCAAGAAAAAAGATGGCCAGATCCCTCTCACATGGAGCAACCTTGTCCGAATGCTGGGCTGCATCTTTTGCTGTGCTAAGAATATAACTGGAGCAGTTTCGTAAACCTAGGCCAGACTCCGAATCTATCAGAACATTCAATGGACTTGAGAATTGCAAGATATTGGTTATCAGAGCCTAAAATTAAAATGTCATGCTGTCCCAGCTTGAAACCTGCAGAAATCCAGGGCCTGAACCTGTATTTTAGGTAATCATTTCCCCACGGGAGAGAGAAAACCCCTAAAGAGAACAATGCCAACACCTTTTTGGTTCCATCTAAATTAAGTATGAAATTTGGAAGAACTCCTCTATTGCAGTCTTACAATTTGAGCAAAAGGAGACAAGCCAGGAGGAAAAAGAGGTTTCATTTAGTGCAGCTATTACCATCTTGGAGACCAATTCATAAAACAGTTGTGCTCCACTGATTGCCTTACTTCCTCTTTTTGGAAAAGCGTATTATATCCAGAGTTACTTGCATGCCTTCCTTGATAGCCCCACAGACAGCAGAACATATTAGTATGCCCTAGAACAGTATTATTTTTATTTCACAGAAGTTCTCACTTCTCTAAAAAGAGAAGAATAATTTCCTTTTAATCTCAAGATATAAGATTTAATCCGTTTACCTCAACTGCTGGAACAAAGCAACCTAACCTAGGTCACTGCTTCTGCATGGATTAGTGGCACTGGGAGAAAAGGCTTTACGGTGGTCCTGTCCAACAGAACAAGAGGTAAAATCTAGAACAAATGTAAAAGTCATTCAAATGCAGAAATGCTTCTCTTTTTTTGCAGAATGTAAGCTGACCTTTCTTGGTATTACAAAAGATTTTTTTTTTTTTTTGAAAGGACTTGGTTCATAATGAACCAGTTCATTAATAGTTAAAAACAATGCTTGTTATAGCACAAAAAAAACCCCCAAAAACCAAACCACCAACAACAAAAACTACTGAGGTATAATATACCAGGCGCAGGAACAAAATGACAGGAATGTTGATGTTATGGAATTGGAATTGTGCAACCTCCCTAAAGATTTTGCTCCGGTCCCATGATGAAAGAGTAGAAAATTACAAATCATACAAACGTGAAATTAAATTTTTCACACTTTAGACAGTGGAAGTGATACTCAGGTAAATAACAGGCTTTTACCTGTATATGGCAATTTAAAAGCACTAGGTAAGACAGTGAACTGATGATTTGGGATGAATGAAAAAAATCACATATAGTTTTGCTTTACTTTCTTCCCAAATGATAACACAACTTGGTTTYGTGACAGGTAGTCTACAACAATGCAATCTAAGTCACCAACTGCCAAGAAACTCTAGCCTGAATATTCTAACAGTCCTCTACTTCTAACAATGACAAATCTTAAAATGTCATCTCAGCTTCCATACATCATTTCTTCCAGACAAAGCATGTAATGATCTCCTCCCTAAACAAAATTGCTATAGCTGCAGAAGGAGAAGTAGTTTATCACAATTCAATAAACTGTGCAGAAGACAGAATTTTCAGACCAGGATTGTAGAGCAAAATGGATGGCAGAGCAAGCTTTTAGGGAACCAAAACTTCAGCATCTTTTTTTTTTTTTTTTTTTTTTTCAATTGCAAAATGCACTTTAATTTTCACAACCAAGTTTTTGATAAGCTAGGTATGGTATACACATTAAAAAAGAAAATCAAGAACTACAGAATTGATAGAGTTCATAGTCATTTCTGGAAGGAGGCAAGACAAKACAGGGAGTTAATATTTAAATGAGAGTTAATATATTAAAAAACAATATGAAACAAAACTTTTTGATCAGGCCAGTGAAATTAGCCCTATTAGTCACAGGAATCTCAATCATCTCCATCCACACAAATTAGCTCATCTCTAGAGGTCCCTTCCAACCTCAACCATTCTGTGGTTCTGTGGAATTTCATCCTTCTGTGCTCTCCAGGCTGCAGCTCTAGGAACTTAGTATTTTTGTCTTACACCGYGTCAGAGTTTAACAAATCAGAATTAATAGCAGTATTGCAGAGGGTGTTTGGCAGCACAAGGGGGATGCTCTCCTGAGGTCACGTATCAGCTCTGCATAATCTCTGCCATAAGGCTTTAAAGGCTTAACAACAGAATCCCTGCAGAATAGTGAGCAGGGCAACCCCTGTGGAGTCACCTATCCAAACTCTGGATCCTGCCTCCAGAAACATCATCACAGGACATCAGGTTGGARAAAGCAAAAAAAATGCAGGAAAAAAATAAAACAAGCAATAAATTAGCAGAGACAAATTAGCAGAGCTAAACTGCTTAGCAGCAAAACTCAGAAGAGAGATAAATGTTGCTACATTCACCTGAGACCGCGGACAACACGGAGAATCTTAAAGAACCTCCAATTTCCATCCAGTTTAATGTGAGATCTTTCCTCTTTAAGGGATTAAGTCAGAAAGAACCATAAAACTTACAGTGGCTTTCTGTGGGCTCTATCTCCTGCAATCAGTGCTTAGTTTCTTTTTCTTTTTTTCTATATTTTTTTCCACTTTTTTTCATGAATGCTGCCTCTGTTGTTACAAGCTTTACTTCTCTGTTCCTGTGTAACTGGATTCTAGGAGAAGGTGTGGAGGAATTTTCAGATGGGAAGCAGCTGAATTTGAATGAAACAGCTTCACTCTTTCATTCCAAATCATGCCAGAGGTAGAGACTGTGAATGACATATAGCTAAAGGCTCAGAAAACACCCATACAGATTGAAATCCAAACTGAGCGGTCCAAATAAAAACGGCTGACCACAACATTCTTCCCCTTTTAATTAAAAACCCACTGCATGAATGCCATATAAGTTAAAAGGGATAAATGAATGTTCTTGACAATATTTACAGAACAAAGCAGAAAAAGACATTTTTCTGTGATTGAAAGGGACACTGTGAAAATCACTGAGAACTAAGATACAGCCCTGATTCCTCTTGTTATACTTTTATTAGTTCAATTACTGACTTTTTCATGACTCTTCTTTCTCCGCCCCCACCGCAGCCCCAAAATACAAAGTTTCACCTAGTATTTCACCTTTACTTTCTAAACAAGAACCATTTTCCATGTGCCTGACTGGTGTGGAATTAACAGGCCCAGAGAACAGTGTTTACTCCCAGTTCATTTCATGGGAAATAAATGGAGAAGTCCTTGTTTTGCCAAAGTCCAGACATGGAGATGACAACTGTAACCCCAATCTGGGTGCATGTTGCTGAGGGAGCCAGTGAACATACCAGCTGTGATTTACACATTTGAACAATCATTACAGCAATTTGTTTTACTATCTAAGACCACAGCAGTTGCTACCACGATCAGTAAAGTATAAGATTAGATAAGATTAGAGCATATTTGGTCAGCTTTATATGCCATTCATACTCAGCATTTGCTGGTATTTCAGTGCTTGGCAATACCTAAGTGCTAGCCTGCTACAGCATTTATATTTATAGAAAAAAATTAATAAAACTGAAAATGACCTACCATTATAAAAAGGTTTAGATGCAAACAATTTTTGACACTGCTTCTCATGATTTCAGAATAGTGGATGCTTCATTTACTTAGTGCTAGAAAGGTACAAGAAAACACTCTGTGCTCAAGGTAAAAAATACAGCTCATTATTAAGAAAACCATTTACCTTAAGAGTTACAGACATAGACTGCTCTCGCATCCTGTGAACTGGGACAAGCACAGCTCAGCAGTAGCAGCAATGGAGAAATTAAAGCCTCTTTGGATTCCCCTGCTGTTAAATTTATTCCTGCTGACTCTACACCAAATCCCACCATTTATTAGCTTTTCAATTAAAAGAATCCCCAAACCCAAACCTGCAGAGCAGAGAATTCCATGACCTTTACTATTTTCTCTTTATAATGAACTGTTGAACATGCTTTTTTGTTGTTGTTTTGTTTTCCCAGGCATCCATTCAGTATTTGAGGAATACAGCCTCTTTTCCAACAAACCTCACTCAAATTGTGTAAGTAATGAGGAGCTATCCTCTGTTGCTACAACCGTGAAACTAATCAGTAAAAAAGATACGACAAAATAAAAACACAACTAAGGCCACCTCAGAGCTCCAAAACATAAAGTTGAAGCTCTCATACAAGAGAAGAGAAAAAGAAAGGGAAGGGAAGGGAAGGGAAGGGAAGGGAAGGGAAGGGAAGGGAAGGGAAGGGAAGGGAAGGGAAGGGAAGGGAAGGGGTAGGAGGCAGGAGTGGTACTTTCCAGAGTCTTTTTTTTTTCTTTCCTCATAGGTCATATCCAGTTCAAACTAATAAATTGTCCTGGTTCAACTGACTAGTGAGATATACACGTTTATCACCGGTATGTGTATCACAGATATATATATACATATATACATATGACTAGTGAGATATACACGTTTATCACCGGTATGTGTATCACAGATATATATATATACATATATACATATATATATGTGTGTGTGTGTATCACAGATATAGAGATATATATATGTGCGATCTCACTGAAATCACGAATTGTGTTGAATCCCAAACACATTAAATTTGTTGGGATCATTGATGCCATATTATTCCTAAAAATCATCTTAATTTAAAAAATGTGCTGTAGTTGAATCCTGTCCGTACATGTGTTACATGGGCACTTAAGTATGTGATATCATGGCAATTTGGACATGTTTTCAGGTGATAGACACAAGCCATGACATGTTTGGCCTAGTCATGGCTGAACTAGACACTAAGTAATTTCCTAAGCTGCTGTTACTATGTCCTAATTAGTGTTCTTAGGCATTTTATCTCAACTAAGAGGCTCAAAGCTACCAGGCCGATGAGGAGTGCTGCTTCTCCATCCTAGTGACAAGTTCAACAGCGAATTTCACCCCAGGCGTGAGGGAAGTAGACCTGCTCTTCACCTACAATGGTAACTCCAGTCCAGCATCAGGACAGGCAACTGCACCACCCTGCCAGTGCATTATGTGGAGCAAGGACATCCATCGTGCTATCTGGTTTTAACAGAAAGTCATGTCCTCTTAGCTGTCTCTTCAAGAAGGCACCTGTGAACACTTATTCTGGAAGGCCACAACAAACGTGTGAGAAACAGTGACTCCTTAAATCACCTCTCCCACATCTCCCACCCTGGGGCTACTCTCAATCCTTTTCTGTTGGGTGAAGATAGCCCATTCAAGCCTCCACTTAAAAAATCAGAAGTGTCAGCTCAAAGTAAAAAGTTCTTTGCTATTGCTAGGTGAGTCGCTTTTTCCAGGTTTCAGCATGGTTTGCCATCACTTGCTCCAAAAAGCACCTCCACTAGGAGACACTGCCTTCCTCTGATCCTTAGTCCTCCACAAGATTCAGGGATGGATGTTCTAGATGCTGGGAGAAACTAGGCAGAGGTCTAGCTCACTGTAGACATATATCTGTAATTATGGATCACTTTCAGAAAGTCATGAAAATGCTATTTAAAGATTTTGTGTTAAGAAGAACCTATAAAATATTTTGGCAAGTTGTTCTCAGGGTTAGTTATTGCAACTATTATAAAATCACAACTCATTACAAGTATTAATAAACTAGATTGAAGCCTTCAGTCATTAAAATATTTTATGCTTGTCCACTAAAATTAAGTAACCCTATATTAGAATAAATATTTTCCCCAGCATTTTTTTAGAACATGAAACATCACCTTTTAACTCACTGAGAAGTCAAACAGATCAAACTTCCTACTGTGCGAAACGTTACCTTCTTCCAATCCTTGCAAATTTACCAGTACTGTGCATGAAGGGACAGGGTGATGATTTCATTAATGATGCATATTATTGCCTTACTTCTGCTCACTAGCTCCTGGTTCATGACTCTGAAGATCACATTTGTGCTCCAACTCAACCCACGACACTGGACGTCATGTTCCACTGATTGCCACCAAAGCTCTTAAACCCATCCAGAGACACTGCATTTAAAAATGTCCTGTCTTTTAGAGGGCTTCTACTTTTTATAACTTTGTTTTCAGTTACATTATTTTTATTTTCCCTTTTTAAGTTTTTTTTTTTTTTTCAAAAAAGCTTATGTGTTTCAGATTTAAATCTTTTTTCTTTTACATATTCAGTGTTTAAATTGAGGGGCCTGAGGAGAAAGAAGGTTTTGTATGTAGCAAAAAATAAAAAGCTCTATTTGGAAATGGACAGAAATCTCTCTGCTTCTCAAGGAACTAGCACAACAGTTTACAAGTATGTACTGGTGTGTATTAAAACATTACCCCTCATTTGCAACAATATAATGCAGTCCATCATTTCAACTATGTAATAATTTTCTCTAACACTGCATAAATATTCCCAATTGCCTTCAGCATAAACATAGTGAGAAATCTCACTTAATTATTTGTGTTAAAAACTTTAGGAGAACCAAGATAAAGTTGAAGTTCACTTTTGTTATATGTTGTCAGTGATCACAGAGTACTGTTCTTTTGAATGACATTTCCAACTTCAGAAAGAAAAAAATGAATAAAAGTTAAAAATAATCAGAAGAGCTGGATATACATGTTACAATGCACAATCCTGATGCAATTTAACAGTACCATTTAAAGTACTAATTTCTAGCACTACACTCATTTGTGCAATGCAGCAAACAATTTACAAATAACAGGGACACCATCTGCTCTCAAAAGAACTAGGAGGGAAAATGCCTGCTAGCAGTTAAGATGTTGTACATGAGACACCCTGCAAAAAAGAGTAAGTGAAATCTGCAGAAATCATATTTTTGGTTGCTTGGTCTGGAAACTGTGTCATCACAAATACCAATTTATGCTTTTACCATTATTTTTTTTTCCTGTTCTAGCCTACTTAGCTTACAGATGTACTTTTTTAATCAGAGTATTTGGTATTCATGACTCATGTGAATTTGTAGAGAGGAGATCTGAGAGAATTATGTGGATTTAGGTTGAGAGCTTTTTCCATCCTGGCAGACTGACATTAGTCGAACATTTATTTTGTTCTGGCTAATATATTCTCTCTCTCTAGCCTCTCAATTATTCTTAGTTTTCCCTTCTTCTTCTTAATAGTTATGGTACATTAATGTAAGTATGCTTCTTTTAGGTTATGTTACTGCTGAGACTTCACTAATATCAGGACAACAATGCTGCCACAACTGATTTCACTGTTACAGAATTCCATAGTCCAAGGGGGTTTAAAGCTAAAAGAGAATACAGATTTGTTAGTGCATTTTGCAATATGGTTTTGTTAATGTGTTTGGTAACGCGGTCAGATTTTGGAACAAGTCTGTAGACTCTGATTCATATTTATGAGCAATTTTTGCTTGTAAAGTAACATCCTTGTATGTGATGTGGTTGCTATCCATGTAAGACAATGGAACTTACATAGCAAAATATAAAAAAGGAGAAAAAAAAAGTTGAAGTTGAATATTACCTGCTATCTTAGATGCTGTCTTTGCTCCCCTCCTGCTCCCAAAGTTTTCCCTAAAAAAGCAGTTCCAGTTTACACCTTCCATAATGCCTGAAGAGTTAGGCTTTGAGTTAGGTGAGCTTTGGCAACAGAGCTACAACGTTTACTGTCATTTCCGTTTACAAACTAGCTGCAGTAGGTCTGAACAACAACACCAAGTACTTTCCTTTAATGTGCCCCCACCCTTGAAATAGTGCATAATCTTTCTGTATATAGAACAGCATAAGGATTAGAGAGAATAGGAATCTCTCTGTAATTTAAACTGTAGGAACACCTGGGCCCTTGCAGAAATCTATGCTTGTTGAAGAAAAAACTTGCATGGACAGCGAGCTAAATCAATCCTCTATGCCAAACCCCTTGAGCCTATATGAGCACGACTAGTAAAATGTGATTGGATTTGTCAGTCACATCAGGAACGGGATTACCTCTTTCCACAGCAAAGAAGGTCAGGACCAGTCCCCGAGGACAGAAGATAAACCAGACCAGCATCTCAACATCTACACAGAAGAGTCCTGGCTTCCACAAACAGAGGCAGCCCAAGGGACCTGGCCCCATTGACAAATGGAAACTTGCAATGTCATTAGCTCAGTTTACCTGCTAAGGGACATGTGCCAGGATTTTTTAATAACAGCTCAACACACATCACTCAGAGCTACACAAAAAAACAGTAAAGAAGCTTAACATTTAGTTACCAAATTATTTTTTTTCAAGATTTTAAGCACGAATGCCAGAATATGGCTTATTAGGTATTTACAATAACCAGAAGAGAAAGTAATGCTAGAATTCAAAACCAGACTTCTACAGCTATGAATAAAATTGTCCCAATATAACTCAACAGATACTTGGGTTTCTTAGAGTTGAACCTTACTTATGCTCCTCCTGATGTCCTGCAATAACCTGCATTTTATTACAGTAAGCATAACTGTACTTTGATCTAGAAAACTAAATACTGAACAGCAATTAAATACATCTGAAATTAATACAATAGATATATTTCCTGTATGGAGAAGACCAGGCACACTACATTAATGGCAGCTATATTTATAAATTTAGTTTATGCTGTTTTTCACTTCTTTGTTAAAGCAGGTATGTAACAGTTTAAATACAAATGTCAAACTCTGATTTATTAAAACAGGCCAATTAGTTAATTAGTTAAGACAAAGCATTTACTTTTAAAATAAAATAAAATAAAATAAAATAAAATAAATAAAATAAAATAAAATAAAATAAAATAAAATAAAATAAAATAAAATAAAATAAAATAAAATAAAATAAAATAAAATAAAATAGTCAAAACAAAGTAAAATGGGAATAGGTAGCCTAAGAGAAGAAACCTCCACTCCAGATTTCTGAGCATACCCAGA
This sequence comes from Eudromia elegans, assembly GCA_003342815.1. Taxonomy (NCBI): domain Eukaryota; kingdom Metazoa; phylum Chordata; class Aves; order Tinamiformes; family Tinamidae; genus Eudromia; species Eudromia elegans. The sequence goes on along the minus strand of PTEX01000258.1, from coordinate 815,831 downwards.
GTGAAGGAAAGCACAAACGCCAGCTCCTCCAGCACAGCAAATGCCCCAGAGGGCATGTGCTGACCAAGGGACCCAGCTATCACCTTCCCCCTCCGCACGGACCAGGCAGGCAACATGTGCAAAGGGGAGAAGGCCAAATCCGACGCTCTAATTGGAGATTTTCAGCTGTGTGTACAGGCRGCTGCTGCTTCCTCTTTGGTTCCCAAACTGTATTTCAAACTTCATGAGCTAACAGATCTTCCAGAGGCACTCATGGAACAGAAATCACAATGATTCATCTTTATATTGGAGAAACAATTTCTAACCTGTTTACAAGCATAAATATGGTGCTTATTTAATGGCTTTGCCTGTTCAGGAAAGGCTCAATAAGTAACACTGCTCCTATGGGTGGCTGTGGGACTGAGTCTTAGTGATTAATCCAAGAGAAAAAGCATAAATGTCCTGAMTGACACTTCACTTTAGGGTGCTTTATGGCAACAGGCTATTCACAGTGCTGTTGCTAGAGGGAGATTATATGGGCAAGGAGGCCTAAGATTAGCCACACTAGCTGTATTAATTTGGATGGATGGTCTCTATGTGTCTGTACGTGCCTGCACATGCTCACATGTTTTCCAGCTCCATCTGTCTGTTTGCTTTATTTCTGAGGACATGGTGTTGATATACACAAGATGCTTGTTCTTCAAAACAATATATATGACAGGACTGCCGCGTATTTCACCAGCCTGCTTGTCCACAGGATCAGAGGGGCAGAATTCTTCAGGGAGCGGCAAAGATGATCCCCAAAACACGACTGCGCCACTGCTGGTTCTCCCATTCAGAAGGAGGCCTCTCTCTCCTTCCCTGCATCCTCCACAATTTCAATCTTAAAAAGGGAAAAGAGTGTATTTTTCATATGAAGGAGATCACATTTTGAAACTGTCACCTGTAAGTGATCTGTGGTAACTGCAATTGTTCGCACTTCCACTTAACTTTCCATTTTCACAAGTTTATATATTGTTCAAAGTGGAAAAAAAATCATTCATTTTGGCACTCCACAATTTGGCCCAGAAGACAAATAGTGACAGCACTGAAAAAGTCATTTTCGCAGTGATCAAGTTCCAGACATAAAAAAATGTCCCCTTGCATTTTTTTTTCTAACTGCAAAGTCTATTTTACTGTTAATTTCAATCTGGTAACACATGCAAAGATTCTCACATGCACCTGTGGCCCTAAGTTAACATTTTATTTTCTGTATGTTCATTAAATGATCCATGCACAGCTCCTAAGGAAATAAAATAAACAGACACTAGGTCCAGTATTACAGGTCTACAGGTCAATGAAAATATGACCTTCAGCACAGCATTTAAAGGGGAACAAAGACAGCAGCAACATCAGTCCTTATAGAACACATGCTATGGATGCAATGCTGGATATCTAAAAATGATTGCCTGTTCCTCAAAGAGGAAAGATCAGTTGATACAAATACCTCTCTGTAGCAAAAAAGGGAAGTTTCTCTCCTGTATGAGCAAACATGGTCTCCAAGGGAGAAACCTCAGAGTCTGGTCCAAGACAGAATAAAACCTTACTGTCACCCACCCCATGTACAGGAAACATTTTGATGACTTCATCCTTTTCTTGCATGTTGTTCTAAAGTCTATGTTGAGAGGCAAGGTGCTATCAGAACAAAATCACTGTAACAGAAAAAGCCCTATGAAATGAAGATAAGTCCTTGCAGACACATGGGTGCTTCCCCCTCAGAAAAGGATAAGCAGATAAACGTGCAAAACCTTATTCTGTTTCATATGGCCAGAGAACAGTGTGATAAGAATCTATGGAGCACAGAAAAGCTGTAGTCCAAGTGATGTAAATACAAACTCTTCTAAGGCTCATGAGTCACCAGAAACATGTCAGTGGCACATCCCTCCTGTGATTACGCTCTCAGGTTCAGCCCCTTTCAGTGCCCTGTTCGTTGRTATGTTCTCCAAGCTCTCCCATCTCTGCCAGCCAGGGATGTGGGGACTTTAGCAGAGCGGCAGCCCTGGCGATGCTGCTCTGGCTGAAGCTGCAGCGCCCAGCGCAGACCGAGGCTGAGCACAAGCATCGRGCAGCTCTCTGGGAGCAGCAAAGAACGAGGTTCTGTCCCAGAGCCGGCTCAACGGAACTAACCACCCATCATCTCTGCATTTCTCCTGACTTCCACTGTGGTCCCTGTGGAGCCAGATGCTGCTTTGCTACTGATTTTCTTGAAACACTTTTAACTTCTGTGCCTGTTGTGAACGAGTCTGTTGTCCTTTACGTCCTCTTCTTCCCTTGATGAGGGCATTCCCAAAGGACTAATGAGGATGAAAGAAGCAACTACTTTTTCCACGGCTAATGAATCTGAAGTCATCCCCCATATCACCCCAACCAGCTGGTGACATTTTTAATGAATATCTATCAAATATTTATCTCTCTGACTACATTCAAGTTTTAATTTGAACTCTACTAGTGATATTCTCAAGCAAAGCACCTACAAATAACTAGAACTGAGAAAAAGAGAAATCCCATGCTAACTCTCATTTGCAATATGCCATGTAGATATTGTGACTTAGCATAACAAAACCTGGTGAGCTTATTAACATATAGAAAAGTATTTCTCAGCACTAGTATAGCTTTTTGATTGCAGTAATAAATAATATATCTTTAAATCACAGACTCGGTGGCAAACAAAATCAAGAAAACTTCAAAACAAACCATGTAATCTTTTGTGTTCTGTTTCAAAAAAAAAAAAAAGAAAAAGGGGGAAGAAGGGGGAACGTAAGAAGGAAAAGGAAATGAAAAATGAAAAAGATGGAAAACTGGAAAAAGGGTGGTACAAATTGACTTACTRTGAACAGCCTAATTAATGGGCAAATAATCTCTTGAACATCAACACAGTGTTAACACTGCCCTGAAGGACTACCAGTTCAGTGTTGTGTTGAAACTACAGCGTGCTTCAGTGACCAGCAGAAATCAATAGTCAGCAAATCAGGGATCTGTTTGAAAAATGGAGATCTGCTGTTTTCTGCTAAATGCTGCATCAATCAGTGTCAATAGTCAATATTTTTGCCATTTTCAAAAGACCAAAAAGTAATCCCATTTCTCACTTGTTATTCACTTGCTTTTTTACTTCCAAACCTGATACCCCCAAAAGATGCTATTCAGCTGAAAAAAAAAAAGGAACAAGAGCAAATGGCACAAAAGATCATTTCATTTGGTTGACTAGGCACATTAATGAATTCCACTTAGAGTGGAAAAATGCAGTGAGTGCCACAGCATCATGCATTGCTTTAGCCTGAATGATTCAGAGTTTATGCTATTAGCATGTACAGTAAATTGTAATTAAGCAATTAAACATGGAAGAGCATAGGCTAGGCTGATACAATGTTACATCTCAAATGCCGTGTTTATCTTATGCCATCAGCTTTAACTCTATTTCAAAATGACACATGCCCTGACTGTGCTGTCTAACTGTGATTATAATAAGCGAGCTCTTCTTCTTGCCTGCCATAAAACAATTCTKCATTTTTTGCTTCTTACACTTTTGTCACAGTCCTTTCAATTCATGTTAACCCTTTCTGCTGGTTATAGCAACTCCATGCCAGGCACTGTGATGACTGAAAATGAAAAGCAAAGATTCGCAAACTTTCTATATTATTCTGTGACTTCATCTCATTTGTATCACTTTTGCAAAATTTTTTGATCTTGCAAAGAAAAAAATATCYGAGTCTCACAAACACCCGTTAAAGGATGAAGTCTACCCCTATACACAGCAGCAAAGTGAATAAAGAAATATATTTATTAATAGAAAGTAGAGATCAGTACAGAAACACTGCAAAGTAAGTCTTCACAGATGGTAGAGTGTTTGAAATGAGCTAGAGTATTATGATATGCTTTATTTGCAAATGCAGCCTGTTGCTGCCTTTCAGATAGAGCCTTAAGAATGAACTTATTCCATGTCAGACTGTCTATATTTTTGTATCAGAACCTGTAAATATTCATTTTGACAAACAGATGATCTCCTACTTATTCTCATACAGCAGATGTGACAATTGTTGAAAGAAAAAGATTAGAAAAAGATTAGGAAAAATAACTGTAATTATGTAGTAAGTGTTTGGACAAGGATAAACCAAAAAAACAACCCCAAAAAACTTAGAAAGTGTAGGAGRAAGTAATGATATCTTTGAGTTTTCATAGTGGGATCCTTAAGTACCAGGTTTCACTTTTTCATGTGTACTAACTTATTTCTAATGATGTCATGTTGTATCCCAAAGCATATTTCTTTTAGTGCAAACATGAAGGTAAAAATGCAAGAAATATCCTTGTGTAACAGTTCAGCTATGTATGCTTCCTTTTCCCTCTAGTAGAAAACAAGAGTTATATATTAAAACTTCAAGGTTCCTTCTCTCTCTTTTTATTTAAGCAGACAATATGTGCCTATATGTGTTTGTGCATCAACTACAGAACTTACTAAAATGAAATTTTATAAGTAAATATAAAAGAAATGAATAGGTAGCCTGTGAATATGTTTTAGGAAAAGAACCTAATCACCTTCAAAGATTAAAAAGAGCAGGTAGGTAAGGTACATGATAATGATTTTCACATCTTAGTCTGCAGCAGCTGSGGTCTGGAACAGTCTGAACATCAAAGAGACCCATCTAGGGAGATCGAACATGGGGCTCTTCAGTACTGCAAATGCTTGAAGTACTGAATGTAAGAGCTTTATTTAAGGTGCTCTCCTTGTTCTCAGCACTGCCTCTTGGTCTGTATCAGCRTAAGACTTTCTTCTACCCTCGAAAACACAGGCAGCTGGTGTTCAGTAAAAGCAAACAGTGTTTGTACGGTATCAAAAACCTCCATCCTTTCTGCATAGCAGGAAAAACATCTGTGCAGGCTCCAAAGCAGACTTTGGCTCCCAGCAAAGGCATTGTGACGAGAAGCACACAAATGTGAACAASACCTTTTGGGCCTTTTACACATACATGCACACACACACACACACGTATGTATTGCTCAAACAGCTTCTTCATTAGCCTCCAAGGAGTCTTCCTCACCACACAGGACCTCTGTGCAGATTCTTCTTCAGAAGAATGGCAGCAAACACTTTAGAGGCATTTATGAGATCCTGCTGTATTTTGGAGACAGTGAACTCTTTTTTTTTTCCTGCCCCAATGACTGTCTAGTCATGTTCCTGCCAAAAATTTGTTTTTCTCTTTCCATGTTTTCTGTTCTTTCTTTTTAAATTAAGATCATATTTGAGGCAAAGATTTAAAACAGCTGAGCTTTCAGATTTGAATTGAGAATAGTCATTTACCCATTTGAACTCTCAATGTTAGTTATTTCTTCCAAAACTTTTGTCACATTTTTCTCAAATCATTTCATGAACTAGCTGTGCTGCAGCTATGCAATTAATCAGGCTGTGAATATTAAAAAATCTGGCAGTATTTAATGCTTTATATTCTGATTTTGGCAATGTAACTCTGTCAGCAACAACACAAACTTCATTTTGCTGATGTCTTTCCAAAATAAATACATGGAAATAAATTAATTTAAAGGTTGCAAAAGGGCTTGGCTCAATAGACTTGCAGACTCACGTCCTCTATTTTTCAGAACGAGAGGAATGTGGATAATGGCCAGGACATCTGTCAGATAAACTACATCAACAGCCATAACTCAGTGAGCCGGACATGTGCAACCTAATAATCCAGACAAATCAATAATATGCAATACTGAAGTTAGTGGACTTGCAGTAGAGGAGGATTTTGCTATGACAAATTATTGTGATCAATAGTGTGAGAAGACTCAAATRCAGGGTACTGTAGGCCAAGTCTGTCCTCCTTCTTTCTATCTTTCCTTTATTGTTTCTACACCTTCCTTCTGTCCTTCCTTCCTTCCCTCCATCCTTCCTTCTTTCCTTCCTCCCTCTCTCCCTTCCTTYCTTTATCCCTCCCTCCCTCATTCCTTTGGATCATCTTGTGCTCTCCTTGAACCTTTACTCAGTGCTGAGTAACACGTGCTAGAACAGAACACGTGCAGCTTGCTCAGGGCTGGTGGCTTGTGGAGAGTCTTCTAGCTGTTGCTGCCGAACCCAGTGAGCACAACGCTCCTTCCAGATGGGAAATGTTAACGATATGCAACTTAGATAAATCCAAACAGATCTGAAAAGATGCAGAGAAATTTACCCTAACACAGAACGAAGCACTGAAAAATTTAAAAATCATACAGATACCTAAAGCTAAATACAGAATTTCTCAAAAGCACCATTTGATATACTATATACATATATGCAAAAYAGAAGAATACATTATTACTTTAATGTTAGGCCATTACTGCTCCTTCCATAATAAATATGAAAAAAAAAAATCAGTGAAAAATATCTCCAAATCCTGTGTTGACTGGAGAGTGACTCTTACACAGAAAATGAAGACTATATGCAAGTCTGTCTGTCTGTCTTCCCTGGACCTCCACTGAGCTATGGGCGTCCMTGACATCGGACTGACCTCTCTCTGTGTCCAAAGCTGGCCCTGCTAGCATYAACTATCCACACACATCCATCCACTTTTTCTCAATAGCATGAACAGTTCAGTGATATTCACCATTTTTTTCATTTAAATTAGTACTTGCTGAGCATTTAACAGTGGAGAGTATATTTACTTTATATATATTTTTTATATATCTTATAAATTGCACTTAAACTGTGATGTTGCATTTGTGCTGCCCTATAGCTGTCCTTAAACTGTGTTGACACTCTCAGATGTCCACGAACATAGGAAATAATAGAGAAGCAAGATGCYCCAACCTCTAAATGTACTACTCTATCCTGCTTGGTCATCTTAGATTCAAAGAGGAACAAACACATAATCTTTAGCAAGACAGCACTGAAATCTGCCGTAAATTAAGTTTCACCTATATATGCAAAGTGACTGGTTATTACATCTAAATACCTACTAAATCAATTTTAAAGAAAGGACTAGTCAAACATTTAGGTGAGATTTCAATCTTTAAGTCACACATGCTTCTCGATAATTGCATAAATGTTTGTGGTACAGAATGTCACAGAAACAGCATATAAATGCTAAAAGCTCCATACAATGCAAGTTTTTGAGTTTAAAATTACACTTTTCCATAATAAAGACTCTAAGCTTTAAAGCTGKTTTGCATCCAACAGCACTTGACAATCCCTGATGAAAAGCACAGTTTAACTCCCCATGCTTTATTGTATGTTGGAAGGAAAAGCAGCTTACTCTCTTACTGTGTGATAAAAACAGCTCAGAATGAAAATAAAAAGTTCCTTTAAAATAAAAAGCAAGAAATATGAGTGTATTAACAGCAAAATTCCAGCAAATCCAACAGAAGACTTTAGGCCAGATCTTTATGTCCTAGCAGGTCAAYGAACTCAGTCTATTTAGCTCAAAACCAATGTAATAAAATATTTGAGATTTCTATCATCCCACCTTGCAAACTAATAAAGAACTCCTCTGTGAGAACRTGGAAGAGTTTATTAGTCTCCAAAGATAACTACACAGAGGTAGGCTGGATAAGAAACCGCAGTCTTAAATGGTCTTAAGTTATTCCCCAGAAAACATTGTAAGATTTATTATGATGTTATGAGTATCATGCCATGTCCTCTTCTATCTCACAAGAAAAATTACTGAACTSTAAACTCCATGTTATGTCTTCATTTGTGTTAGTTTTAGCTTAGCTGACTAAATTTCTTYAATTTGTGGTCTGTTGGTCCTGATGCTCTATGAACTTTGTCCAAGTGGTTCACAGGATAGTTAAAAAAAACACACCCTTTCTCAGAAACAGTAAGATTAGCTACACAAGAAATCCTTAGAAAAATGCAGTAGTTTGTAAGTTGACAGTGTTAAAAATCACTACTTTATTGGGTTTTAATTGGCAKAGAACACCAAGATGCTTGTCTTCATCTTTAATAAATTGTTAGTTTTTGAACCTGATCTGATCTTCCATTCAATGCCTCATGGAGCAATGTAACTAGTAGTCATAGTTTTCATATTTGCTACAAGGCATAGTGATATCTTACACAAAGACTTCTAAATATCCAGACGGTAGAATTTTTAGTCACCTTTTCTCTCAGCACTCTTTAGGGAATTCAACTCGTTTTTGAATAATAAATGTAAAAATCAATGCTTCTACAAATAAAGGGGAAGAAAAATCAAAGCAAGATCACTAGCAATTTCTTTTGTGAGTAAATCAAAGCTAAGTCAGACTAACTGAGAATACGAAAAAACAACCCTGGAGGTAGAAAAGAAGAAAAAAGAGATTTTTTTTTTTTTTCAGTACAGGCAAAAGAAAAGCAACCTTATTACTCTAATGGTTCAAATTTCACTACACTTTCCATGGTTGGAGCAGTAACATTTCACACTGTCCTCAGTCACACACACTGTATAGTTCATCCTTAATACATTCTGAAAGATCTGGASGTACTAGGTTCTTTCACTGAAAATTCACCTTTAACATATGGCTGAACAGAATGGCCCAAATGCATCCATTTGAGAGATCKGAACTATCCATACTCCTAAATGATTCATGATATAATTATAAAAGCCATGACTAGGACTATTGATCATCCCATTTATTTACTGACAAACCATGAATGACATAATTCTGCCATGGGCAATACTGRAAGTGGAAACTGAGCAGCCAGCATATTGGACATGAGTGCAAACCAGAAACTTTACGCCTGGAGTTGGAGCTGCTGTTGTCCACAGATGACATTGATTCAGAACTTCCATCCAGTCAAACTAATCAGGGAATCAAGAAAAATTGAATAGTGAAGTAACATGACTCCTAGGAAGTACAGTAGAAAGCCAAAGGGAAGTTTTGTTTCTTCCCACTGATTGCCTTCTTGAAGTGAGCCAATTTAGGGAAGGCTTCAGATATTTGTTAAGATTAAGCATAACTTTAGAAAACTGTAAAAAGCTAAGAAGGGTAAACCAAGTCAAAGAAACCAGCATAATGTCTTGCCTACTTGCAAAGGAGGAGCTTTATAATGCAGCTGAGGGCAAATGTCAGCATAACTTCATGTCAGACACGCTGTGCATTATTAACACTTGGCAAGTGCCATACCGATTAAGAGCTCAACACTACAAATGCTTATTCACAGAAATAATTGCTATTCAGATAAGAACGCCTACTGAAAACAATTGGTCTACTAAGATACTCTCAAGAACCGAATCAGTAAATCTGTAAAAAGAATCTGTAAAAAAAAAAATCTGTAAAAGAGAATCGGTAAAAACTGTTCCACAGAAGAGAWTGTAAAAGTAAACTCAAGTGCCTGTCCTATTCTCTACCTTCAACAAGAGTTCAAGCATTTGGAAGCAAGAAAGTAGGGCCTTATTTTTAGGTCAGGTGTTTGCTTGGTTAATCTTATTGTATGCTGCGCTATGCAATACCCAAGATCTAGCTAGATTTTGGGTGGACAATCATCCCTGATAGATACATTTAATATTCTGTACAGAGCATTAGTTAATTACGCAAAAATAAAATGTATTAACTCTATGTCCTTCTAACAYTGAAATTATTTTAATTGTGTAATGTGGTGGTAATCTATAAAAATCTCTGTCCTATTTTATGCTTTCCAATAACAAGAAAGGAAATATAAAAATAATAATATATGGCATGGGATTGTAATGCTATTTTCCTTTTGCATTCCTAGAAGCATATCTTGTAACCGAAGCTTCGTATTCAAATGCTTCAGTYGCATTATTACCTGTTAGTTTAACAGGTGCTTCTGCAAAGCACATAGCACGGATGGTCAGCTTGTGGCTTTCAGACCAGTTGTTTCTCTTGCACTGATGAAGCGTAGTACCCACCTTTTGTGGGGCATCATAAGATGGGCCCAGGAGCTAATCTGGCACAAATATTCCTGCAAATATCATGAGGGAGCTGCTGAGACCAAGSTTGCTGCATTTGAAGCACAGCTGCATGCCCAGGCCAGCCGAGTCCCTGGGAAGCAGCAATGCAGAGTTAGCTTGGCCACGCAGCTATGTCCTCTTTTCGCCTTGGCACATTTTCTGTGTGAGACTTGTGATCACACAGGGGTTGGAGATCACAGCTGACCTGAAGGGCACCGAACAGTGGGACAGAGCAATGCTGCTCTTGTAATGCTGCTTTATCATTAAAGTTCCTTTGATGGACACATGCATCTTTATCTACAACTCAAAATGGGTGATGACTGGCAACTTGAAACTAAAAAGTTCCCCCTTAAGAGAAGAGAATAGCATAATCTAGGTAGTAAAAGTTCTGGTATATCCTTCTCTGGATCTGCATGTGCAATTTCTGTTATCAACAGCGGGAATAAAATATACAAAGAAAGGTAAATGAAACAGCGCTCATTTATCATATTCTGTTGACTRTGATATTAATGTAGATTTCACACAGCAGATGTGGATTTTCATTTTCACAGTCAGTGCCATGTTAATATCCATATTTTTCTGCCTCTAGGTTTAGCATTTGGCAATACGCCACTAGATAAGCCATGAAGTACAAAGGAAAAAGAAAACCCAAAGCATGCTGAAACAGTCTCTGCAATCAGCACTACAGACCTTGCCAGATGGAGCAGATGATGTGGTCAATGAAGGTGCAGAAGGTGAAAGMATTAATCCAGGGGAATTAACAGGATGCCTGACACTCGACTGCTCCCAGGAATCTCCCATGTCAGCTTGAGCCGTCTGTGCAGAGTCAAGTGCTGGGCTCCCACTAATTGCACATGACTCTCCCTACTGCTACTGAGTTTATTGATTATATTTATTGTACTCATCTCACTTTGTCTCCACTGTTTAGTTTGGCCAGCAATTATTCTCCATTTCAAATCTTCTGAATTGTTAGCTATAGTGACAAAAAGAAACCCTGAAACAACACTAACTTCCAACATTGTCTTGCATTTTCCACATTGTTGCCCAAAGTGTCCCAAAATCCCATGTATTTTTTCCCCCTGCATGCCTCATACACAATGTGTTTGCTCCATGCCTGTGGAGTTCCGTCTAGGTTTTCCAAGCTTTTGGTGTTCTACTATTGTTCCAGTCCCCTCACAAGAAACACTGCAGCATTTTTTCACATTATTTAGCATCTTTATCTTTCAATTCAGCCTTTTTAGCATAGTGAAGATTCAAAAAAGAAGTACTTAGTACAGTATGACAAGAGTTTTTTCAATAGTTCCTGGAAAATGTTATACTAAAGACTCATGACAGCACTTTTCAGTAGCAAGTATAGGAACATCTAGCTGCGAAGGTCAGCTGCCTACAGCAAAAGATGATTTTTGATAACTTTGTACAAAAGTCTCACATTTTTCTGAAAACTATAGGGTAAAGTGGGTATCTTCATGTGAAAATTCTGAGGCAACAACTTTTTAAAGAAATAAAATCAACTTCCATTCCTAAAGAGCATATATGTGTTTGTGAGCATGTGTGAACAGGGCAAAAAATTAAAAGATTGTAGTTATTTAGCTGTATAGTTTGAAGACTTAAAAGTTTGGAGGGGTTGGGAGCTAGTCTTTTTCAATAATCAGTGAAGTAATTTCAGTGAAAATAAAGTTTTTTAAATGAAAATTTTGTGAATATATCTGATTAAACAGTTGACTGTCTTATGCCTTTACACTGCATCTAGACATTTAATTTTCACCTTTAATCTTGTGCCTTGCTTGGAGGAAGAAACCTACAAGCAAAATAAGTTGTTTCAATTTTATTCTTTCCTTGCTGACACTCATTTGGCAACAGTTAATCAAGAAATCAGCCAGAGCATCAAATTCTGCCTTCTGTTACATTTCCCAGACTGCATAGGGAAGTGGCAAATGTATATACAAGAGCCTAACGAAATGATTGTTTGCCTCATATTTCCCTTTGTAGACTTTCTGGTCTCCTGAATAACTAAACTTCACAAAAATGATGGTTTATATATCTTAAACTGATRATGTCAGCTTTCTTAACTAGTTGTAAGTCCAAAAAAAGTGATAACAATTATTTTTTGCCTCAGAAAGATATGAATGACATATTCTTGTCTTTCTTAATTTACATGTTTTTTTCTCTAATACTGTAACAGAGMTCTACTAAAGCCTGCAATTTACCAGCTAGATTAAACACCACTTTGCACAATGAAATTATTTATCAACTGCTGATGGCCAGATTTGACTTCAAACAAGCTGCAGATGACTTTTGTCAACTCTTGCTTTCACCAGTGTAACTAAAATATTTATAAAAATAAGTTTTTCCATTAAAAAAAGGATAAAAATTGTTTTTTCTGGGAAAAGTACAAGTTGGCTAGCATTTAGCTACAACCTTTTTTTGTTCAGAGTCCCCTTGGCTTGGCAAGATAAGCCAGCTGGTGTCTTATAAAGATAGGATACTGGAGGACATTCCAAACTCACCTCCTTATACTTATTTCCATATTCGTTAACAACTATTATATGCCCTGCAATGTATGTGGAGGTCTACTAGTAAAACATCAGTTCTTTTATATTATTTACACATTAATAGTAACACAGTAATTACATAAATATCTATTAAAACCATTAGTGCCAGAACAGCAGAACATCTCAAGAACCTTACCACAACACCACTAGCATCTAGTTCCCACACAGCAAATTAGCTCACGGATGTATTACCTTTTTGGGTAAATAACCACAAACACATGCCTGCTTGCTGATACAGGTCATCATTTGGCCTTGTCTTGGATGGCAATAAGCAATGCACTCTAAGGAGTTGGCAGCCTCTAGGCACACACAGCAACTGGCACCAGTGCAGAAAGAACCAATCGAAAGTGCCTGTAGTTTTGTGCAGAGCAGACCATAGAAATCTGTCCAAGCCTCGACCTCCCAGCAGGTCTTATATTGCTTAAAATATGATGAACTAAATACCTAATTAGATTTGTAATGCTGGTTTTCCAAGTATAAGCAGTTAGCAGGGAACTTTATAACCAAATTTGAAAAGCAAATAAACTGCCATTTAACCACTTTCTCAGCACACAGGATTTATACTAACAGTGCCAAGATGTGAAGTTTCAGGTAGTCTTCTTTCTACTCACAGTTTCATTTATTGATCTTTCTTAATGCAAGTGAAATGTATGATCAAACAAAGACCTTGAACAGTATGAACCCATTGACCAAGATGGGAAAACAGATGTAGCAGTCTGGCCTTAAGCCTCCATGTCAAGAAAAAGACCCAATGCACTTACGATTTCATTAAGACAGACAAATAAGAAGAAAACCTTCTAAAAATACTGATATGTGCATAAAGTAAAATCTTAACTATTAATCTCTGTCTCTTATTCATCTAGTTTCCAAAAGAAGCTACATGGGAAAACATGGGAAATTATTCTAAATGATACGTGGTTCTGAATCCTAGATTGGAAAAAGAAGAAAGCAATGTCCCAGCACTTCCCTGCCATAAATCCTCTTGAAAAATAAGACTGATTGTAAGCTCAAGGCACAGCCAGTCTGAACTTAAAAATACCCAAAGAGCAGCCCACGCCATGCCAGAACAAGTGACAGTTCCTATGGGAAATGTGACTTCTAAAAACTTTCTAGTTAACAAAATTTTTCCATAAGGTAAGATTCATAGAATGTGTGCAGAGTATCAGGAGGGAAAAAAAAAAAAAAAAAAAAAAAAAATTCTTTCCTTTTAATTAGCTGCTTTGCAGATCTTAATTAGAAAATGAACTTTCTTATTAGTTTCCTTATTTTCAGGAAAAATTCTCACTTCTCTAATGGATATCCTCTTAATGGATATTAAGAGGTTTTTGTTGATTAGTTATGATAATCATTATCGTTGTTTTGTGAAGAACTTGACAAGAGTAGGGAAAAAAAAGAGAATCTTTTCAGAGAACACTACTGTACGACACTGTGTACTCTCTGATACATATTGATGACCTTCCTACMTACTTCAATAGCAAAAGATAATTAAATTCAAGTTGATCTATGTACTAGCCATTCTTCACAGGTGGGGATTCTTTGCAGCAAAAGTAACCCACAGTTGGCATCCACATTATTAATATAAAAATAATAAGCAAACAGAGAGCAAGCACAGAAGCCTTTCCTTCAGTTTTATTCTGTCCTTATTTCTAGCCAAAACTTCCAGTGAATTGAAACTTAATGTTGTACGTTCTTGCAAAGAAAGCACAACTGATTGGAGTTCTTGAATTCCTAAACTTTTAACCAGATTAACCATGGGAGCTAAGTTTACAGAAGGACCATATTTCAGATAAAACAATCTTATAGCTTTTGCCTGGATGTGCAAATCATTATTTTGGACATCACAGATAACTCAAATCTGTGTTTTTGTCCAAATCACACCACAGATCAGATAAACTGTACCAGGGTATTTTAGGAGAATATTCAAGACCTATTGCTAAGAAATAAAGCAATGAAAATTACTGCCTATCTCTTTGTGGTGCATTATTCGAACTGAGGAAGACAGATGGAATATTTAAAACAGAGAGRAAATGAATAAATAAAAAAAAGTATCCTGTCATTCTCTAAATGAAAGAAAATTTYCCAAGCCTTTAAGACTAAAAGTAACACTCACATTTTCTCTTTTAGGGTGTAGAAACTTTTTGCTTAACCACTTAAGAGTTTCAGAATTTATACTCCTTGAGTTTGGTCCAAACCAATTATTCACTGAAGAAGCTATTCTAGTCAGTGGTACCTCTCCAAAAAGTACTTTGTAATTATCTATCTCTTGTCCTTTTATCATGTTCACTGCCCTCATTACTAATTGTCTTCTTCTAATGAAAATCAAGGGATGCTTCAGGAAGCATCATCTCCTTGTCCTGCCAGTTCCGTTTCCCCTTCATGTGTTAATGCCTGCTGACTCAGTCATCCTTCCCACACAAACATCTCATGGCTCCTGGATGGCATCTCTGAAAAACAGTGTTTACCAACCTTACAATATTGTTGTCCAGTTTAACCCCTCCAGGTATTATTTATTTTATATATATATATKTATGTATGTATGAGTTGTTTACCATAGAATCATAGAATGGCTAGGGTTGGAAGGGACCTGTAGAGGTCATCTAGTCCAACCCCCCTGCACACGCAGGGTCCCCTAGAGCATGTGGCACAGGGTGRTGTCCARGCGGGTTTTGAAGATCTCCAGAGAAGGAGACTCCACCACCTCTCTGGGCAGCCTGTTCCAGGGCTCTGTCACCCTCACTGTTAAGAAATTCTTCCTCAAGTTCCTGTGGAACCTTTGGTGCCTCAATTTGTGACCGTTTCCTCTAGTTCTATCACTGGCCACCACTGAGAAGAGGCCAGCCCCATCCTCTTCACTCCCTTTCTTGAGATATTTATATACATTAATCAGGTCCCCTCTCAGTCTTCTCTTCTSCAGGCTGAASAGGCCCAGCTCTCTCAGCCTTTGCTCATAGGGCAGATGTTCCAGGCCCCTRATCATCTTTGTGGCCCTGCGCTGGACTCTCTCTAGCAGCTCCACATCCCTCCTGCACTGGGRAGCCCAGAACTRCACACRGGACTCGAGGTGCGGCCTCACCAGGGCTGAGTAGAGGGGCAGAATCACCTCCCTYGACCTGCTGGAGACGCTCTGCTTAATGCACCCCAGGATCCCATTGGCCTTCTTGGCCACGAGGGCACACTGCTGCCTCATGGTCAACTTGTCGTCCACCATGACRCCCAGGTCCCTCTCTGCGGGGCTGCTCTCCAGGAGGTCGGTCCCCAGCCTGTAGGCATGTCTAGGGTTATTCCTCCCCAGGTGCAGGACCCTACACTTGCCCTTGTTTATGTTCAAAAGCACTTTTCCCCCTTTTTCAATGAAACAAATAAGAGAATATATTAATAATTTAGATGCAGCTTTAGGACAGTTTAGCAATAGAGCACCCAAGTCTGGATTATGGTTTGTCTACTAAATCTGTTTTTCAAAAATTTTCTAGGAGTCTATTAATGCTGCAGAAGACAAAAAACTGTGCTGCTGCTCCAAACAACACAAACTGCTTTTTTTCTGGGTTTCCTTCCCACACAATCATCCAAGGATATGGAGCACATGGTAGAGATTTAGATCTTCCCTGGAAGGTGCRTGTGTGTGAGGAAGAAGTGAGCGTCTTGCAAAGTTTTATCCAGAATAAAACTATAATATACAGTGCAAACACTATCTACTTGATTGCAGGAATGAAGGTTACAATTTCACAAACCTAGACCAATATAAATAAAGTATTTCATCTCAGGATAACACGTTCCACTGGACCACTTTAAAAGCCAGTGTCATTAATTATGTGGAATGTTTTGTTCTTTAATAGAGAGGGCTGTGGGGGAAGGAAGATAATCTTGAAGCTATTTCATGTTTTACCTTGTGCAGTGACAGGCTCTGCATGGCTGAGCCTGGGACTCCAGCCCACAGAACATTTGCTCTGGGCTGCTCCTGCCATGTGCATTGTGGCTGCAGGGTTGCTGCAGCTGGAAGATGTACCCTTCACAGACCCCATGAGTGCTATAAAGAGGAGGTGACAATGCAATCCCACACCATGGGCATGCCCCTGCCATGAAGCCATTCCCTGCAGAACAAGCCGACTAATGAGTTAGCGGGTGCCCCATTASCCATCCAGCAGGGTGGGCTGAGGACCAGGTCACCTGCAGACACGCGCCCAGCCACTGACTAGAGCCAATGGCTTCTGCATAGCTGTGGCCTGGCTTTGCTCTGACTGGAAAAAACCACATACAGGAAAACAGGAAAAACAGGAAAAAAACACATACATACCTTGTT
Organism: Eudromia elegans; assembly: GCA_003342815.1. Lineage (NCBI taxonomy): Eukaryota > Metazoa > Chordata > Aves > Tinamiformes > Tinamidae > Eudromia > Eudromia elegans. The sequence goes on along the minus strand of PTEX01000258.1, from coordinate 799,107 downwards.
GTGGATATTCACCCATCATCAGCTGCCCAAGGACTCATCYGTCAGCTGGGGTGCCCCAGATGTCAACAGTGTGGAAGTTGGAAATATTATTAGAGAGGTGGTGCATAAGGGGCAAGAGCTGTTGCTGAACCATGCACCTGCGGTTGAACTGTAGAGCTCTGCTATGTATGCACATTTTCAGTTCTGTTCTATTTCGAGTTTTGCTATGCTCATAGCTTTGTTATAACCTAACCTCTTATCTCTAATAAATTCTCACACTTGACAGCTAATGATCCCTCAAGTTCAGCGCAGCTAACTACAATCTGAAAGCAGGCCAAGCACTCCTCTAGTGACAGGCCACCTGCAGGCACTAGTTTCTAGGACTGTGGGGTTTTTTTAGTTTGATCTTGTTATACAAGATTTACCTACCGTAGTTGGATTATATCTGAAGATTAGTGCTCATTAGCCARTTAATACATTACCATGCAGTTGTGACAACMTTCTCACCAGCTTCTGAATTCCTCAGAGTTAATTGTTCTTTGCAAGCATGTGAACTTTCAGGCTCAAAGCTCAAGGACATGATCCAAACCCAAATACTGCTTAGRGATGTAGAGTCAGAATTGCTATAATGTGTTACTGTCAGGTATCTCAGGGCATTGCCAGCCTAGGTCATACCATTAAACAACCATTGGTGCTACTTTTTGAACATTTCAGCTCTAAGTTACTTATAAACCCGAAGCCCTTTCATACAGATGACTGAGAACAAGATTTTTAAGGTACATCATAAAGACCTTGAGGAAGTTCTCTGGCAAGTGTRGGAGCAGAACACCCACAAAAGACACAGAGATACTTTTTTGTTCTCTGGCAATTTCTGACTTAATGCAACACATGATTCTGTTCTACTCTCTCCAAAAGGTTTTAATCCTACTGACCTATGGCATATTATTTAGCCTTTGCATTTATTCTTCAGGATTAGAATAATAGTTATCTATCTATAAGTATATATAACTGCGAAATATTATTACTTCTCTAACTCATTTTCTAAATAAAATTACTGCATCATTCAGTTTTGCTTTAACAAATGTTAAACTCTAATGATCTAGACAAGCAAAGAGTATACTTTACTGACAATTGGTCAAATACTGAATAATTGCCTGTTTTAGATGGCTGGCATATGGCTGCCATTTACTTTTCAAAGTTTTTGTAAAAGAAATGTTCTCCAATGCTCAAGGATTTTTTCTTCTGTTATTTTCATGCTTTGTTCTTTGACTATCTGTGAGAAATTAATTTCTCACAWATATTTTAGTAACATGATGGCTCTAAAAACCTTAAATAGATTGTCCACTGCTTAACTAGCAAAATATATTCTTTGCCTCCTTCAGCCTGCTAATATATCTCAGGAAAGCTCTTCTGAATTTCTTTAGTTCTTGACCTGAAGGTTCAGTGAAATTATAAAGAGGGCAAGGGGATTGCAAGGATTCTGCATTTTCAGRGGCGTAGAAAAAATATGAACAAATAAAAAAATACATGACAGAAAAAAAGAAACTCCCAGTTAATGTACATGTGCGTGGTGTGCAGCAATGCCTATTAGAGTTGCTACACTTACTACAGCTAGATGGAAGGTGAGCAGCAAAGCATTGGCTGTTCTTGCTTATTATTAAAYGAAGGAATCTCAAGCTGAGAAGTCTCTGTGGAACTCGTGTTTGGAGAAATATTACTAACTTGACMGTAATTAATGCCATAATATTTTTTTCCCTAAGTAATCAGTGTCAACTGCTTTCTCTTCCCTCTGAAACTCTGCTGTCACTTCCCTGCTTGGGGTTCTTCCAACCTCTGTCACACCATGCAGGTGGCAGTACAGCCCTTAGAGCACTGACACTTCAGAAGGAGAGATGTCAACTCCAAGAAGAAAGGTCTGGGGTGGCTAAAATATAATTTTGAATGGATTCTGAATACTTTGTTAGCAAATGTTTTACCTCTCTCAAGAGATATCAATGCTCAGCATTTCTTTGGCTATTGTCTGGTTTTAAAATACTCAACAAACAAGCTGGACTTTGTGAAGTAATATTACTGTAAGTGTTTTGATTTAGAGATGCAAATAATATTCCATTATTTAACATTATYAGATATGGCCCTGTTTCAGTTAATGCACATTTCTGAAAGATAATTTCCTAATTTCCAAACCCATCACCAGTAACTACAGATAACCTGCAGCTATCTCTAAGCTTACATTGTCAGATGACTTACATGATTTACAAAAGCTACAAAACAAGTCCAAAGTATGGCGTATGTTTAGATGCTTAAGAATGAATTTAAAATGCAAACTGTTAATTCTACTTCAAAGAGTAGACAAGAAAAAAAATCTGTACAGAATATGAGTTTTATCTTTGTTTCATCAAAACAACATACGATGAAAGATTTTTTTACAATGTCATTAATGAGAGAGACATATATAACCCATAAATACTTCATTATCTAACAGCTGTTTATCTCCTCTCATCATTTTGAGCTTTGAAAACTAAACACAAACATACTGTCCTACTACCCTTCAAGACACGCTGACACCACCTCTCCCTCTAGCTCTCCCTCTTTCATCTGTCAAGTATTAGGTACTACCTTAGTTGCAATAGAAACTTTTATTGGGTAATTATCATCTAGGACTATATAAAATCCTTGCCCTTCATTCAGTGCATTAGACAAAATTGCCATTGCCTGAAGCATACAGAGGTAATACATTACAAAATACAAAATCCAATAAACAGGTGCTGTATTTTTTGCACTATCAAATTCCTGAATTTAACTAGTGTTTAGAGCAAAAGTACTCAATGCCTTTCCCAGACAACTCCCACCATTACATCAGTGAAAACAGAATGTTCTCCAGGCATGGCAATGCATGCACAAAACCAAGGGCTATTCTTCCTTCATCTTCCTCTGTTGAGGGAAAAAAAGTTATCTAATTTCTCCCTCTCACTCCCCTCAAAACCATGGTATCGCCTTATATGCTTTGGCCATTGAGAGCGAGGCCTTATAAAGCAGTCAGGAAAAGAAAATGTCATTGGTTAAGAAAACTGCTATTTTACCCTTGTTGATAGTGAAAAATCAAAAAACTCAAATCAATTGATTGACAGTGAAAAAAAAAATCAATGCAATTAGTGTGCTGCCTCCGACTCTGTCTGGTGATAGACATTGACAAGTCAGAAAGAATGCCAAAAACAACAATTATGTTATTAACTTCATTTCCTTCTCCCTCCATCCCCCAATATTATTTGCTTCCTCGTGTGCCCAGGGATGCAATGGATTCTTGTACGCCTTTTTTAAATTTGCATGTATTCCTGATTTTTGTGGAGGAAGAACAGTCACAGTGAGCAAGCAGAGCCATGCTGAAGAATTAATGAGGAGCCAGTAACACAGAGACTGCCTAGAATATCTGGCCCAGTCTTTCGCTCCACAGTACATGAAATGCAACTTCCGTCCGGCCCAGCCGTCTGTGTGCACCRGGCAGAAAAGGAAAAATGTTAGGTGTGCGCCAGCCCCCCGGCCCTGCCGAACAGGATGTCAGCTGGCAGCTCTTTCCCTAACAATTCCCTCGACTAAATATTCCTTTGAACTGAGATTTGTGCAGATGTTTATGTCAATACAACTTTAGCAAAACCATCTAACACCAGACGGAGGAATCTTCAAAATAAATCATTTAAAGCAGCTCCAGGAAAGCAACAGGGAAGAAAAATCAACGAACAAGTTCATTTAACAATGAAGCTTCTGTGTGTTTGTTTTTTTATATTTCTTCTCGGAGGCCATTCGAAAATTAAATGTAAAATGGATATCGAGTTCTCCATCAGCCTAACCTATTTTAGCTGCAGCTTTTCCTATTAGCCTTTTCTAAAGGAAGAAAAAACTGTTCTCTGTATGCCTGAAGCAGGTAGTGGATTTGAAGCTTTTCACATGTCCAAATAAAGAAGCAATACAGGTTAAGTGGGGAGCCCTAACAATTGATAGAGACTTCAATTATTCAACCTTCTAAACTTCTTTAATATCCAAAGCCAAAAATATAAAAAAGCCCCCCAAGAAGCCCAAACAAGAGAGAAAAACTTTCAATGAAAACAATACAAGATCCTTCAAATTTTTGCCATGAGTCCTAGCTTTATTTTAATAAAGATTGCCTTCAAACAATGTAACTGATGTATTGTCATGTTTGGCATTTAGTAAGGTTGAGATTCTAGCAAAACCCTTCACCTGTCTAGTGTCGAGATGCATATTTTCCTTTGTAACACAGTCATTCAGAAAAGGGCTAAATAAAGGCTCTTCGTTGATTCTCTTTTCTTGGGCCTGCCAATTGCAAGTGAAGTTTTATAATAATGACTCAGAAGAGTGGAAGCTTACGTAACTCTCTGCTCTCTTTTTGAAAATCTGTGCCACCATAGTTCTAAAACACTGGTTGACTGGAGCTTTCCTAGAAGTGACCTCCTGAGCAGAAGATACACAAAACTGATCTGCAAATAATGGCTTTGAATTGAGAAAGTAAAAGATACAGAGGCGTTGGCATATGTGAAAGTCAAATCTCTCATGATCCTCACTCCTGCCTCGACTCAAATACACAGGAAAAACAGGACTTCTAAGGCAGACCAAACATCAAGCAGCTTATGGATTTAGCATAAGAAAAGTGTTCCCGAAGTAGTAAATCAATACTGAGAGAAGGTACAATTATAGGTAAGAAAATGAATTTTGCCTTTCTCCTGTGTTATATCCACTGTTRTGGACAGAGCTAATAATTCATGGGAAGTGGCAAAGAATGCCCATCATCCATCAACTGCACAGCAATGGTAATGAAAGAGTAAAGAACTCTCTCCCCCTGGAACTCCCAAACACTAAAAACTATGGGAATAGAGGAAAAAAAAACCTCCTCCAATCAAGTCAGTAAATCTTTTAGAAAGTCGAATTAGCAGGAGATTTTTAAAAATAACTTAAAAGACTATGCAGTTAGTTTAGAATTCAAGATTTCTGCTTCTACCCYGAAGGAAATTACTTGTTGACCCGGTGGAGGAAAAAACATAGAGGATAAGCAGTGATTTCTTCTGGGAAGTAGAAATGGACTACAAATTTGAAGCTTGAGGAATAGTCTGTTTTTCTGCATGCTTTTGAGATCTCTCACTAACTCAAATTTGTGAAAGTTATGCTCTGTTATGTATACATAAAAACAGTATTTTCTCAATTGCTAGCACTTACTTTACAAATATACACAGGAAAAGGAAAATACACAGAGAGGAAAATTTTACATATCAGCTTTTCACACATATTATTTCCCCCTTCATGCATAAAGCAGAGAAAATGCATAAAAAAAAGGTAAAAAAAGARAAAATTATAATTTGTTTCTACTGGGACGATGAATCTTCTTTCCAAAGGTGTTTCTGAGCACAGTGCATCATTTGCTATTCAAACTCTCTATTTAAATATGGCACTGGGAAAAAACCCACAGTGTTTCAGCATCCAGATTCATTACACCTCTTTGGAAAAGCTGAGATCTGAAGTGAAATCCGAAAGGAAGTTTCCAGATTGCTGACTTCCYATCTCACAAAAATGGAGTAATTTAACCTAGCAACCTAGGGCACACATTTATACAGATTTTCATGAAAGCACCATTTGCTATAGCCTTCTTCTGAGAGTCAGAATGGTTTACACATGTTATTGTCAAGACTGTTCCAACAGAAGTAGAACATATCAGTAAATCCTGATAAACTGCATTCCACAGGAACGATAGAGAAAGGGTGAAAGAACTGGTTGCTTTAGGTTGAAATCACCCATCTGGTGGAAAGGTCTAAGCATTTCCATAGACCAGATCACTAACAGTGAGTATGTTGAGCAATGTCCTCTTTCAGTGAAATATACCTGATCATAAATAGATGCTGCCTTTCTGGATCCCCCCCAAAAAGCAGCAGCTTAATGAAAATATTGCAGTATCAGTATGACCTCCAGTGTGAGTATCCACATTTGTGAGGTGGATTCATTAGCTCRGGCTTTCAGAAGCCACATCCTATACAAGGATTCTTACTCCCTCCTTTGAAAAAGAGCTTCCTCAAAGTTCATTCTCTTACAAATGCATGTCCTAATACTTCTTTATGTGTCCTATTGTGTACAAGGCAAGACTCCCCTTGGATGCTACAGATGCTGTGCATTAAGCCAACAAACATATAAGCACAGTGCAGACTTTACTATATTCCTTATTCCTACTGGTTTGCAATGATAGACTAAAATGAAATATTCTGCCGGAACTTTAGTCACTGCTTGAAAAGCACTCAGATTCTGATTCACTTTCAAAAGATGCACATATTGATATAATTAGCCTCCACTGTTTGAAGAAAGGAAAAGAATTCTTTTGTATTTGGTTGGTTTCTTTTGTCTTGAAAAAGCCCCAGCAAACTACAGAAAATAAAAAGTGTTTAAGGGGATCAAAGGCTAAAAACGCAACAAAACATTTTGAAATGCGTTGAAAAAACTTTAATTAAAGAAGACTTGGTTCTGTCAGAGTGCAAACAAGAAAAACCTGCACTGCGACTATTTGTGGATGGAGAAAGAAAGARCAGCAAAGAATAAGCTAAATGCAGCTGCGAAGAGAGATGTTTGCTTCCTCTCAGTCATCCTCGGACACACCTATCAAACGCAGAGTCACTAAGTCCCTCAAAATAAACACAAAAACTTAAATCTCCTAATACATGGGAAATGAGTTTTTTTTCCCCTAAATTCTCAAGTAATCAAATATTACTAAATCTAGAAGATTCACATGTAGTTATCTGCAGCTGTTCCATCCTGTTCCTTAATCCCTGAAAACATTGGCTTTTGGAAGGAAGATGTTTGCCAGGTAAAGGTCAGGAGCCAGGGCAGCTGGCTAGATTTAGAACCAGAGGTGGTGCTGAATAATACAGCACAGGATGTGAATCTAACTGAAAATAATTTGGATTACACAAAGGCACCACACTCACTAAATAAAATATGAATTCAATTATTTTATTTGTTATTTAAAGGGCTTAAGACTTCAGGACTAGCTGGGAAAAACAACAAAATTCTTTTTAAACAAAACAACAATTATCCCAGAGGAGTAACTGTACTATGTACTTTAATTCTCAAGCACGAAACACAGAGAGATTACACAACCTGGAATTTAGAGCATCTGAAGGACACTCACAAACATGTCCATTATTTGACACTCAGAAAAAAGTGAAGRAAAATGTCTGGCAACTGCAAACTTTTGAGTTCCAGTGTCTGATGATACCACAAACAAATAAGTGCAAACTAGTTAGCACTAGTYTAGCCAGCTCTCAGAAGCCCATTCATATAACACTGCTCCAGTTCTGATTTATGTAATTTTACTTTGGGGAAAATTTCCATGTTTCTTGAGTTTCATGAAGTCCCTGGACTTCCATCTAACATTCTGACAGACAGGACTGCAAAKTAACACATGTTCTCCCTACTATACGATCAGAAAAAGAAGAAACTGGAGACCAAGCCTTGGTCTCGTGCAAGCCATAGGCAAAATTCACTGGCCCAGGGGAACCAAAACTTTATTCCAAGTCTCTACTGTCAATATATTTTGACACACAGAAGATGTGTTAGTGCTTCACAAAATAGTCATAGCTGACATTTTAAGGTGGAATGAAAGGAACAGAATCTTCAGAAGTGTTTCTAAACTATTTCTGTGCTGATTTCTTCTGGATGTAGTACTGCTACAATTCTCTCTTTCAATATGGATATGATGACTGACATCTTAGCAACATTTTAGTATGTTCTTCTTACAACATCATAACAAAGCCAGTAACAAAGCGTCCTAGGAGTTTGTTGGAAAGAGAATATGACTGCTCCTTTCTTGCTTTCTCCTGCCACTGGTGATTCTGCTTCTGAAAGTCCATACGTCACGACTAGCTGTCATGTTATAAGCTCAAATGCAACCACAAGCACTCATGCTGTGAGGGCTTGCTGGGTGGATACCTGGAACACACTGCCTCAGTCACAGGGTGGATCTCAACAACAGTCGGGGTTGGGCCAGCAGTTGTTATTCATCACTGAAATCACTCAAAATAGCTCAAACTAAAATGACCTAGGAAACAGAAACACCTCTCTGGAAAAATACAATCTGTTTTTTTTTTTTTTAGTGTATTTCACAGAAAGCATAGTGAATTGAGCAAGAAGAGGTCTATGAAATCCATCTGGATGAAAGCAGACGCAATTATAYGTTAGATATTCCTGCCAGATATTTGCTACATTTGTCTAACATATTCTCAAGTATCTACTGGTGGAGATTTTCCATGTCATTAGGGCAATTTATTATAGAGCTTAACTGCTCTTACAGTTAAAAGGATTTTACTAACCCCTACTCTAAATTTCTCTTGCTGCAATCTAAGCACAGTGCTGGTCGCCTGATCCACAAAGGCTAAGGAGAGCAAACTATTGCCTTTCTCTTCTGTAACCACTTTTCAAGCACCTGCAAAATATTTCTTTGTCCCATTGGCTCCCTTATGTGCTGGTCAAGTCCCTTTCCTAGAGCTTTGTCCTGTTGTTCTGACAAGTTAGGTGACTTGCATCTTTCTCGAACTGCAGCATTCACATCTGCACACAGCATTTTAGCTGAGGCCTTACAAACTGGGAAGAGGACAGCATCACCTTCCTCTCAGGATTCATTATAGCTTTTTAAACTTTTAATGTGAATCCTCTGTCTGTTCAATCTTTTCTTTTCATCCTGTAATGGTGTAATAATATCCAGGAGAAAAGACTCTTACACATTTCCATATAGAACTGTCTTCTGTTTCTTTGCTCTGATTTGTAATGATGATCCCAAATCCAACCCTCTGACTTATTTTAAATCCTCTCACTTGTGCTTCATCTGCAAATATAGCAAGTATTTCTCACTTCTCAAAGCTGACAGTGTATTGCATGTACAATAGCTTCTGTGTTCTCAGATGAGAGCACAAAATCGATCTTTTATAATTTCATTTTAATGTTATAGAATCCTTTACTACAGAAAAAAAAAGCCAATTTTCCTCTATGGTTTTAAAGTTAACACATACATAGCACAAACCATAATTATCACTGACATACTCTCAGGGCAGACTCCGCATATTACTTGAATAAAGACCTAACCAATTAGACTGTGCTAGCTAATACTGACATACCTATACCTAACTCTCCATCATGCACATGCCTGGTATCTGCCTGCGGTGAAATGTCTCACCAAGACAGTCTGTCCCACCACAGAATTTCAGTGTTAGTTTTCACACAAAGAGAACTCACCTTGCTTCAACTGGTCTTTCCTTTAACAAAGTTCTGAAGGATTGGCTGTAGTCAACAGTCACTGATTTCATAAACATTYTATATACTTTTTTTAATGGAAGTTTGGAGGGAACCTACAGACATTTAAACTGGTGAAGTTCTGTGAAACGAGGAATGTAATCAGGGCATGTTACAGGATGATGGAAAGGATGCCTGGCATCAACATAGCCTCAGTCATTTGAGACCATCCACTGATCTTTGCGGAAAGGAGTTTTTGAGAAACAGGCWTGTGGAGCACAGCTTTTATTACTGTCACTGAAGTATGACACATGGGTGAGAAACAAAAACTATCCATCTATCAGTTAGAAAATCACTGCTCTAGCTAATAAAAAAGCTCTATATTTCATCTCTTGTCTTTACTAAAGAATCCTTCAAAATTATTAGCATCTTCTATTTCTTCAGAATGAATGAATTTGCTGATGAATTTGCAACAGAGGAACATCTCCTAAGCTAGACAGTTCACTTAGAGCAGTTATATAAATGGCCTTCCTGAAATGTATCCAAGACTTAAATTATTCTGATTAGTTGACTTTCGTTGAACTGGCAAAAAGTCTTTTCACTGTTGCTCTCTTAGCAATTATTATTCTTGTTTCACTGTGTATTTGACTAGTATTTTCTCATGTGTCTTGTTATAAATCTGCTTAAGATTGCTAGAGGTAAAAGAAGAACAGATGCAAATTGACATGATACTTGCCCTTTCCAGTAGAACTATCTTTGAAGTTAAAAACTAATGTCTTCCTATATTCAACTTGGAATTAATCAGAATGGATTTCAAAAAGGGAAGTATATGCTCTTAAGCCTAACAACTATATTTAAAWACATATACACATATATATAAAAACAAAACAACAAAGTTATGACTCCTCTCATATAGTTACTGTGTACAGTTTGCCTCTGYTCAAATAACTTCTTCTGAGGAAAGAAGCTTAACAATAAGGCTAGGATTTCTAATCTTCATCTCCACGATACATTTTTCCTTGCAGAAAAAATTCCTTCAGATTCAAGAAAGCTCTAAAAGATCTCATTTATCTAATCTATCATAACCAMTTAATTTTACCAGAAAAATATTCCTCTTATATCCTCAAACAGCAGACCTTTCATGTCCCCATAATTCATTTCCCCAAACTGCTATCAACTCTATAATTGCAGTTTGTGTCTCTTTGTTCCCATCGTTCTTTCAAACACCACTTCAAGTCCCATCACTTCTCATTAGTTACTAACTTCTAGACTCCCTTTGATAGAAAAGTCAAATCCCACAAGTCAAAACTTTACAAATTAATATTCGTTATTCCACACCTCACCCTGTTCTGTACTATCCACTGCTGAATCAGGACTAGAAACTACTGTCTCGGTTCCCTAACGACTTTAGGATGATAAAATCSAGAAGATTTTCTCTCTCTAACAATGTAGCATGACATGCCATCTAAAACCAGTTGTGAAGTATTCTGTGACATGTGCTAGAAGAAATTTTCCCTGCTGTATGATGAAAGCACATGCAAGCAGCCTTTTTACTAATTGCACCATGATTCAGCTCTTTTCTTGCACACATTCTCACCCCACCCCTCAAGTAGATAAAGGGTTTAATCCTGGTATTTTTAAAAATCCTGCCAAGGAACTTCAAAACTAAATATATCTTTATGCTAAACTAAAAAAGATTAAATATGCTGCAGTTTAGAAGCTGAGTTTTTGCATTTCAGTAGCTTCCATRTTGAAATACAGCATTAGTAACAAAGTGGGGTTTGGTTTTTATTTTGTTTTGCTCTGTTTTGAAAAGAAGGCTCCAAMATAAATTTAATTCCCATTGCCTTTCTTATGATCTGTATGCAACAACATGGCAAAAACATAAATATTTCCAAGCATATGAATGAATTTAAAAAGGCAAGAAGTAAAAATAAGAAAAACATTCTCCATTACTCAGAAACTAGATTATTTAATGCAAAATTCTCTACATGAAATGCAAGATGAAAGAAGAGGAAAGAAATAGCGAGTGGGCACACGCACTCGGGAAGCAAAGCCGGGAGCTCTCAGTACAGACAGACTTCCACTGAACACAAGAAGAAAAACGAGCAGAGGAACTGCTGGCAAACTGAAAATTCATCCAGCTGATTAGGCAGAAACATTTTTTCTTTAGCATCCTAGCAAGGTTTTGTTTTGTTTTCTCATCTGACAGTACTTTCAATTACTGAGACAGAATGACAAAAGAGCATATGTGCTCAATGATCAGAGGACCTGCACCATCAAACTGGGCATCTGCTACTCATTTTTGAAGGAAGCTGCAAGTGGCTCTCAAGTGAAAAACAGAACACTGAATAGTGCTGAGCAGGGCCAGCTGGAGCAGGACCAAAAAATTGGGCTATTTTCAGAGCAACTTAATACAGGCAGTCTACAGAAAGTAATTTATACCTGGGAATGCACTCTGTAATTGTTTCACTGTATTCGATTAGCTACATTATAGAGAAAAGACCTCAGCATACAYAGCAGCCAACGACTAAGCAGTAAGAGGCACAAAGGTGATTCCATTGCAATAAACTCTCCTTGGCTTTGCTCCCAAAGAAAGCTGAGGTGCCCACTGACCTGCCCACTAACCCATGGAAATACAGTTGAATCTGGAGTACTGCATCCTTGCACTGCAATGATAATCACCTAATTTATGAAGCTGGAGATTTCCTCTGAACTGATTGTATTCTTACCTGCCCCAAACCTGCCCCATGTTGACCTGAATTCCTTACTCATTTTTGGAAATGTTATGGCTGCCTAATGCACTTTCCAGATTTAACAGCAGCTATTATTTCTGCTGCCCATTCTTTCACATATACACACAAGCTTTTTTTTTCCTTTTATTTTTCCCTGTAAACCACTTAAACCTGTTTAAACACTTTTTTCAAATGAAATGCTGGAACATTTCGAAATGGGAAGTCCAAGCAATATATTGAATAATGTTGTTCAGTGACAGAACAGGTGGGGGTTCAATGTTACTCTTATGTTTATATAAACAAACATGTGGGTTTTTTTACATATATATATATATATGTGTGTGTGTGTGTGTGTGTGTGTGTGTCTACTTACTGCACAGCATTTAGGGGAAATATGCTTTTATTTCAATTATTTTTCATTTCAATAAGTCTTAAGGTWTTTTTTTTTAATTCATTTACTGCCTCAGATAAATCCCTGAATGACCTGCTTAATATTTCGGTAAGGGCACAGTTTCCCATATTTCAGTAGAGTCAGGAACATTTTATTAATAAATAGTGTATAATAAAGTTCCCACTAGAAACCTTGGTAAACTCACGAAATTATGGGAGAGGGGAAAGGGAAAACTGTAGTTGAAAGAAGTTAGAAGTGAGTTTTGGGTTTTTTTGGGTTTTTTTGGGTTTTTTTTTTCTTTTTCAAAACAAGGATGGGATTAGAGAACCACTGAATAATTTAGGTTGGAAGCGAACTCCAGAGGTCACCTTTTCCTACCCTTTGCTCCAGCCAGGTTTAATCAGACCAAGTAGAGCTGGACCAACTCCAGTCTAGTCTTGAACACCTCCAGGGATGGTCTGAGACTCCATAACCTCACTAGGCAACTTGTTCCAGCATTTCACCACCCTCATGGAAAAAGAAAATAACAATACCTAAGCGGAATCTCTCAAGTTAATATAATCCCTTTCTAAACAAACTTTTTAAAAATGTGACATTATTTACAGTCATACTAATTACAAAATTCCCACCGTATTCATAGCTTTCACTCCCCCCGCCACTCACTAATACAAATGGTCTGCATTTCTTTATAGATAGACACCATGGCTTCTATTTGCTTTAATGGAATGGACTACAGGTTTCAAAATGGWAGCAAAAGGAAAAGAAATCACATTCTTTAACATTTTAAGTACGTCCCTGCAGAATATCCAGGAAGAAGAGGTCATTTGCAGCCTATGAAGAACATTCCTGTGAGCATTTAATAACTTTATATATTACAACCCTAAGAATGGTGCATACTCATGCGCATATGTTTCAAGATGCACACATTATCCTTGTAAGTGACTTATTCTCTTTGAAATTCAGCAGAGCTCTCAGACTCACTAACTTTTGGCAATGAGTTCTTACAAGTTAAGTATGAGTCACATTATAAAAAGAACACTGCTGTTTTTTCAGATGTTTATTTGTTCCTTTTAGTTTTACTGGATATGTCTTTCCTATATTATAAGAAAATCAAACAAGAGTGTTTAGTTCACCTGCTCCATCACTATTAGTTTCTCTGCCTTTTTCCCTTGCTGCCTTTGGGATCTAAGGGATCAAAAAAATAAATATTTAAAAAAAAGACAAACAAGGGGAGAGAGAGAGAGAGAGAGAAAGAGAGAACACCTACCCAGGGAGGTTTTTTTGTCCCCAGCCATTCTCTATCTCATCCCTGAACCCTACAGCATGACCTTAATTGAATTCAACATTCAAGGAAAGGACAGTCACTGATACATGATATAATGATATATATGCTGATATATATATATAACAATCACTGATATATACGAGCTGGGCCTGTTTAGTTGGTTTAGAGGTTGTGGAGTCTCCTGCTCTGGAGATCTTCAAATCCGTCTGGCTGCCACCCTGTGCCCCGTGCTCTAGRGGTCCCTGCRTGTGCAGGGGGGTTGGACTACATGACCTCTAGAGGTCCCTTCCAACCTTAACTGTTCTATGATTCTATATGTTCAGATAAAGTAAAGAGAAAACAACATAGAAAAAATGCTATATATTGAATAGATACAATGAGCCAAGCCAGGTACCTACCAGTGCTAAATAATGTATTTTTGTAAAAGTGTTTTCCCTTGGCATTATGTGACCAGCCAAGACACTGAAAATGCAACAACACTGAAAGGCAGCCTTACAGAAAGCTCTACAACAGATACAAAGAAACACAAAGAAATCCCACATTACCCAACCCTGAACTTTAGGATGAGTGAGGATGATATAAAATGAGGAAATAAAATATCAGATCTTCTTTCATCTCAAAGCACTTATTTGTTTTCCACCTGGATTTATCTTCCAYGACCCCTGCAGATAAGACTGTAGGAGGCCTGGAAAATGACAGAATCATAGAATGGCTGGGTTTGGAAGGGACCTCTGGAGATCATCTAGTCCCCCTGCTCCAGCAGGGACACTGAGCACGGGGCACAGGGTGGCATCCGGGCAGGTTTGGAAGATCTCCAGAGAAGGAGACTCCACAACCGCTCAGTCACCCTCACAGTAAAGAAGTTCTTCCCCTAAGTGCCCTTCTAAGGGTCCGACACTGCATGCTTCACCAGAATATCTATCATATTTCTTATTTTATTTTTTACTCTCATTGTCCACTAGATTATTCTTGGTACCTTTTACTGCAGTATTCAGACCTGTTTAGACTTTATTTTCCTAAGGGAACAAACATGCTATGCAATTTATTAGTCACTTACAGCACTGCTGGAGCTTAGGACCTGCATTATACCTGCTCCTAGCAAAACCACCATGGGCATAAGTGGTAAATATAGATAGGTGGTTATTACAGAAACTTAGGCCTTGATTTTCCACTCTTTCGTATTGYTAATTCAGTACTGTCCACAAAATTGGAATGGCTGAAAGAATTGTTAATAGTCATGAAGAAAGTTTCCTGAAGACTTCATTGGATCATTTCTTAAAAATGGTCTCACAGAGATGGAACAAAATGRAACTGTAGTGGCATAAGCAGATGGTAAAATTATCTCTTGAGATTTATTAAATGACAGCTCTGCTGATTCTGTTTTCTGAACTTTAAATTAAATGACCAATATTGGTAAAAATCTATTTTTTTGCAGCAATATCAACAGATTTTTCTGGCTACTGCCAGAAGCATTTAGTTTTATTTGAGAAGTTATAGAGGCAAAGGGAAATGCTGTTACCATAAGTATTTTACTTTACGTCTCAGTTCTTGTTACGTGTTTCAGTTTTAAAGTCTCAGACCAAGGTGATTTTGTAGTTCACACTTTGAGAGGACACAGCCACYCTGAATGGGGCTACTCAGAGAATATTTCCCTGCTGCAAGTCTTCTAAAACATGGAAGAAACTGAAGGCAAGTTCTGTCTTCAGCTAGAGGACGCTGAACATAAGGGAGWAAAATGTTGTCTGGGTAATCTGCATCTGTTTTGTCCCTGTGAGACACATGCACTTTCAYGAACATAAGCCTTGTGGCTGATTTGTGAGGGTATAAATTGTCCGTTAATAGGAAAAAAAAACCCTAGGAATTCCTTATCATCTCTTTTAGAAGCAGCTCAGCAACTTCAGTTTCCCAKGCTGGTTTCACTACCTTGTATTAACTGCTAATTTAAAGTTAATTGTAGAGCATGGGCTCTATAATCCAGGTCCCATTCAAATCATTGGAAAACCTCCCAGTTACTTTTATGGTACATGATCAAGCCCTATTAAAAATAAATAATTAAATAAATAAAACCATTAATTAAACCTATAAAAAAGAAGAAAACAAGCAAACACGACCCAGCTGCAGTTATTCAGCACCGCATGTATTCTTCCAGCAAGCCCTTTTCCTAGGTGAACAAAGGGGCCACTGTTCGCTTAAGCCTCGCAAGCCCCAGAGCACAGAGCACCCCTGTTGCTACCCTCGGCAGCACCTGACCTGGCCTTTGTCATCACAGTATTGGGGCTGTAATTCTCAGCTGCTGGCACTTTCTGCTACCGCCTCCCCTCACCCGCCTCTGCTCTACCCCCATCTGTGTGAAAGACACAGCTCGACACCCAACACGAGACCCGAGCTGCAGGAAAGCCATGAGAGCCACGCCAGCATCCRAAGGCGAATGTGGTGCTGTTCTGACACAACAGGCAAACACAAAGCATTAAATATCCATCATATGSCATAGAAAATGAGTGCATTTAAACAAAAATGCCAGCTGTGCTACTTAGCTTTTTCATTTCTACATTAGTGGTAAAGAAGAGGCTCAAGCATTTTCTCCTTTAGTTAGTTGTATGCAACACATATGAAGGCCCTTTTCTAGAGAGCAGCAAGCATCCCAAAAGCAGAGCTCAGGCTCTGCGAGCGCTATCTGAATCAACATCCAGAAGAGAGAAATCCCAGCAGGATGGCACAAGATAATTAGCTCTAATAAGCTATAGCTCAGCTTCAAAAATAATCTGTCCAAGAGCAATAGGATGCCAAAGCTYTGTCACCTACAACGCGTGAACAGACAACGCACCATTTCCAGACTGGGCAGAGCACAATATCTGCTGTTCAACAGGCTATAYGAAATGCTTACTGAGACCTCAGATTAAGTTTACCTAGTGCATTCCTTCTGCTCATCCACCATCGGCSTCAGTAAAGCGAACGGGCTGTGAAATCAATAGCTTCCCATTTGTTCATTTTTAGGAGAGGCGCAGTACTGTTTTATATAAAAGCGCCCGAACTGCCAACCTTTCAATGAAGCTGAAAGGGCTCCCCAGCCGCTGACCCAAAAGCACAATGAGCACACACCAGTGCACGCTCGCTGCTTCCCCACGACTGACACCGGCCGGCTKAGCAGTGGGGACAGAGCTTTTGAGCTATGGGTCACCAGACAGAAAATATCATTTCTGTCCAGAAACTATGCAGTGACCCAAAGGATACAAGAAGCGTTGGCAATCACTGTCTTTTTTTTTGAATCCTGAGGAGCAATTTCTGGCGGTGTAAGCAGTTCTGTGTGGCGCCAGGCTAACGGATGCCAAGCTATTTGGGTCCAGCCAAGGACTTGCACAGGTATTTCAASAGGATTACCCAAGAGCTTGACAACTGAGCACAGGTTTAAGAGGTTATGTTGGATCAGGACCAAAGTGCTCAGCATTTGAGTCCTGCTTGATGAACTTCCCTGTATGCATATGCACTGAAAAAAGTGTGAAAGACCCAGTGAGAAAGGCACTTAGATGCCAAATCCCACTGCTGTTAGGTGCTTAAGTGTCTCCAAAGATCTGAGCCAAAAAAAAAAAAGCCCTTTATGCTCCCAGTCACTGTGTGTGTCAGGAGCCCTGGTTGGGAGGCCGGTGCTGGAGCAGGCAGGCAGCCAGGCGGACCCTGCACGGCCACCGCGCGTGCTCGCAGGTGCCTCTGCAGAAACCCACGTTCCTGCTTCTCTCGTTYCACTGTCATCCCTCAGCTCTAGGGACTCCTCGAATCAAAAACCCCACGTGTTTCCAATTCTACAGTAGTTCTGCAGTTTAATCATAGTTACAAAATAATCCRTTACAGCACATGCTCGTTCTGCTGATCCAGGGGTTTCCCATTAACTCTGATAGTATTGGAGATTAAATCAAACGATCTGTTGTTTATTTATTTAGACTCCTCAGGTTAACYCAAACTGTATTATAACTGGAAGCTAAAGAAATGTTAGCTGTACAAGTCAGGTAGCAGATTCAGTTTGGCTGCATATTTTCTCTGTAATTTTCCTTYGCTAACTGTGCAATCTCTGAAACACAGAAAAACAGAAGGCACTTGTCAAATTATGATTACTTCAAAAATTGAAATACATAAAATAATAATGAATACAATCAAATGCACTTCCAGCTATCATTTGCTAGGTAGGTAGACAAGCAGATAGGAAATTATTCAATTTGTAATTAATTCCCAGAAATAATATGGAATTTAAAAAAATACATTCTCCCAGACTTGGCAGAAAATAATGAGTGAACAAGCAACTCAGAAAGAAAATTAATGAAGGACAACAGATGCAGCAAATGTGTAATACGGAGATAGACTGCAAGAAAATTAAACAGAGTGTTTATGGGAAAATAGCCATCTTTCCCATGTTCTGTTGGGAAAAACACATCGTTCCTAATTGAATACAATCCTATTATTCAATCAGGAGCTCCTCATGAAGTCAGACACTATGGRAGCATGCTTCCAAAAGCAGAACATAACTGAAGCCACAGTGCTGGTTTTCTTGAACACTTGTCCCCCTCATTACCTCAGATAAAAATCATCAGACATGGAGATATGCTACAGCAATATAAAGTTTTACAATGTGAGGTCTAAGTAAAGAAGACTGAAAAAATTAAACATAACAAAGCATAAACAATCTTTTAGGAAAACTGCACTTAAATATTTGTGTGTGCAAACAAGGAATTCAAGTTATAGTAGTTGGTTATAGTAGTATAACCAACCTATGGCTGAAAAATGCCTGGGTTTTAAGATATTCTAATTCTATTTTTAAGGGCTGTCCTGAAGCTTCATATACCTTAACAAGTTTTTAAGAGACTTGTAATAACTGAAGTTGACAGAATTTCACATAATTTTCAAGGTCACATACAAACACGTTTTCTAAAAAAACACTGTAGAAAGGGGACATAATATACACATAATGTACCAGATGCCACATGCATAACCACACACTCTGGCTTTAAAATAATGGAGACTTAAGTGGAAGCCAGACTTACAAAGCTGATCACAACATGGTAATTCGCATACTACAGCTGCCTCACTAATAGCGAGAAACATTTTTAAGGAAGTTGCAGAGAAAAGTAAAAAAGTATTATTGAATTAAATACTCATTTATAAATCCTGTGATACTGCTCTCTAATTAGAGAAGAAAACACAACAATACTTTTATTTTTTCAGGGTCCGTAATAAAATCAAATCTGTGGCCTTCTACTCAGCCAGTTTTCAAGGAYGTTCAGTGTTAAAATAACAATAATAAAAGATAATAAAGATAAAAGAGAAGCAGACCCCACTCTGAGCTCCTGTTCCAAACGCTAGCAGATAACAGCGTGCTATGATTATTGCTTCCCTTCCAAGTTTCCTCACCAACAACTGAACTTCACTTTGTGGCTGCTTCCCTGAAGTCTGCTCTTGAGGACAGCAGGGACAGAAATCTGTTTACACCATTTGCCATTTACTGCTGCATAAAATCAGTGCAGTCATTACAGTCACTTGCCAATTGCCTGAAAAAGCCATAGAGCAAGTTCTGCAGTCATGGAGGGAGGCAACAATTTCAGCTAAATCTGAGCTCGGCGCTCAGCCACAGATCTGGAAGCAGCACTCTTCAATGCCAAGCTTGACACAAAGGACATGTATATTATATGGGCATAAAGAATGGGCCCTCCATACAGCGTGTGGCTCCAGGAAGGAGGGCTTGGAGAAAGGATTACTGTGACACGCAAGCTGGGCTACCAAGTCTGTGAAGATCCCCAAATGGGGAAGCACAACAAACTACTCAGAAAACCTAAGGCTCAGTGGGCAAAGGTGGCCTAATAATGGCAACAAAGGAAGCAGAGGATTAAGCTTCATTAAAGCAGACTAAACAAATGCCCTTAGCTCATATACACCTCATTTTCTTAAAAATGGGATGCAAATGTCCTACCACTGAATGAGGATGACTCTTTGGCTTGTAGAAGAAAAGCCTAAAAGCTTTAAAAACTCAAAAATTATACATGAAAATAAGAAGGCCAATAGATGATGTTTTAAAAAATACCATGATTTCTTATGACTTGTCACATTAAATTCCTGAGTCACTAAAACTCCATACATCATAGCAATATACAGGTGTATGGTACAGTTTGATTCATCAAGGCAGGAGTACAAGTTGGTATCACCAATATTGAAAAAGCCTTCAAACCAAACCAGCGTGAATCTGCTGCCAGTTCACTCTATGCATTGGAACAGAAGTATATTCCACTATCACCAAAGTAAATGYAAAATTTAACATTCTTGTTTTCTCCAATCAAGCTTTTAAAAATCACTTTGAATAATATATTAAATGAGTATCAGGCAAAATATCAGAACATTTGCTTCTCATAAGGATTTTATGCAGCTTTCCAGCCAAAGCAAAATTTGGCTACTACATTCACATCCTTATTGCTATAATGTTTTTCTGACATCTGCTGCCCTGTTATAATCAGTGCTTGGATGATAATAATGGTATGGCATCGGATACTGTACATCTAATCAGTGCTACAGCAAATTAGAGAAAAAGGCAGAACGAGAGAGAGGCAAAAGAAGGCATTTGCTATCAAACTAACATGGAATGGAAGCTTYGGTTCCAGTTACCAGAGATGTCTTTCATATCYAGTAAACAAACAAACAAAAAAGGTGTTTTTGTGTCAAATAAATGAGGTGCTAACAACAATCAGTTCCTAAACCACAACTATGTTTCGAGCAATTTCTTCAACACGTGTTTTTACCTGGGATCTCTGAAGGCAGAGGCAGCTTAACATAGTAGCATTTCCTATCATGTGACGCACGAATTTGTGAAATTGTTGTTGATGGGGTAGGGATTAAAATTCCCTTGGCCATCTCCCTTTTCCAATCTCCCTGCCCAGCCTTTGGGCGCATTTGTGTGTGGAGAAGCCCAGAGAACATAAGTGAGTCCTGGAGTCTAAACACCACAGCTGTGGGTATACTCTCTCCATGAGTATTTGCATTAAAGTAGTATCTGGTGATTCAAACCATACTAGAGGCTTTTCTGCTGCAAAAAGAAAATCATCCAAATGTATTAAGAGCTTAATGCAAATGGGTAAAAGGCAGAAGGACGGAAATACTGCTCTCGAATCCAAGCAAAGTCCTGTCACATAGACAATATGTGAAAGACCTGGATCTCCTGAAAACTGGACTAGTGACTTAAATATAGGAGGAAACTATATTGAAGTCTTCATCACYTGAAGTCTGCTTTGGATGCCTTTTAAAAACATGTATATGCAGGTCTTAATAATACAGTATCAAAGTTTTGACTTCTCTGACAACCCCAGGAGTTGGTACTTTTTTYATTAGTCGCAGGCAATAGCACTTTCTAGATGAGTTTAATAATCAGTAGATGCTTCTTATGCACAGATATAGCCAAGCCATTCTTCCAGTTCTTCGACTGGCCTGTACAGCCCTGCTACCCCCGTGGATACCTGAAGAAAAACATCAAGACTGACACAAGGGAAAAGTGTGTTTTAGTGCCTTTGTCATCTAAACAACTGATTTGCAAGGCTGGAACAAGATCCAAGAAGATAAACACAACAAAACACACTATTAGCTGCTCCAAGAGTTCAGTTACTTTGTCAGACTGATGTGCAGATGTGCACCAGCAGGCAATTGCTTGATCTCACTGAGGGGGCTCTTCTGGATGCTTGTTCCATCATTTTTTTCAAGATGCTCTCTGCAATCTAACCTCAGAGGGACCCTTTTTGTTTTGTTTTATTTTGTCTAAATGACACCCCAGGAAGGGAAGGAAGAATAACTAGGATCCTCTCACTGCATTTTCCAAGMTAAATTGCCAGAGCCATAATAATTTGTCTCTTCTAAAGTTGTTTTCTTCTGTCCATGCATGCTGGGACACACACACACACACACACAGAGAATGATAATCGCCTGGTCCTCTTTCTCTCGCTCAAGTTTTTATTTTTTAAACATCTCCAGTTTTCTTAATCAAATGAAATTCCTGGCTTAGCTTTAAATTGCTTTTGCTAGCTAAAGACCAATAATACATAATGATAAAATTTACTAACTGTTATTGTACCATTAGCAAAATACCCAGAGTTATTTCGCCCTTAGGAGCCAATGCAATCTAAGACATAAGCCAAGGATGAGGGAAAGGCTGTGGGCCGTGCATGACTTGCCTCCAATATCGCAGTGTTGRGGCTGCACTTGCATCCTCCCCTGCATGATCTTCTCCTACACAGGGCCCACAGTGGTTATAAAAATCTGTGAAGAGTCATCCTCTCAGGATTTAAAACCATGCTGCAAGGTTTGTGCARTCCACAAAGAAATACAGCAGGGCCATGCAAGAATCCACCTTGGTATCTGTAAAAAACTGGGGGGAACCCACAGTTACGTGGCTGTGCTGCGTAGGTCATGCAGAAGCCAGCAGGGCAGAGAGATGTGAGACGAACGAGAGCCAGAAGCAGCTCGAGCTGTCAGGACTCATTACAAGAACAGAGCAGCACATGGGCAGCTGCAAGAAATGGCAGCATAAGGAAGGAAGCAATGTGCAGTCATGATACAATATCTTAGTGCATGCAAACAGGCAAACCAAGAAGCTAAGAAATTGTTCTTGTTGGGACAACTGGAGCAGAAGCAATGAGGTTATGATACAGCCTGTGCTTGCAGACAGTGCTCCTGGTAGCAACGGCAAGCTGAGGCTCACGGGCAAATCCCTCCTTGGTGTGCTCCCCACACTGCAGAAGTTAGGGCAGTCTGGGGTCAAGCATGCATGATTCAAGTATCTTTTCAGATAATGGCATAAAGTGAATTGCAAGATAGAGAATACGTCAAAAACGTGGATTGCATCCTGTGAACACGCCCATTTGTGTCTCCGACCAGAGACTCTGGCCTACTCCCTTCCCTTGCACTGCTCCTGCAGGTGCTTCCTGTTGAAGACTCATTGAGCAGAATGGGAGGGCTTGTTCACCACATCCCTAGCTGGCTAAGAGACCTTCATACAGAATATTGCATTTATCCGTAAACTTGTCCAAAATATAACCTGACAGCAGCAGTCTGTGTCATTCTTTCAGCACCCTAGGACCACATGTATCCACTATATTATGTTAATACGTTTCATAAATTTCCCATGCTTACTCTTAAACGAACTCKTCATTTTGAAAAGGAAGTTCATTCAGAACCTAACCAATTTCTTGGTTACTAATCTTTTTGTTTATAGCATAAATTTTTCCATGCCAATGTATATTCCTTGTCTCAAATATCTCCTCCCTGACTTTTGTCCCTGGATGTATTATATATTTAAGGAAAGCCACTGCATCCCCAAACCGCATTTTTTGTTGTCGTTGCAATTTGAGTATTTTTCTTCAAAATGGATGATATCCAGGTTCAGTTCTATCAGTATAACAGTGTACAGATCTCTCTGCTGAAAAAGCTACTCCTCCTATCTTCTAGAGCCACATTTAATTTTCACTTCTACTGCATATTTTAAGATCCAATATTTCTGCACTCATGAAGTTTTTTTTCTATCCTTTTCAAACAATGATCTKACAGCAGGAATTCTAGATATCAGTCATCAAATATGTAACTTTCAATATTGTATCATTTCATGCCCTTTCCATACTCCAATATCTCCTAATAAGTTTTTACATGATTTTCTAGTCCTCCTCTGGCACAAATTAAAAGGAGTCATCAGTACAACAGTGGAATTCACTGCCATATTCACACTTCTTATGCCAAACTTAATATGGAAATACTAAAAAAGACCAGTCTCAATGCCAACTCATGAACAGTCCTGCTTGGTTGGAGGGAAGCTACTCATAATTTCCCTTTCAACACTACCCTGTGGAATCTTTCCTAGTCCATCATAATCCTTTATCAGAAAACATTTTCCTGAGCTGAAGTAACAACTTGCATGTGATACCCTACCAGATGCCTTTGGCAAGATCTATCACATCTCACAAAATAAGATCTATCACAATCCCTTTCACTAAAGACTAAAATAATCATCCGCCCTCATAKATGCTATCAGATTAGYCAGGTAAATCCAACTTCAGGTAGTTCAAGTTACATTCTCTCTCATTTCACACCAATTCTTAAAAATCAGTGGTAAATCATAATGTGAATAATACATAATTTTATTAATTAAAAATTATTACGAAAATTTGAAACGATTGTTTCAAAATGTGTTCTAAAGCCTAAGAGTATAATTGTCTTCACTATTTTTTCTTACTCTGTAAGGCAGGCATGATATTTGCTATTCTCTAATCATATCACAGAACTCCAAGCTTGACAGATTTATCTAGTGTGTGTTGCCAAAATGAGTGCATTCATCTTGTAAATTATACTTCAGCTTGGTAGTGGGATTGCCATTTTCCCATGCTCATTTGAATCTTCTTGTGTGTGCCAGCACAGTCCACATCACCACTAATACGGATGAAAAGCATGCATTTCATTTTATTTGGTGATTATGGTAAATCATAAATCTCGGCCCCATTGTGCATGCCCTTCCCTTGCTTCCCTAATTTCTATCTGTATGGCACCTGTTTTCATAATTGTTGACAAGTTCTTACTTTGATGACTTTGGAAAATCTCTTTTCACTTCATTTCTGAATCTGTAAGGCATAAATGTCTTTGCTGACCTTCTTTCTTTCTCCCATTCCTTAGAGAAGCTCTGTTGATTGCAAATATTTTCTTAACAGATTTTCCTGCAAGTTACACAGAATCTCTTCCAAAAAATTCCTTGCTCCTGTTAAGGATTTCTGAAAGCCTTAGCATCTTTGATACTAAATCATTCTCTCAGTCTTTCTCACTCATTTTCTAAGCTTCTACACATGCAAATATCTGAACTCAGTTCCAGGTGACTTGATAATGAGTTTCCTTGACTTTTCAAAGTTTGCCCTTTGGAAACTGAGRAAGTAAAATTAAATACTATAAAATATGTAACACAAATTTTTCAATCAATTTTGCACTTTTTCACCAAAAGTCATGTTGAATTTTTTTTTACARAAACAAACTCAAATTCTTTTTTTCCTAGACAGTCATTGAAAATTAGTGAAAGTTATGAAAAAGAAAGYTTGGGTTTTTTTCCCCATAGTGACACATTTTTCCAATGCAGTCAAGTCTTAAAGAACTGATCAAGAAAAACTTTTTGCTTATAAAACCATCTGCAGAACAAAAGAAAACTGTTACTGAACTGATATTTAGGTTAGAACTTTTAAAATTTGTTACTATGGGATGAAAAAGACAAGATTTTTTTTTGCTAAAACTGGTTGGTTAACAAACTCTTCCTACAAAGCTTCTTGTATAATTTGCTTTAACATCTGTGGTCCTGCTTAGTTTGTTCTTTATTCATATTTCACTAGATCTATAATTAGACCTTCTTCAAACTACATCACTTCTGATGTTCTAACTAAAGAATAACTCTGAAAAAGCTAGTTATAGTCTGCTGAGAGAGAGCAACAAAGCTGCTTCACTGCTTGTGACTATTTCTTGCAAGATTCATTCTCTTTAGCAGCTGGAGCACTGCAGTAAAAGACAGGTAGTCAAGGCTGAAGAGGTCATAAAGCTCTTGAAAGCAGGAAATTACATGGGCATATCTGCCAATACATTCTACTTAGGAAAAGTCATTAGGTGTTCCCAATTTCTTCAGTTCCTCCTTTTCTGATTAAGAGAATAGCATTTTAGAAGCAGAAAATTCAAATCACCGTGTTTTAATTTAAGCTTATTCTTACTACTTGCTTCTTACATGCTGAGTATGTGATTCATGAAAAACACACAAAAAAATCCACCTGCTAAAGAAAAGCCAATTAGATGTATAAATAAGTAGGGGATTTTCTCCATTGAAACTTGATCCTGCACCCTATGCACTGGTTTTCGTGCAGTAAGTAGATACTCTGGTACTGATACCACATGATTAACCTTTTGTTTCAGTCTGAGGTTTATCCCCTGATTCTAACCATCTTTGAAAGCAAGACAGTTTTGCCCTAATCTTCAAAGGCTACACTAAAAAAAAAAAAATCTCTTGAGAGGTTCAGCTCACTATGCACCCTACTCCCTACCTGGCTAAGCAGCTCTGGGAGACTCAATGACTTCTTCCATCTCATGCTTGAGTCGAAAACTTTGACCCTAGCTGCTCCTTAAGGAGCATCTATGAACTTTTAGCAGGCAAATTGTTATTAGAGTCAGTAGGATATTTGACAGTGAGGAAAACAAATTTAGACCAGTATCTTTAAGGACAGCAGTATGCAATGATTGTCAARGTTGCTTGTACATGGACTCCAATATAGAGTGGTCACAAGAATGCTAACATTCCCCTCTAGTCAATTTTGTTTGTATGCACTGTAAGTAATTATTAGAAAGTATGGGATCCTGATAGAAATAAAAAGTTTTTTTAAAAAAATAGCAAATTTAAATGGCAAAGAGATTGCAAGCCTTTGTATTAGAGCTAATCTAGAAGCAATAGCTTTCTCCCCTCATTTGTGGTGCATATGTGAATTTCAACAGCTGCCCAAACTGAAAGTAAATTCCTTATCATTTGAATGTTCAATAAAAAGTAAGCCTCAAGAAAAATATAACTGTTAGACGCTGTTCAATATCTCCTACTTATCTGCTACTTTAACACACATAAATAAAAAGGCATAATTAAGATGAAAAAATCAGGGTTGTCCTCTTGTGAAAACACCACATTATATCAATAAACTGAAGTAAAACTTAAATAAAAGGAATACTTTCTCAGAACAGTAAAAGAAATAGTTCCTCTGGGAAAWAAATACATCAAGAGTTCCAAATCATATCCTTCTTATGGAGAACATGCCAACCAATGTATATATGAGCAAACAGAGAATGAAAAATTAAGACAAAAATACAGGGATAAAGGCTAAATAACTGGGACCCATTATGATTCTATGATTCTGTGATTATGTTCCCAAGTAAAGGCCTCACTAAGCTCACTGCACAGCCTTTACATTATCTGGTATTATAAAAAGTGAATAAAAAGTAAAGCCATCCAAAATAAGTGCAAAGTATAACCACTTAAATTGCACATCCTGTACATATGCTTAAGGAGATTTTTTTGGCCATTTAGTTCTCACTGACATCAGTGAGATACATACACGAGACGAAGCACTTAGGAATAACAGCTACAAAATGACATGATATAAGAATAAATTTAAGCTAATTAACCAAATTCACATATTTTCAGTTTTTATTGAAAGGGCTCCAAATGTACTATGTTTTTTGTAAAGCCAGAAATTCCAAGCTAAGCAGAGCACATGTTTCATGGATAATATTAGGAAAACATTTAGAAAACTTTGAATCTATTTTCCCTATAAATCTAGCTTAAATATTCATAAAAATGTACATCTTTATATCACAGAGGTGATATAATTATTTTACTTGATATTTTGATTAGATTTCCAAAACAGATAATTGTTCTTTAGAGAAAAGAAAAACACCCAGCTGATGTATTTAATTTATAGCAGACCTTAAAATAAATTGTACAGGTCATTAATTTTACACTGAAAAAGATGTATAAATTAGATTGAAGTGCTTGGTTGCATATATTATATAAGAAAATTAACATTTCACATTTGAGTAGGTTTTTTGGTCCTCTATACTTTCAGAACAACTCTTCAGCAACATGGTGAAATTGCATCAAGGATTAGTGAGCTCCTAGACGGTTTATATATTTATTTCTAGGCTATACACTATGGACTCTTTAGGGTGCAGTCCAAAAGACCCTCTGTCTGTCTTTGCATGCTACAGATTTAGGTGCTCCTCTGGCACAGAGGCAATTTTGAGCACCTCAGGAGATGCTGAATGTAGCCCCACTCTCTTTTAGACCTCCACTTCTGTGACAACTTTTTCCTTCAGAATAGGGAGGGTGTCTACTTTGACTTTTATTTCTTCTTAACATTGCATAAAATAAAAAGTAAGAAAGTAAGAAGATGAGAAAGATAAGGAAATCTTTTTTTTCCCCTCAAAAGTACAGAACAGCTAAGAAATAAAATCCAGAAATTTACTTTGTTTTTCTTTTTTTAAAAACTATATATAGGTATTCCCATAGAAGTAAAACAAATTTCTTAATTATTCCAAAAAGTCACAACTCTGCTCCACAGTAAGCTTGAATGGCATCTTGTAGCAACACAGAGGAATGACCCGTTTYGGATTGCCAAATATTTAAATAGGAGCTAAAAAGCCCTTGGCACGATGGTAGAGTTCTGACAGAAACTGCAAAGAGGCCATCAACTTCTGGTTTAGCAAGTAGCTATATATTCAATTYTAAGTCTGTAGTCTCAACCCTTTAAGTATACACAGTGTCTGTTCTGAAGGTTAAACATGAAAATATAAATTAGGACCATCAGAATTTTTTTGTGTGTGCCTACTTCAAATCGCTTGTGTGTGATCCTGGCAAGTCATTCAGTCCTTCAGTGCTCCACTGGTAAAATGAGAATAAATAATAGCAGTTATTAGACATGGCAGTTTTGTTGCTAAATCCATCAGTCTTCACAGGGTAACTTTAATGCACGATGATCATGAAACCTACTGAAAACACTGTAGGTAAATAGTTATCACTTCAAAATTCATATTCATCCACTCTAAATTCACAAATACTAGGTAAAATATATTGTAGTATAAATACCCAGAGGGAGGGGAATAAGAAAAAGTACATGACGTGCCTTTAAATCATGAAATTCACGTGGGATTTCTCRGTGTGTTTGGAGAGTGATGGCTATTATTCTTTAAATGCCATTTGGCTGGATAAATTTGAACAGCAGGAGTAGCTATAGTTCAATGAACTTTCTACTAATACCTTGGCAGGTGGGCACCAAAATCCCTAAGCGAGTAAGAGCAGAGATGCCTTGTGGCTGATGAAGAGAGSAAGTTGTGGGGGATGAGCACTTCTGAAGAGAGAGGATTCCTGGGAAAGCACTAAGACTGGGGCGATTTGCCTTGGCAAACGGAGATAAATGATCCTCCATGTCAGTTAACAAGTTAAGGAAATACAGCCTGCAACTGCAGAGGGATGCACAGTGAGAGCAGAATACATTTACATGCCTCATCCCGTTTAAAATGAAGGCATTATTTTGGGTTGTATCTTAGTGCTTTCTGCTATGATTTGCAGTGCCACAATGATGGTCAGAGGATACTCTGTCAAACTACAAGTTAAACCACTATTGCCACAGTACAGCTGTAAATATACAGAAAATTACCACTGGYCAAGCAAAGACAGTCTCTACTTATAATTATCATTGTTATTCATTTTCTTTCCCTCTTTGCCTCTGCAGAAAAGCACATTTATACGAATGTATGAACAAATGAATCTTAAAAGAAGTGCTATGCAGCAGCAGGTCCTCTCCCTTGCCAAGCTCCCCAGCTAAACCAGGTGTTCAGGCCCTCAAAGGGAAGCCTTGCTGCGTGATGCCCCGGAGCGCGACCCGGCACACATCCAGACAACAAGGCTTTTCATTCCTCGGATATTTTTACAAGGCAGCCATTGATAAGAGCAGTCACCTGGTGAGGAGAATCAGGTAGGAAACCTTCCTCTTCCAGTTYACACGTCCCATATAATTAAAGATGTTTCTGACATTCCTTAAATTGTGCAGTGGACAGTTCCTCCTCTCTGCGCCTTTCAGGAGCACAGTATCAGAGAGTCTTGTTTGCTTTTAAAGATTGAACAAGAAACTGAATTAGAATATAAAACACAGTATTTTCTCCTAAAAGAACACTGCTTCCCTACTGAGCTCCTGAATATATCCTTTCCCATCTCCTCTCTCCCTGGCTTCATACAGATTTAAAGGAGCAGAATATTTATCCTCAAAATAACCTAGTTTTTCTTGCGATTTGAGTGACATCAACAATTTTATATCAACACAGATGTTTTCATCTCTTCCCTTTACACCCTTGGGCACATGATTAGGACCTCAGAATTAATAGGGCCGGTCAAATATATGGAGGGAACTGAATCGGCCTCTCATTCCTTCCCAGCAATGTTTTCTTGTCCCTTCCCMCCTATGCACATTTCAAGACATTCAAGCTCTCTGAAAGGCAATGCACTTCCTTTGCCCTTCCAATTAAGCAAATTGTATTATCATACATTATAAATAGATAGTACAAATATAATCAGCAATAAAAACAGGCAACCAGGAATTTCCAGCATCCAAACCTGAAATACTTTCCAAGAATATAGTGAACACYTTTGAGAGATGCAGTCTGTTTTCATGCAAAGGTAAAACCATTCTCACTTATTCTCCAGCAAAGAGCCCATACTTGCTACCCATGGGAAAGTAGTACCYAGTGCTGTGACCAGAGATCCCACACTGCAATATTTCACATACTCTAAGGGTTACTGAGCACAGTATAGAATTAGAGGGAAGACTGTGAGGGCAAAAGACTCTTTTCAAATTGGTCCAAAYTGCACTCATAGGAGCAAACTGTAGCTATGCTGATGCATTTGAGAGGAGAATTAAACCTCCTTTTTTCCTGAATTAAATCCTAAGTATGTAAGTCCCTTTAAGCATTTCAGCAGCACCTACCAAGCAAAGCTGTAACACAAATCAGTTTGGCAAAGGATTTTCATGTGCACTTCTATTTAAGCACATACTTCAATCACATTTTTAGTGCTATGCCAACATGAGACCTACAAGAATAGTAACTATTGTTATTCTCACAATAAATTTACAACTTTATTTGACTAGTTCTTCTTTACAGAAAACCTCACAATAGATTTGAATGCTACATAAAAGTCCAACAATTTTTCCTCAGATCTCCAGAAAGATTCTTGAAAACAGAAAGTCAACTGCTGGTCCCACAACTCTGCTTGCGGCGCTCAAAGACTTTTAGGTAATTACAGAGCTGAAGTGGATTTATGATGAATAAAACAGGACTGTGTCAGCGTAAGACATAACTAAACATGGGACAACACTTCTGGCTGTTTTTTAAATTTCACTAAACATAAAAACAGTAAGCATCCTGGCTTGGTAYGTACCTCCATTAAGCTAGGCCATAAAACAGCAGAAGAGGGATAAAATAATAAAATTCAAATATAAGAATGAGATGGACAACACTAAAGATAAAAGAATTATTATTACACAGCCTACACTAAAACACTGCAGATAAACATAACTTGCTGTTCTAAAGACCTCACTATTAGTTATTATCTACGTCTGCCAAGGGGAAAAAAAAACCCCTGTGATTAGTGTGATTCATTAATATCTCTGGGCTACCTCTTGAAGCTAATGAGAATTTTGTTTGGGTAAAAAGTAGAATAATAGGCCATAAATTTGCATCCAAGAAGCATCATGTAATAACTGTTTACACTTAACTTTGATGCAATCTGGGAGTGCTTATTGCTTTTCAATCTCAGTCCACATTTCAGTCATTTGCAGAGAGATCATAAAATGTAAGAGCATAGTAACTTTGTGCATCTTCTAAATATGTCTTGTACATGAAAAGAAAAAATATATAATGTCTAGCTCTTAAATACAAATACAACATGTGCCTACCAGAGCATGGATTACTCAGTAATCTGCTCYTGCCCAGTACAACCATGTGGGGAGTTGGCAGTAAATCCATTCTGGAAGCTCTAAGACCCTTTTCCCAGAAACCTATTCAGAATGTGGAATAAAACAGCAAAAACAACTGCTGCTGTTGCAAACAGCTCTCAGCAATGGCCTTGAACCTCTGAGCTACCTGAATCCCTAGGTCCAAGATCAAAAAGAAGTGACAAACCTCTACATATTTTTCAGTTTACTCATCACTTGCCTATCATATTATTCTTAAGCAAATGTTTAAACACAGCCCTAAGTAGGGGATATTTTCCAGACTAGGGATACAAGCCCAGATGTTCCAAAGCACAAAACCTGYTTTTTTCACTAACAGTTTTATTATTTTGGAAAAGATCATTTAAATTTCCTTTCAAAATTAAGGGGCAGGGGAGCTGATGTGCATTGCAAGCTAAAAATAATAGCTCTTTAAAAAGCAATTTTTATTTTTCACTTATCACTATTTCTGCAGAATGACCAAATAGCAGACACCAAAGGGCACCAGTCAAATTAGAAGATTTATCAGTTCTGTTTTCACTTAGATACTAAACTGAGGTTTCTTCTAGAAACTTCAGCATGATTTCTAACATCAGAGGCAGAGTGTGGCTTTTCTGGACTCTATATAAATACATACATGTTATATAGTAATACTTTGTGTAAAAGCTCATGAAGATTCATTCAGTGAAAGCTTCTATCATATTTGTGCAATATAATATATTTGTGCAATATAATAATAGTATTCTGCCTCTTACAATGCTGTCTTTGTGAGGAGGATGAACTTTTTAAAAGGTCAAAGAATTAGATGTTACTTTCAAAGTAGCAGGGCTGCAAAATGATTGCTCTGGAAATCTTTCTTTTTGACCAGTGATTAATGAATCCTGCTTCTTAATATCAAAATAATTTTAGTTTGTGAAGCACCATAATTTTCTTCTCTCTAAAAATTTGAATGACTAAAAAAACCAAAAAAGACAAAGAAAAGAAAGTTTCCAAACTTCAAAAACACCAAGCAAATCAGCAGAAATCAGTCCCAATTATTTGTCTGTCCTTCAGATGGAAGTATATTTAGGAACRAAACTTAATGCATTGAACTAGAAAACATGACAGTTTTGGACCTGCTGTACATACAGCTGAGATGTCCTGTTACAAACCCGAAAGAGAAGATCAACATCAGAAATGGCAACATCTGCTCCAGTCCCTGTCSAAGCCCTGTTGTCCCCGTGCCGTAATCAGAGTCCTTAAGTCATCTCCAGTCTGATTTTTCTTCTGAGATAAATGGAGGTCATTCAAACAAAAATTGGAGTGGGGTTTAAAAAWCTAACTTTAGGGAATTCAAGGATTTGATTTAAAAGCATGAAATTACTGCCCTGACCTTGGTGAAGCATGGCAAGATTAGAAAGAAAATTAGGCTGTTCCAAAAGAAAGTGACTTGTTCACTCTGAGATGGGAAGGCCTTTGGCAAGGTAGTCACTTCTTAAAACTACCTTCCTATTTGTAAAACTTATATATTACCCTACCTCTACAAGGTCTTCCACGAATGAGGACACTAATGAATACAAAGTACAYAGCTAGGATGATTATGGGATTAACTGAGAAAGCTGTAAGATAAGTGTGGCCTGCAAGCAGGAATGAAGAAGCAGATAGTACAAAATGCATGCTGAGAGTGAAGGGAATCAAAAATCCAGTGCTGAACCTCAGAGAGTACCTAAACAAATTAGGAAAAGCAGATGAATTCAAGCTTGCAGAAGGACACAAAGGTAAAGGATTAAAATAACTGAGATAACATAAATTGACATCTACCAACAATTTAAAAATAAGCAAGTTCAAAGTTTGAAATAGTAATCCTCAAGCATCTCAGCCTGATATCAACCTGCTTCCTCTTAAAAACTAGACCCTTTTTCAGGATACAGTTTAACTAAAGGGACTGACAAAAGGTAGTGGTAATKCCTTTTCCCCATTCCAAGTGAAAGACTGAGTACAGAAAGAGTCATTTTTCATGTCAGTTATGTTTATACTTTATTCTGGTAAATGACTCTGAATTTAAGCAAAAACAGTATTACTAACTCAGCAATGAATCCCCATGTGATTGTGCATGGAAGAAAACAGAGGCTAACACTGAGCCAAACTGAGAGACTACATTGAGTCAAATATGGAAAAAAAAAATCAGACCAAGCAATGACAGGTAAAGATAGACAAGATTTCAAGCAAGGCATACTCAAATCAGTAAATTCCTTGCTCTTATACAAACTTTGAGTATTCACAATGTGCTGTGTCATCTGTGGCATATTATGCATATGCTCTAGTTTGGCTTTGCAGACCATTACAGGGTTGRGAAGTGCCCACCAACCCATGATGAAATAGAGAGATTAGTCCAGATGTCTCTCATACAGTGGCCTCTGATGCCACAAAAGKACTAGATGGCCTTGGCAGCCCCCTCTAGCTTTGTATGCTAGGTAAGTAATTTCTAGAATTTTATATATATATATACACACATATATATATATAAAAAATATAAATGTGCATATATATAGAAAAATATAAATATAAATGGAAGAAACTGATTCCAATAGCTTGAACCATTAGCAGGAAAAAAAAAAAAAGTTTTGTGCAGACTAGATACATTAACATCAGTAAAAGTAAAGGCAATTATCATTTTGTTTAGCTTGATGTTTAATTGAGGAAAGACAGCCTGAGCTTTTCTTGATTGAATGTAAGGGTAAAGAGCTATGTACTTTCACAATTTACAACTGTACATTGCAATTTATTATGCAATTTATGCAAGACTTAGCTAAAAAGGATTGCGTTACATAATACTTCATTTGTGAAAGTTTTTTTTTAAAAAAATAACAGATGCATCAAAATAAATGAAAAATAAAAACTGATGTTACTCTATAATGGTAAGTAATTTACCTGGCCCATTTTCTTTGTCTTGAGACTACATCTTAGATGGGTATATAAGCTTTTATAGTAGAACCAGTAATAAATTGTGTTGCTATTAAGGTCAGGATTTTGCAATACACCAAATGCTAAGCTTCCAGTCCATAAATGCCTTTACCRCAAATAAACCATAAATCTATTATCTTTACAGCAGCTGCAATCTGGAAAATATGCTCTCTTTTAATTTAGTTGCTTCATGAATATCATATTAATCAAGAAGCAACCTGAATGAAAAGTATGTTATAAAGTGYAAAAACACCAACTGTATGATCAAGATGATTTTTTTTCTAGTTATTTCTCCTGCTTCTGCCATCAAACAAAAGCAAGATTTCTACAAGATAAAATGGTGAGCTCTTAAAGAGGTTACAGTGTGTGGCCAAACTCTCAGCAATAGACAATCTCAGTTACAGAGGACTAGAAAGTTAGATTTCCCACCCAAAGTCAAAATTTTTGYTCTGTTCTGATTAAAAGGTGCTACCTGTGAAGCAGGCAGGAATGAGAAATTGGAGGATGAAGAACGGGAGAGAAGAGCCAAGAAGCTCTGAGAGCAGTTCTGCCATAAAAGCGTTCCCAGCAAAGGGTCATGGATTCCTACCGTGGGGTGGCTGAGACTGGACTTTGAGAAACACGCAGGCTCCCTTGCAGACGCAAGAGGAGAGTCGTATTTGCTCACTCAGGAAAACCGAAACATCCAGCTGAGGGATGTCACGGAGAAACGACATTAATAAAGGAGTCGCGCTGACCTCCAAGAACAACGTGAGTACTGCTCCACATTTTCTGCAGAGGCTAGGACAGCATTTTTCATTGGATTTCTAGTTATTCTGGTAACTCCTCAAGAGCAGAACCTGCTTAGTGATCAACTCCYCTTCAACACTCCCCTCTCAGAGAATGCTGAAACAATATCAATRATACTTGCCTTTTACTCTCAGCCTAGCAAAAACTCATGGGAAGAGGAAAGCTCCTTATTCACAGAAATATCCCACCCTATCCACACAGATTCAATATTGCCTATTTGATATTTGCAGGATCCACGGTATGATCAAAGAAAACAAAGAAAGAAAATAACAGTAATGTTTGAATAGGGGCAAAAAATAAACACAGCTAGAAACTGATCATTACAACTACTGCATGGCACTCTGTTCAAATAGCAGCTGTGCTGCACGCATCGAACTTTTGAGAGAGTCTGCCCTAATAACTACAGCTGCAGTAAGASCTCTAAGTGGTATTGCAGCACAGCAATATAAGCAGCCCTTTGACACAGCTCATTTACACCTATAAATAAAAGGACTGGGGCTCCTAGCATCAACTGTGAAACAACATCTATTTAAAACATTACCAGAGATAGGTTAAATGGAAAGGTTTATATATTCCATTTGGGGATTTTGCCTTCAAAAGTCAAGGGTGTTTTGCTCATTAAGGAGGCATGGGATACGAGATGCATGTTTACAGTCCAAAAAGTCACTACAAGAATGTTTTAAAGGAACAAATATATATATCTCTCTACACCTAGGTAGTGCCAATATTAAAAGCCAAAAGGCCTTTTACTCTAAAAGGCAAAGGGTAAAGGCCAATTAAGACTCTGTTTTTAAAAGCCTTATGTCACAACACAGAAACTGTAAATAAAGCAGCACTTTTAAATGTCTTTAGCTTCTCTGCAGCCACAGAAAGTACATATTAAAATCATATTAAAACCACATATATCACGGACAATTGAGGGACAGAGCTCTCAAGCTCAGAGAGCATTTGCTTTCTTCCTTGGGTTTTGCTGGACACTGAGTGCAAGGCGAATTCTGGGTTACTTAAAACTCCCCACACCAAATTATTCAAAGATAGCTGGAGGAGACCTTGAAAGGTCGTTTTGTCCAGYCGTTTGCTTCAAGGCAGAAACAACTGCCATTCCAGACAGAATGACATTTCAGATGTATGTTTATCCAGATCGTTTCAGTAGCGAAGACTCCTCAAAGACAATTACTCCCCTAGCCTTAACATTTAGAGATTTGCCTAGTTGCAATTTAAATAATTTCTTCCTGTGCAGAGCAAGTAATTCCSTTCTTCTTTGCAGAAGCCTTTTATGTGCTTAAATGCTGTTACTGTCACCTCTTAGTTTCATCCTCTCCAACATAATCTTCCCATTTTTCTTCCTAGAACACTCTGACCGGGCCAAAGACTTCTTAACATCTAAAACTACAGAGATTATTCCATTTGGGATCTTTCCACTGGTGAGCAGAGCAGAAACATTATCTGTATGTCCTTATATATCTTCATGTAGACATTTGTCTGTATGTTTCCATTCATACATCCTGCTGGGGCATCGGCAACTTTTGAAACAGTATGCTTAAACCAAGCATCAAGCCTGAGCCCTGGACACATCCTAGGAGGCAGCTCAGTTTGTCCACTTCCAAAGAGTAAAAGGCTGGGCCAAATGCAGGCRGAAACCCTCCTACACACTGACTTCTGCTCAAGGGAGACGCAATGTTAGGCTCCTTCCAAGCGCAGCATTTACAAGGACACTAAGCACAACCGATTGCTCAATGTCGACAGCAAAGGGTGCTAATTGAAGTCATGTTTATTACTTGGATGAGGAAGGAAAGAGGAGGAAGGCAGGAAGTGTTTCAGGATGAAATGCAGCACTTGGCATTCACGAATGTTACCTCCAGGCAAGTTCTGCAAAGTTTTATGCTCATTTGTCAAAAGCCACAAATAAAAACAAACCCACGTGCACTTAGCATGGGTTCTCCACATACCTCTCCATGGAAAGCAATCTCCGGCGTTCATTAAGTTCCTGCTGGGATGGTGCAATTCTCCAGCCTAGTAAACATGCCGTTTGCCAACTGCAGCACATTAACACTCCCAGCCCACCCCAGCAAACCTGCTAGCAGTCAGATATAGTTTCATGCTGCTGATGAGCTTAGTRCACTCCCGTTCACTAGATACGAAATGTCAAATCATCTTTTGATCACTTGCCTCTGTACAAGGTAGGAGCACACACCTACCATAGCTACTGCCTCTCAAACTGCAGCATTATTGGGGCATCTCAGGCAGTATGGACCGCACAGGGAGTCCAAAATAGTCTCACCCCTCTTACTCCAGTGCTCTCCCGCTCAGGCACTGCAGCCTCGAGGGGTTTTGAAGCTGCTACAGAGCTTTCTGCTCACCCAGGTCTTCAAAGTTACAGCCAGCAGAGCTGTTCAGTGCTTCAGAGAGGCCGATGAACCCACTGGGCTTATCATCAAGAATAGACTCAAATGATGAGTGTAGTCAAAAAAAAAGAAAAAAAAAAGAAAAAAAAAAAAGAAAAAAAGAACCCTTGATTTGCTTAGTGGAAAAAGCCAAACGGATTGAGACTGAGCCTGCCTCCTACGACAGCCATCCCCAGCATTCCTCTGAGGAGAGGCGGCTCAYGGGGCTCTGCTGCGCATCAGGGAAGAACTTTTTAAGCTACGACAATTTTTTTTTCTCATTTCCCACATGTGCTTACAGTGCAGAGAGCTGGTTTCCCTGCTGTTTGTTATYGGCTCCGTGCTAAGTATCAGGCAAAAAGCTGGCTCCTAAGTCCTAAGTTTGCTAGGTGCTCGTGCGAGGATGAAACTCTGCAGAGAAATATTTACAGCTGCACCCAAACCTTGCTTTCCCCAAGGGATTTTTAAGCCTGTGGTGAACTATAGGTATTGATCTTGTGCTTTATTTGTGGAAATGAGTTTCTACAAAACCTAATTTAATACCTAAATCAACCTTAGCATAGTTTTAATTTACCTTTTATTTACCAGCAATATTTCAAGCCATCAGTTTTGAATGCACTGATATGTGTATTTGCTAATGTAGTACTTACTTTGATGGCGTAAGATAAGCAACAATTCAATTGAAGGTCCCAATGAGCAAAAGAACACAGGCAATGAAAAAAATATACCTGTTAATGCTATAAACCACCTTTCAATAGTAGGTTATCCCATAAAAATAATTCTATCCATCTCTGAACAGTGATGGTTGGAGACAGCAGTAGTTCAGTGAATATAAATTATACTAGGATTCTGGAATATGCTTTGACAGAAGAGAAATTGCAGTAACAGTCTCCTAATTTTGACTGATGGTGTTTGCAAAAAGAAAGAATAGAATAAAATACAAAAAAAAGAAAAATCAAACCTCCCTCTGAAAATACTTCAACAAGTAGTAAGCCCTCACTTAAACCACTGGGGGCCTTACTTGCTGCGCAGGCTTTCATAAGCACATTTGCTTCAGTCCACTGAATTCATGTCACATGCAGCTTGATTACTGCAAATACTCATGAATCCTAAATTCAAGAAACATTATTCCTGATTTATACAGTTTTTGTCATCAAAATGAAGCCTTGACGGAACACTATTTGCAGAGAAGATGTAAGGCAGGTGATGAGAAASACTTTTCAGAAAGAGCTGCAAGTTCTGTATGAGTTGGGCCAGCAGTTGTGCCCTCTAGCGAGGACAGCCCTGTCCTCAGCAGCTCTCAGCAGATTCTCACTTCTGTAAATTCCCACTTTTGTTACAAAAAAATGGATTCTAAATATCAAGATGCTGCCAATCAAGTTAGGACATGTCTAGGGATCAACTTGACTTGATCTGACTTGCTTTTACCCAGCACAGTAATTCTGAAGTGCATGACAATAACAACAAAAAAACCTTAAGAAACCTGTCCAGTTTCTTTTGAAATCATGACATACTCACTTGGTAACATTCTCGGAAATCCTCTCCTGGCTCTGGCTATACAAGTGTATTAAACTTTTGCATTTCATAATGTTATTTCATTTCAACTTCAGTAAGATGTTTTGCTACTAAGGATTTAAAAAACATGTCATCCTGATAAATGAAAAAAAAGAAATCCTCCAAACCCATGAACAACCCCTCTAGAAGAACCTGYAGCTATTTCAAAGATCCCCTTTCTACTTTAATTCTTCAAATGTTTTGTCTGAGCCGGTCTGAAAGGATACAGCACAAGCTAAACACAAGTGAAACTTTTAAATTGCCCTTCTTTATTTTGGCTCACAAAGCCTGAAGTTGAATGCAGTTGTTCCTTTTCAAAAGGTTTGTTTTGGACAAGCAGATGTTAAAATCTATAGAAAAGTTTTCAGAATATTTTTATTATACAGAGTACTYCTGGTTGTGTTCAGAGATTGTGCCCTTTTGATGACGAGAAGCAGTCCTTCACTGTAGTTTTTCCAAACACAAGCATTATAAAAGAATCATAATGAAGAAAATATATGTTAATTATGACTTTGATTACGTTAATGACACAAATTATTGCTGTTATAATATAGACTGTTTATCCAAAGGGGAAAGGAGAAGACTTAAAGGTGATAAACATCTAGCTGTCAAAGCTAGCGCCAGATCTTCCATCTTACTAGTTGCAGAAAACAATCTCTTAGTATATATTCTTCRGAATGTATTAAAAATAAAATATTTGTGCTACTATAACCCCCTTGATATTTCATGCCATGTTCAGTAAGACACAAGACATTCACAAATGTTTTGTGGGTAAGCAAGCTGTTGGCAAACCTTCTATTTAGCTCCTCTTTGTGCAGACATTAATGACTATTACATCTCAATTGCCTAAAACAGTAACGTGCACTGATTATTTGCCTRCTGATGAGCTATATTTCATTTAGTCAACACTGACATATTCTGTTCCAGATACAACAGCTGGTWGATAAATAAACTTTGTGATCTCAATCCACTGCTACACAACTTGATTATTTTCTTTTTGTAATCTCACCACATTTTACAATTTTCCTGACGATTAACATTAACAAATACCAGCGTTTGCTGCATAAAGCCCCAAGAAGAGCAGCACGCATTTGTCWGCAGCACATGAAAACTCTCCTCCTAGCTTTTCCCTTTGGTCTCAGCTGACATGTGAGCCCCCAGCAACCTGCTGGGCTGCCTCCTCCTTTAGCAATTCCCCAGCCCAGCGGTAGGCCCCTGCCTGGGAAAATCCCTGCTCTGTCTGGCACATTATCTCAGTGCACATTTCAAAAACCTCCTAAGTCTCTCCCGTTCGGGTCAGTTACTCCGTGACCATACAACTCCTTCCATTTGTATCAAACCTTTCAAGAACAGGAGGAAGGTGCAGCTCTTCTGCACCAGCGAGGCTAGGAGACCCAGTGCTTCAGCTAATAATAAACATACTGCTGTTTTGAATACAAAGGCATTGCTTTAAAATATATATAAGCTTGAAGCTGCTGCTTCAGAACCCCCTGCCATACAAAAGCCGTGACTTTCCCCATTTGTTCATTAAATAGCTCTCACCAAGCACTCCGAGCCTGCCTTTGGCAGGTTTCCCCTTCACAGCACAGGAATGCAGAGTACCCGGGGCTGTAGCCATCAAAGGAGAGCCCCACGCTGGGAGAATTAGTCACTGGAGAGCAAGCACTACAGGTGCTGTGTGCCATTAACAGGTGTCTCTAGGACGGACTAATTAGAGGACCCTAATAACATCACGAGCCAACTTAGTCACGGCAATAAACCTCTTGTTCTCCAGGAGCGGCTCCCCCGGCCCACGAGCTCCCTCCSGGCCCCGAGGCTCTCCCCTCCCCGCGCTGCTCCCGTGAGGCGCGCGGTGCCCCCCGAGCCCCCCGCTGCAAGAAAACTTTCCTTTCCTTCGCCCCCGGCCCGGCGCCTTCCCCATCGCCACCCGCCGCTCGGGGGGGCCCCGGAGAGTCTCCGGGAGCAGCCTCGGGGACCCCGGCTCGGTCTCCCGCTGGTCGGGACGCAGCGGGTTCATAGCGGCAGCGCCAACTCGAACGGAGGAAAGTCCCGGGCGATGGTTAAAATAAATAAATAAAGTTGCGGAGCTCTCTGCCCGGAGTAGCCAGTCGGAGGGGAGGGCAGCCCCGCGGCAGCCCCCGCGCGGCCGAGGCGAAGCCCTCCCGTGTCCCCAGGGCTGGATCGGGCAGGGAGCGCCCCTGAGCCCTCGGCCGTCGCTCGGCTCGCCGAGCCGCCCCCCGCCCCGGCCCCGGCAGGTACCGGCGTCGCTTACCGCGGCTCTGCCGCGCCGTCTCCCCGCCGGCGAGCTGGCAGCGCTCGCTCAAGCACTGGAAAAGTAATAGAAATCCAGCGGCTAGTTTGCTTCTCCGCAGCCTCGCCATAGCCCGGAGCTGCCGAGGCAACTCTGCGGGCTGCGCGCCGCTCCTCCGGGCCGGGGAGGGACGTGCGGGCGCTGCCGAGCGCAGCCCTAGCAGGCGGCGGCTCCGCTTGCCCGCCGGGCGCCTCTCATCCAGCGGCGCGGCGAGGGAAGAGCCGCGCGCCAAGGCGCTCCACCGCCTCGGGGGGCTTTCCTGGGGAGCGGGTCCGCCTCCGTGCCCCCAGCTCCCGCGGCGAAGCGGCTCTCACTCCAGCGACATCACAGGCGGGGAAGGCAAGCCCAGCGCCGCCCGCCAAGTGCCAAACTCTCCCTCCTCGCAGCCTGCCGATAGATTTTAGGAGAGCCGCTGAGATCCTCCCTTCCTGGCTTGCCCCCACCCAGATCCCTTCCCCCGCAGGGTGAGGCAGGGTGCC
This sequence comes from Eudromia elegans, assembly GCA_003342815.1. Taxonomy (NCBI): domain Eukaryota; kingdom Metazoa; phylum Chordata; class Aves; order Tinamiformes; family Tinamidae; genus Eudromia; species Eudromia elegans. The sequence continues at coordinate 757,432 of PTEX01000258.1, read as the reverse complement.
TCGGCGCCGGTGCCTCCCCTCGGAGCGCCGCGAGCGACACAACCCTGCGAGGGAACGGAGCCGGATCCCGCGGAGCGCCGGCCCCGCGCCGGGGGGAGCGCGACCCGCAGGGCGGGCGGGCGGATGCGCCGCGGCGGAGGATGTGCGCGGGGAGGGAGGCGGGGGAGGGAGCAGCGCACGCCAACTTCTCCCTCGCGCTCTGGGAGGTTTCCGCGGCCGGCGCGGTCAGTGCCAGGGGCGAAGCTGCCCCTCGGCCCAGGCCGAGGCCCAGGGCAGCCCCATGGGCGGTCGCCGGCCCCGCAGGGAGCCGTGCGCGGGGCGCGGAGCGGAGAGGAGAGGAGAGAAACCGGGAGCTCGCCCGGCGCCCTCCACCCGTTTCGTGAAGGCTCCCGCCGGTTCCGCGGGCGCTGCGCCTGCCCGGCGGCAGTGCTGCCCGCACGGAGCGGGGCCCGGCGCCGAGGACTTCCCCAGGGCGCGCGCAGCTGCGCGGRGACACGGTGGGACGCGGGGCGGGACGGGGACGGCGCAGAAAGTGCCCAGTGCCCGGGGGGGTGGCCGGCCCCGCCATTGCCCGGGACGGCGGGAGCGCAGCCCGCGGGCGCCGCGAGATGCCGAAGCTGCTCCGCAAAGATGCGCGGAGCGAGTCACAGGAGCCCCCGGGCGCTCATCCCGCGGCCCTGGCGGAGCMCCCGGCCGCCCTTCGCCCCCCCCTTTCTCTTCCTCCCGCCGAAGGAAGGGTCGCCCGTGCCCCCCTCCCGTGGGGTTCACGCGAGGCCCCGCGCACAGCCCCAGCGCGCGCCTTCCGCGGGGCGCAGAGGGGCGCGGGGTCGCATCGCGGCGCATCGGCGGTGGGGTGGGCGGCGGGTCCTGGGCCGGCACCGCTTCGGCGCCCCCGCTCGCCGAGAGCGCCGCGTCGGCCTCCTGCCCTCAGCCCCTGCAACAAAGTAATCAAATTAATTAGGGTTGCGATTAAATTAATCAAATAAATAGGGCTACAGAACGTCAAACAGAGCAGACAACTAATACTTAATCACAAAAGGACAACCGGTAACGAGGCTGTGTTTTTCCTTAATTTACCACTGTTCCTGAGATTAAGAATTCATCAGCTACATTGTAATTGTCTTGCTCTTTCATCTTTGCCATGCTTACAGGGGAATCAAAGCAGAGCACTTCTGGTTTTAAGACTCTCACTCTCTCTCTCTTTTTTTTCTCCTTAAGTGTAAGCAGAATTTTTCAAAGTCTTTTCAACATATATTAAAATATAAATAGTTAAGGGTACCAGAGAGTAATATCAGAGAGGGAGAGGGAGAGGGAGCGAAGGGAAGGGAAGGAAAGGGAAGGGAATCCTTAATATCCAGTCTAAATATTGCTAAGAAAGAAATAAGCTTAATATTTCTATTCTGAAAACAATAGACATAGAAGAAGGAAAAGAAGCTCATGTTAAATAATAAAGGTCATGAGATTCAGGCCTTTCAGGAACCTGTGGGCATTTGGAGTGTGATCATCCTGGATGATGCCACAGACTTTTGCACATATTTGGTCAATTAAAGCTATGGATCATTCTTACTCGAAAGGGGAGCGAGGCATTTCTTCTTGGCCTCCAAATGGCAGGGTTTCTGTGTGTTTGTCTTTGCTGTATTTCGTCAAATTCTGCTGGGGCAGCTGAAAGGGCTGTTGAGCTTTAGGCCTTTAATTGATGGAGGACAGAGTTAATCTTAAAGAACTAAGATTCAGCCCTATTATTAGATGAAAATAAAACCAGTAAGAACTGAAGTAAGAAATTTGAAAATAAAGCAAAATCTCATGTCATCTGCTTGAGAAGTTGAGTTTTTTGGATTGTAAATTAGCATATAGTCAAGTTATAGTAAATCTTATAATAAARATTTGAATGATTTGAAAAAAAGGCATGCATTTCTTTGTTAAAATAGATAATGATATTCAAGCTTCCTAGATAAAGTCTAGAAAAGCCTAAAAGARCAAGTCAAAGTTCCTTTCATTTTCACTGTTTTACCCAAGGTTTATAGTTTCAGATTTATATTCTTCGTGGATGGAGTGCAAGTCCTCTGTATTCAAGAAAGGAAAGGCTAAGTGATCCTCAGCTGAAGCATGCAGTGGCAGGTACAAGTGCTGGCAACACGCTGGTCCCACAGTCCTAATTTGCAGTACTCTACCAGTTAGGTGACAGCTTTGCAAGTGCACTCTGCGCGCTTAGTGTCCTGTCATYGCGTTTGGTACCTCTGGTGCTCCAAGGTAAAAATCAAACCTAGCTCTCTCAAGTCAAAGAAGACTTGTCTATTCCAAAAGGCAATCAAGATCTCAGCRTAATTAGATGGAGAACTACAAGTAAAACACTGTAAAGCACTAAGGAAAATCAAATGCAAGTTAATGATGAATCCCTCTATGACTGATAACAATATGTCATTGCTGGAGAGGCATTTATATGGGAAAAGTATATTTGTTTATTGTTATTTACAAAGTGCAAGTAAAACTGAAAGAATAACTTATCTTGAAGGCTTCCTGAGCTCTTCTTATTTATTTGGAACACAGCACCCGTGATAAGTTTTCATTTCTCTCACATGCTCTTATCCTCGCCCTTCTTGTAYGTTACCTCRTCTCTCTTGGGGATAAATCTTGCAGTGACATAAATGGCAGTGGTTCCATAGAAATCAGTGTGAATGCTTTGGTTTTCACCAGTCAAGGAAATGGCCGTATATTTTTTCTCTTCTTGCTTAGCTCCAGCATGCCTGATTATAACATCAATCATGTAGGACAGAAGGGTGGGAAGATTCTTCCTGTTTATTGTATTGCTCTGTCATACTACTTGCAAGCACTAACTCTCCTTCACAAAAGAATGTGCTTGTTTTTCTTTTCATATCAAGACAGTCTTTTCAACACATCTTTTGAGCTTACTGCACCTGATTAGGAAAATCTGAATTTTAGATTTTTTTTCTTGTTTTTTTTTGAAGTGCTGTTATCTGCTTTGCTCTGATTGGTACGAGTAAGGCATCCATCACCTCAGCTCCCATAGAAATTCACTGCTAGCCTGGAAAGATACCTGCTTTCGATTTTGAAAAGTCAGGGGAGCATTTGTRCTTGTTTAGGGAAAGAAGAACTGATAGATAATTGTAGCATCCATAAGAATAGGGAGAATGCCTCTGTCTTCCTTTCYAGGGATAAACCAAAGTGAATGTTCCTGTTTAGTGAACTTGCCCTCCATGTTGTTCTGCAGAGAACTGAGCCTGAATATTAATAAATGGACTATAATCAGCAATATCTACTTGCCCARCTGAGCAGTATCTCACAAATTACCTACATTCTCATTTGCAGAAAGAAAGAGATACAGATAATTTCAAAGCTGTAAAGAATACTTTATCCKCCAGGATTGTACCACAAAAATGAGTATGTGACCCTTACAGTGCAAGTAGTTGGTAACCTAATGGTATAAGTACCACAGACTGACGCTGCATATGGACGTTAATGCCCTGAAATGAGTTTGCCACTGTGATCCACCTCCATCCCGTTGAGGCTGTGCTTGTAGCTGACTGGGACTGAAGAAGGTGAATAGTGTTGCTATTGGGAGTTTGGCTGAGACACTTGTTTCAGTATTGACAAAACAGGGTGCGTTGGAGCTGCAAATTTAGATTGCCATCCAGCCGGTAGCTGCTTCCACTGCCTGGCGAGAACCACAGCAGTCCATCTGATGCATTAAAGGGCCATGTGAAACTCAGATGCAAAGCATGTGGCAGTGGAGTAAATTCCTTGTTATCTATGGAGGAACCTTAATTTACCAAAGAAGCTGCGCYGTGCTATTAAACAAGCCCGTGTGCCTTCTTTCCATTGCCAGCACGAGAGCCTCAGCACTCAGCCAGATTTCCTGGGGCAAGCACCGAGATTCTTTCCCTGGCTGATTCACASCCTGTGGACATCACTGCCAATTTCCCCCTAACTCTGGGCATGGTGCTCTACGCAAATATATGAGTTTGCATAATTGTGATTAATTGGAASACGCCTGCACTCTGGCTCTAAAAGCTGTGCAGTTAATGCAAGTGCAGCTTTGTTCAGTGAAGCTTTCTGCTTATCTCTAGGACAGCAGTTTGACAMACCTCCCCCAAGTACTGCCTTCTGCTTATGCCTCAAACTACAGTTGGGCAGAGCTTCCTGTGGGGGTAAAGAGATAGTTCAAATTCATGGTGTGGTAGATCGTTTGCGGTGTGGAAGCTGGAACCAGTTCCATTATCTCATGTAGTGATAAAGTGCCTGTGGTTCACTGTCATTTTGAGGGGAAAAAGAAAAATTAAAGAGAAATATTCCAGCATGCAAGATGGTAAAAAAGTAATAATGTTTGAGGTTAAACAAAAGCCTTAATCCAAAACAGTTTGCATTCCTATTAGAGCTCTGTAACACTTCTGAAAGAATGGAGTCACTTTTGAAATGGAACATCCTCTCAAAATGAGAAGCCCAAGCTTCAGCTGAGGTTAAAATATTTGAACTAGAGATGATCCAAACATACTCTTTCAATGAATCTTCATTTGCAAGAAAATTGACACAGGCACCAGCAATGCAGCACCAAACAATGCCTTTGCCTTTGCGATCAGAGGCTCCAAGGAGATTTCTAAACTTGGAAAACCACAGGGCACCAAAGCCCAAAACAGGGACTGGGAGTTCCAAGGCACCATCCCATCGGTTGAACACCRCAGAAGGCTGTGGCCGTGACCCCTATTTGACATACAGCCCAGTACAGTGATAACGATGGGGCCCAGGAATAAAGGAAAAAACAGAAGGCTCCYTGAATGCTTGTGATAAGGCCAGTTTCAACAGAGAAGCTTTTATATCAACAAAGCAGTGGTCACCAGGTTAAGTTAAAGTCATGGGAGACCTGAAAGGGGTCTCCTTTCAGGAGCTGATACAAAAGTCAAGGATGATACAGACGAGAAAACTAGCAAGGAAATAAAAATGAGAGACCAGAGGAGCAATTCTGTCAGTGCCATTTCTCTGGATAACTAAATATATGGAGGCGGACTTTTCTGTGTGTGTGCTAGACCATATCTGTCCAATACTCATGCTCTCTGTTGTGCACACCCATTAGGGAGATTGGATGGACTACAGAAAAGTATAGGGGGCAGATCAACCCACTGGGTTTATTGCAGTCRGGGACAGTGGGGCCCAGACTAGGACTCTGCACAGAACAGACGCCTTTCATGTTGGTATCAGTAGTCACTGAACTAGTTAATTTTAAGAAAAATGAATGAAGTTTTTAAATGGCACATGTTTTCACACTGAAAAATCAAAGGTTTCAGCTAAAATGGAAATAAGTCTCAAACATAATTTTTCAGTGACTGCATTTTCCAAAGAAAGCAACCCTTTTTAAGATCTGCAGAACTATACCAAGTATATTTACATTGAGGCTTGCCCCTTATTCATGCTCTGGAGCTGGTAAAGGGCCCTGACTAATTGCTATGGCTATAGCTATGGTTGTGTGTTAACTTATTTAATTGTTTATTCTGGAGAGGCCAAAGCATAAAACTAGGTGCTGCTCACATCAGGGGAAACCAGGCAAGGGTGGGGACTGGTGTTGAGAAAGGTAGCTGGGTGGGATTAGATTTTAGACTGCCAGTCTGGGTGAACTTTAGTGCTAGATGATCTTGATGAATATTTAGGTGAGAGAAATGACAGAGGAATAGATGTGACATTTCTGAATGAGGTCATGTCTCGTGTTAGAGACGGGATGGGGGAAGCTACAACTGGTGGCAAAAAATGGAGGGCTTAAGTCTTGAAAACAGCTTGCACATTTCTGTGCAGTGACCAAAGCCTCAGTCTTTGCACCTCAAACAGGCTGCCCTCACAGCATATGGCTGGGAGGATCTCTGTGCCTTGGGTGGCCATGCCTCACTATTTTGGGCCATAAGACAATGCAACATATTTAGGGTCCTGCATCAGCAGTCTGCATCAAATGCCCAAAGTATGTAGTACACACACATATATATTTATATACTATACATATATACGGTATGGTGTCATTTTTTTCAGTTTATAGCCAGAAATAACACTGTTGACTGTGAGGAGACCATGGAGGGCAGAACTTTGCCTTTTTCCTTGGCCTATGGACCAATGGCCCTAGGTGCAGCTGTCACATCCAGGGAGCCACTAAGGGTCATGCAGCAGGGAAAAGAAATCTTTACCTCTCAGCTCAGACTGTTCCTTCTTCACACATCTCCAACACTTATCCCCTCATTTAATTTCTCATTCCCTCCAAATCCTTTTTGGAACTAAGCTACATATCTGACTTCCAAGATCCTTTGTATTTTCATCTCCCTGGCAGCACAATGCAAACTTTTTTTTGTGTTGACCTTTCCTCTTTCTATAGCCTTTTCCCCTTCTCTCATTAAACATGTAATTCCTGGTTTTGTTCTGGCCCAACATATGAATGTGGTATTTGCATAGGCTAGAAAAGCATACAAGTCCCATTTGGCAACTTATACCCTTTTCTAAAAAAACAGCAGAACATTTCACCGTATTAGGGGTCCGTGGTTTTACCTGTTTTGCAGCTGTGTCTACACTCACAGTATCTCTTCTGTAAAGCTGATGACTGGTGTTTCCCTGCTTTCAAGGGGCAGTATTGGAGGGTCTTTGTGCACCAACAAACTAATGAGAAAACTTCATTTGCTGGCTCAGTCTAGGTAGAGACCTTTGCTCAATAGTATTTTCATCTGCATGACTTTAATGAAGAGAAAAAATCTTAAGGCCGAAATGAATGCTTTGGCTTTCACTGTTCCAAGGAGAAGCTTCTGTATAGTCATCCTAGTTTTCTCTGATCCCCAGCTACTTCTGTTTCTACCATCTCTGCAGGTGCCTGTTGCATGGACTGTCCTGAACAGGCCACACAGACCTAGGACATCACGTAGGAGTCCACACCAGACATGTAGACCAGAAAATCTGCTGTGGGAACATGCCAACAACCTGCATCCAAACAGCTGGCACCATGGTGCTGCCTCGGAGGTAGGTGGGAAGGGGGCTTGCCATGCCAGCCACGGGGGTTGCAGCCTGTGCCAGCAGAGCTGAGCTTGCTGGAGGTGTTTTCTAACCCCAGTTTCATTGACCTAGGTGGTTATCTTCACAACTAGTCTGACTATAAGGAAGTGAGAAATACACAGCAATATTTGGACTGGTTATTTAGAACTTGCACTGGCTTTGATTTCACCTGTGTTGCAGGTTTCTCCTCTGTTGYGGTGGAGAGCCTTAAAACACAGGGCACAGAGGAGGTATGGAGGAATGCACAGCAGATTTGCAAAATGCCACTGTGACGTGTTGACAGCAGGCCCAAGCAGCGGATATTTCTTCAAAGGAGAGTATAACCTGCCATATTTTCTTCCTTCCACTTGCTGTTAAAATACTTCCTTGCTAGTGAAGTCTTTAGGCTGTGGAGAACACTCCTGAAGCTGTTGGAGGCTAGTGCAGAAGAATGTCACATTTTGCATTGTGTTGAAGCGGTCACTGCCTGCGCACTGCAGATTAAACCCATCTGCCAGTCAARGCACTCGCCCCAGCCCATAACTCCTGCTTTCTGACAGCTCCCCCCTTCTTTTTGCAGTCAGGTTTCCCTGTGGCTGGTCCCTACATGTTTGTCTGATCTTTGCCTGAACAGCTCAGCCCCGTAAAACCATCCAGATGTGATCCTTTACAGCTTCCGCAGGCACCACGGAGCCTGGCTGGGTGCCTAATGAGAGAAGCTGTGCATAGGAGTCCAGTGAAGGGGAACCCTCACTTGATAATTTTTCATGTCAGAAATCMACCCTGGCTAAGCGTTTATCTTGAGACTTTGATCTCAGAGATTTAGCTCTCCCCGTGGAGCAAGAGCAGATTCTTGGTAAGCTGTATCTGTAGTCCTGACAACCCTTTCAAGTGTCTAGATGGTGAAAAGAGARACCATTACGTCCTCTTTTAAACTCAACTGCAACAGTTCAACTACTTAACATGTTTACCTCAGGATGACCCTATTAACGCTGCTTCATCCCGTGGTACTGCAGGCATCTAACACAGTCAAAAGATGGAGGTCAGCAAAATGATTCTGGGAGAAAACAAAACAAAACAAAACAAAAAACAAAATCAAGCACTTTTTATAAAGAGTAGTACATTTGATAGGTGTGCTACATCACATGCGATCCCTATGAGGACTTTGAGATAGACCTAGAAAGTAAGGAGTTTGTGATATGCATTTACAGCTCATATTTTTCATTTAACAGTCTTGAAAACATTAACACTTGCAGAAAGGCTATTTAGTTAGTGCTAATTAAAGGGCACATTAAATCYCAGAGATTAGCCCAGGAAATGTACAAAACTGCTGCATTTACTTTATGCAACCCAGGGAGCAGGAGGAGGAGAAAAACAAGCTATCACAGTCACAAGTGATGAAGGGCTGTCTTAGAGTAGTTGTACAAGTCATTGGATTAGGAAGAGATCTGGAAAGAGAAAGGATGGAGACTCCAGCAACAGCCTCAACAGTGATACAAGACAGGGCAGCCCTGGAGATGCTAACCTGACAGGTCTGCCTCATGCCAGCAAGTTACTGGAGCAGCTGAGTAGGAAACTTACAGGTAACCATGATTTAGAACTACATTTTATTGATTTTTTTCCCTCCTTTCTATAGCTTAGTTTTCAATTGTGTAATTGACCTAAGCTTTTTACTTTTKCTAGAATAAATCTTCTATTTTTCCCATTAATCTGACATGGTATTTAAAACAAGCTCAGGCATTTCTGATAAATCAGAAGTCCTTCCTTCTCCAGGTATCTAAACAAACTGGTTTTGCTGACAAACCTGTTAGGTACTTAACATCTCAGACAACTGGTTTCAGAAATCTCAGAAACTGGATTGAGTTTCACAGCAATTTGTGTCTGGATATTTCTTTCCAGCACCTTTTYTGTTTTGTTTTGTTTYGGTTTGACTTGTTTTGTTTAATTTACAACAAATCTGAGTGTGAGCCTTTTTAGTCTGAGYGAAAGTGAAGCAGCTAACATATTCAGGAAACCTGGTTTTATGGTAATCTGTTTTATTCTTGCTACACAGTTAATTGTCCAGCTCATTGTAGCAGTTCATGCAATTTTTTTTTCTGGTTACTGTTGTTAAAGTAGGGTCTGGAGACTCATTCAGGAATATCTGTGAACTTGTCTGGCGAATTCTTTCTGCTAACAGGAATTTTGAACACTCTTACTTCATGTGATCAGAAAAAAAGAAAAAATAGGGAAAAAATATAGTAATGAGGTATGAAGCCATTGAGTRAAGTCTAATGAAATCAACAGGAACTGTCTTTTTTAGAGACTGAGTATGAACTTCTGGATGGATTTTAGTGCTTGGTTGCAATCAAGGTTTCTTGCATCTCTTTCATTAACATAATGCTGAAGAAATAAGTCTCCAAAGAGGTTGCCAGTATGGTCATGCTAACAATTAAAATTGGATGTCCAGAATACGCAGGTAGTAAAAACACATAAAATATATACTCAGTAAATAATTTTTTATATATATATATATATATATTATAGGCCTTGCAGTTTTAATTTCACAAGGAAGTTTGAGGTCTGTGTCCCAACAAGCATCAAGAGTTGCTCCACTAATCTAAAAAAGAATTAGGCTTTTGTTTGAAGTTCATGATGAGTGCWACATACAGAAAAGTTATTTTGCATGTATAGATTATATTTTTTAAATGAAAATACAAAATAACATCTTAAATAGCAGTGTTTGAATGCTATAAAACAAAATAAAATGGCTATTTTTATTGAATTTGGAACAGAGGATACATGGAAATGTTAAACTGAATTTGTTTAACTTATGAAGTCATGACTCAGTTATGATTTCTCCTCAGCCAATGCTGTTCTGTCGACAACAAGTAGCCATTTAATATTAGGCAAGCAAATGATTCAAAAGGAATAAGTTGCTTATTTGTTCCTTTTACTAATAAAAAAGAAGTGTAAACAGCTAATATGCCTTTGGACACAATCTGAGGAATTCTTCTGTTATCAGGTATTTCAACATCTGTAGATTTGGACATGTCATGGAATATACCCGAAATATCGGTTAATCGGTGGCACAATTCAGACTTTATGATGAAAATGATGCTTTTTCATCACTGCCTTCCTCCTTCATTCTCTTCTCTTTGGGTCTTCCGTATTTGTTTTTTTTCCTTCCTGAAGAATGCTGCTTTGAAGCCGAAACTTATTAACTGTAGATTGTACAAATATGTCTGTCAGACATAGCTCAGAGATTTACAGTCTCTTTATCATTAAAGTGAATTATGTATATATTTTTTAGAGGCTTGACAGCAGAGTAGGTCTCCTGAAGTGTTGTTTTGTTTTGTTTTGTTATTCAAAGCACAGGAGCATTTTACTTCCTCTAATTTTCAAGTTTTGGATACATTTGCATTTTTTGACTTAGGAAAGAGAATAGTATTTCAATATCTTGTTGAGCATTCATTCATTACTCATACCAGTTCACATACCAAATGATTCTTTGTCAGTCACTGAAAGAACTAGGGTGGAACTAGGTGTGTATGCAGCTGACTTAGGCCTCTAATATTTTTTGTCTGTGCTACTTGACTATGGAAATTTTAGAATATTTTCACTTCCTTCTATTGCTGAATGGGAAACTCTTCCTGGAAATGATCACAGTCATTTTGCTCACACCAGGCAAAAACATCTTTATGGTTAAGGTGCCAGGGAAAGGTCTTCATCTGGTGTGAGCTGAATTTAATTACTTGGATGTCAATGAGAATTATGTCAGTTGAGTCTATTTGAGGATTTCAAATATTACAGAAGTACCCGTCTGGACCTAATAGTCTTTCTTGAGAAGAATGACCTGCCTGTAATTTTTCAGCAGGTGAAGGCTCACCCACTTCATCACCTCATGAGAAAAGCACTGTCTCCTTCMTGTTCTCAACATATCATTTATGTTTTCATGAAGATAAATAAACTGACGCCTAACATATTACTAAGCACTTCCATTGCTTTTGTTGAATAATGATGAGATGATATGTAATAGTCAGCTAGCATAAATAAAACCTGGAAATTTTTACAAAATTAATTTGGTAGAGAAAAAGGTAGGTTTAGGAGTGGTTGTGTGTATGTTTGTTTATGCATCTGCCTTCTGTGAGAAAGAGTGTGAGACCAGACATCTTTATTAGCAAAACATTGAGTTAATTCTTTCCTACATTAATGATGCATGTTTTGTTTAGCAAACAGACTATCTGATTTTCCAAAGAGTCATTACATTAGCACAGTTCCTTTTAAAATGTTATTAGGTAGCCACCGTGAAATACTATGAGCTCTTGGCTTGAACTTAAAGACAGGTTCTCCAGCTAGTTGTGTTGAATAGAGTTCAGCAAGCTTATATCTATCTCTGACTCTCCATTTTTTTTCCTGTGTTTCTTTTGCAGTTCATTTCCATTTCAGTAACTATAGTCCAGGTTTGCAGAAGTCAGGAGTTCAGTGCCCAAGAATCCGAAAGGGTGCCTCTAGGAAGAAGAAAATTCCTCTTTAGTTTGCTTATCCAGTGATCAGCTTCTGCAGAGCTCACTGTCTGTCTGGACAGCCTCTWACTGCACTTCTTCAGCATTGAAGTGATGGAAGGTAAGACAATTAAAAGTGAGATATACAAATGATGCGTGGAGTATTGGATGTGTGCAAATCCTTTTAAATCTTCTTGGCACCTGTGGTTTGTGGACAGATATTGATTTTCAGAGGAGAAGCTATTCTAACATGCTGACCTTCTTTCTTTTCCAAGCTGTTTGAAGCTTTCAAATTACAGCAAAATAAGAAAAAAAGAAGTCYACATTTTATTTTTCTTTACAATGTAACAGCTCTTTTGGAATTTTGAAATTTTAAATAAAAGGAGTTTATATATATGTCTTCCTTTTCCATCTGTGAATCTAATAAATTAGTTTCCCTAATACAAACATTTATCCAGACAGTTTTTGTTTTGCTCTTTTTTTTGGTAATGTCTACTAAGCACACTGAAGGACAGCATAGCACATACATGGAGAGATGAAGGTAAATGTATTCCCTAATATTAGTGGAGAGAGAGAGAGATAATTACAAGCAGTCTCCTTAGTGTGATTTATCAAGGTTTTCAAGCAGATACAACTTCTGGATAGGAGAGGAAAGGCATAGACYCAGAAGATACAATGTCATTTTGGGGTTCAAGAGATCTGAGCTCACCTCTTGCTTCATCAGAATTTTTGCAAGCCGCCAGAAAAGGACATTCCCTCCTCCTAAGCTAAAATAAAACACCGTATCCTTGCTTTGCAGAGCTAGGTTGAGGGTGACACTGAGAAAGCTATGAGGTGTGACACCATTTGGGAAAGGCAGCTCGGCAATAAATCCCATACCTCAACACCTGGATGATTTGGGACCCACACAAGTTGCAGGCTGTACTCTGAGGTTGTCTGATTTTTTTTTTCCCCTTATAATATTCTGATAAAGAGCATGGATTTTCAAACATGTTCCCTGCCTTCCTCAAATGCTATTCAGCCCCCCTACTTTTTTTTTCCCCCCCTATATTTTTACCATCACTCTCTACAACAGTTTTCTTCTACTAAATCAGGTCATTTTTCACCCCACTCTCTACTCATTGGCCTCTTTCCCTAGGGCAAGTAGAAGTGGATCATTCATTCCATTCAAGCATTTAAAAAAAAAAAAAGAAAAAGAAAGGAACCCCCACACACACACATTTTCAAACTGCTAGCCCTAACTGTCAAATCTTGGAATCGGTTTAATAATTTGAATCAAATCCTTTGTTCAGAATACAAAAGAACCAGCAAAGAGGATAATGGATTATTCACTGTCATGTCTCATCTGGAAGTTATCTAAAGGCTGCTTTGATAGGTGGATGAGAATCGATGGTGTGACTAATGTAGCATCATTATGTTGCTATTACCTGTAAAATGCACTGATGCTAGAATCATGAGAAGTACTATTACAGAGCATGCAGACTGGATAAACACTGAAGGAAACTCTGGAATTTCATCCATTTTACACAATGCATCAGCATATTTTTTTTCCTACTACTAATGAGGTATTGGAAGTCCCAACACAAAACAGCCTCATGTTGATGCTGTTTTAGCTAATGTTTGCTTTAGCATGGCATTACAGATAATTTGGGGAATGCAGATGTACAGATACTCAGGCAGGAGTCTTTCATTACCTAACTGTCTTGTGATGGCTCTAAGACTACATACACCTGTCAAAACAAAGCCACAAAAGGTCTAGCTACAGTCCCTCTGCTCCGGACGAGCTGGCTGCTGCCCTGTCRGCTCCCCGTGAGCGCTTCCAGCAGACAAGACAGAAATCCTGGGCTGTTCCTAGTGCAACTCTCCAATTCCCTTGCCATACCTTATGTAGCTCTKAGAGATCTCCTTATGCCATAAGAGGTTTAAAACTGTCAATAATTAGTGAGACTTATGAGTGTTTGCCAGAAACTGCTGGGTTTTGGTATCTTGTTTTTTTCTTCCTCCTAGTTGCAAAAGCTGTGATGTTCAATAGTGGGTGTCTAGTTCAGAATCGTCCCAAAAGGCACAATAGTGTTCATTAATGTGTCCTATTTCCCCTCTGCACTGCGTTCTGCCTGTTTTTCTTTCCTCATTTTGCATTGTTTAGTCTAACAGCAACATCTCTCACTTTCCTCTCGAAATCTCTGCAGTACAAAGAATTGTATGTGGGTATTCTCGAAAATCGTCTAACGGATATTGTATTCCTGCATGTGGTAAATTGCTTTCACCYTAAAAATCGATCATTATTCTCAAAGACTGTGATAGTGGTTACTTAAGAACAAGAAATACATAAGTTTACATACAAAAATCCAGGATATAGATTGCAGTAATAAACTCTAGGAAATATTCATGGGCATGAGGGTCAAGAGAAGTTAAGCAGTGACCCTGAAGTAATAGTACATTATGGTTTTCAGCTCCAACATACTGAGCAGAAAGAAACAAATCGATTTTTTTAAAGCTCTGAAAATTAAACYGACCACAGTAACAGTATTTTACTGCACCTCAGCAAAAAACATAAACTCTACCATAAAAACTGGTCAAGTTAAAAAAAAGAAGTCACTATGGACACAGAAGGCAAAATTCTGTTCTTGGTAACTCCYGTGTCTCGATAGGGCCAGTATTCCCTCACGACTTCACCAGTGCAACTGATGACAGAATCAGCCCAAAATCTGGGGACTAGGGCAGTACAGAATTGGCTTTCTTTTGGGAAAGAAGGGGTTGAATAGAGTTCTTCAATGTAATAGAGAGATGAAAAAATAAAATGAGAAACTTTCCTTTGCTTTAGAAAAGCCCTGTTTCAACCTAATTTCAGCTTGCTATCTCAGGATATTCTTTGTTGAAGAAAATCTCAACTATCAATTTTTTTTGACAATTGCCCAGAAATATCAATGATAAAAGATCTCAGTCTGCATTCTGATTGATTGCTGTGCTCATGAAAACAAAGCAATTTTGCTAAATCTTGGCTCCGAATTGATCATGTATTAGAACAACTGTCAGGAAAGTAATTGCATTTTAAAATGTATAAAGTACGTGCAAATTTGTGCTTATCTTTTTGAGTGCTTATATGTGTGCATTCTAAGATGAGAAACAGAGCAAGAAGAAACTACCTGTCAATGAGACAAATCATCTTTGTGCKGGGTACATGGAGACATGTTTTAGTTTAGATCACATCCCAAAATGTAACTTCTAGGGGGGGGAGTGTGTAATAGAAAACCTGTGCCAAGCATTGTTCCTAATGCAGTAACATGTAACTTGACCCTACTTTACCTCARCCACTTTACTAAATTATGTACAGCACAAGAATAAAAAATATCAAGAAATCTACATGCTCAGGACTGAAGATGAATAAAGACATCTTTCAGAGTGCAATAAAATCTTCTATTGCATATATATCTAGCACAGTATCTCAAACTGCATTTTTAAAAGATATATTCAGATCCTAAACACAAATTTTCCTGCTCTCAAGTTAGAAAAATCTTCAGTATCTGCAGACACAAATAAGCACTTTGGAATTTTGTGAATTTTATACAATAAGTTGAACTAATCCCTCATAGTAAGACAATCTCCATATCCAGTGCATACCAGTAGGAAAGATAAACAAGTATAAATCATGTTGTCTGGATTCTCATTTACAGATAGTAGAATCCTGGCAGAGGCTTCTKTCTTGTGGTTTCTTCTAGAAGCAGAGACATTAGCATTTTTAAGTTTCAAAGCTTTGGGGGAAAAAAAATCCTGTGTCATTTATTGTTGCTCAGCTGAATCTTTGTTCCGCTGTGTGTATTGAATATGCTAGCTGAGGGCATCGGTTATATAAAATATGAGAACCAAGGGGARATGGTCTCTTACTGGTTTGTGGTCTTCAGCAAGCTCTGTGCTCAAAGGAGCCACAGCAAAGTACTGTGGCCTCTCTTTGCATATAATACATGCTTGACTTSATCTATACCCAAGATCTCCCTCAAAGGCCACTGTTTGCCATAAAAGAAAAAGCTTGTCCATCACTAGGCCACACTGCAGGGCAACCAGATTCAACTCCTTGCCCCCAAGATAGTTCTTCCATAGATTTGGGCAAATTCCTATGGTGCAGACTTTGGTACCCCAATGGAGCAAGGTATCTGATGTCTAATGGCACACTCAGCTCAGCTCKGGGGACAGTGTGGGTGAATTCACAAGCCAGGCTTTTCAGCGAAGTCAAAAGAGTAGGGAAGGCCTGAGACAGAAGCTTCCTAACCGGCAGCATGCTCAGGAGACACAGTCATGCCTAAGGCATGAGAAATCCTGAGGAGGAAGGGGCACCTCTTGTCCCAGATCCTTCCTGCATTTGGCTGCCTGATTACCTGCAAACCTAAGCAGTACAATTGGGCCTCATGGCATGGAAGCCCCTTCCTAGAGCTTATTCTTCTTGTATCTGTGATAGGGCTTGACTCTTGGGATCTGGTCYCTGCTCCTGAAAAGACATGCATTTTTATTCAAGGACTCAGTAATGAAAATATGGTATCTAATTTCTGTCTCTAAAATGAAAAAATGGCACAATTTTCTTGTTGTTGTTGTTTTCATTTGTTTGTTTTTGAAACTAGAGAAGGTTTAGCTTTTTTGATCGGTGAATTACTCCCTGTGTCACGATACCTTCTACAGAAGATGAGTTTAGAGGTTATTTCAGCTAGTTTTATACTGTCAGGTGACTGCCAATCTTCAGACTTTAGGAACTTTAACTTCAGGAAGTTAAAGGAGCACAGCAATTTTAAGAGAAATTCCAGGAAATTTCATCTAGCCTTTGCCTGTTTCCTTCTCCATTCCTTCTCACACCATTCCTCTCATTCCTCTTCCCTTTCCTTCTCACCTCCACTTTGACATCTCTTTGACAGTTAAGTAGTGTTGTGTTTGCCTTTAGCAAGTGGGATGGGAAATGAGCATGGCTGAAGACAGCCTTTCTGGCAGTGGTGACTGTAGGTGTTAGGTTGATGAGGCTTGCTGGAGCAAAACAGCTCGGGTACCTACTCCCACATGCAATGTGGGCACAGGGTGAATACAACATGATAGGGCAGTGCTGGCCAAAGTAGAGAGGCTTAGGTGTGTGAGATGTAAGATGAAGGTGAAGATAACTAGAATGAAAAAGAAAAAAATTCTCAATCTACAATATTTAAGAATGGTGGCCTTAGCTGATTAGTCCTTTACTGTATATGCTAAGAAGTAAATCACAGTGATGAAATTGAAGTATGTATTCCAGTTAAGCTAAAGCATGTGCTTTCAGCAGATGCCTAAAAGTTAAATGTGTGTTTAAAATCTTTGCTCCATTGCCACCTCTGACAGAAATGGTCTAGGACATTATATCATTTATTGCAGTTCCATCTGTCTGTAATTAAAACTTAATKTGTGCTTGCCACCATTTTATAGATATTACATAGGAGTTGATAGGCAGTCCAACTTTTAGAGTTTTCTATTTAGGCCAATACTTTTCATTACAAATAAAAAACAAAAACAAACAAACAACAAAACAACAAAACAAAGCAAAGCAAAGCAAAGCAAAGCAAAGCAAAACAAAACAAAACAAAACAAAACAAAACAAAACCAACAACTAATCTCATACAAGGGCATTCCAGAACTATGTCTATCTGAATATGCATTTTGGCACTTTCATTCCAGAGCATTTTCAACACAAACCCTGTCCTCTCCTAAAAATATTCACTCTTATGCATTTCAGAACATCATCAAGTAGGATGTGTTGTAATTTCTAAATAGCGTTTTTGAAAACTCATGATACCCTAACAACACCAAAACACTGTGCTCATACTTATCTCTATTTGGATAACCTYGATTTTTTCAAGATTGTTCTGCAGCTACTGATGTGTTTAAAATTAAGCCGGTGCTACATACTTCATTGAAAATTGATTGATGAGAGATTTGATAAGAAGATTCATAGAACCCTGATGTTAAATTCCGAGCTAGTATACCTATTCATTTTTTGATCAATTGCAGATATGTTGTGCAGATGTACACCATAAACTGTGTCATTGAATGTGAAATTACATCTTGCAGATAACTTCAGGATTTATTTCGATTATTCTTTAAGGACTGCCATTACTGTTCAACAGCACCGTTGTGTGCCGCTACTTTCCCATCCAGAAATGACATAGAAAATACAATTTAAGCTCTAAGGACATTTCTAAGTGTTATGTAAATKAATTTCTAAGATAGGTGTTAATTACTTACAGAGAAGAATATGTCCTGTAAAACATCTCTGCCTAAATTTCGCTGATGGTCAAGGAATAATTAGCAGTAGCAATACTTCCTCTCCCTGCACGCCCTCCTTCCCCACACAGGAGATTTAATCATGATTGCTGAGGCTAAAAACTCGCAATTCACTGTCCTTCAGCATAGTTAAAATGAAATATTTTGGACATTTCCTTTGGGCAGTTTGCTRTTGTTCTACTGGATTTGAAGTTACAGCAATTTGACTCCYAYGTCCATTAATCTGTTTAYTTATTTATTTATTTCCCTTAGCTATTGAAAGCAAGTATTGTTGTKTCTGTAGTGCACCTGAAGTGGTTTTGCAATTGAAAACTTGTGTGTTTTCTCTCTTCTTACGCAATGATCTATCTTGATACAGAGTACTGTTGTCTGCTGCATAAAGTAGCAAGTGCTATTCACAAAATGAGTATAGCTTTAAGAGAGTACTAATACTTTACTGTTAAATAGAATAGGGTGTCCATATGATTTACAGTGCCAGCAATGTATTAAATATATCATCTGTGTGTCAGATAAGGCCAAAATATCTTCTTCTTCTGATGCACAGGCTGCTGTTGTAGCTCTATTTTGGAGTCATAAATTAGGTATTGAGTATTTTAATATAATTTGAAKAGAAAAGTGGGGTGATGTACCTTTGTGGTGCACTGCAGTTCTGTAGCAAGTGATTTCAAAATGGGAAATACAAACCTGTCAATATTTGCTCATTATTCACATATTTTGAAGCTCAGTACGTATCATGAAAGCTGAAGGAAATTAAAGAAAATTTTTAAGAGAAAGAGAGTTTATCTTAGGTAAGTGACCTACTTTTTCTCTTATCTCAAATGTTTGTTGAGGAATTTGGATTTACTAGTTAAAGCCATTATTATTATTATTATTATTACTACTACTATTATTATTATTGAGTATAATGTTGTAGATATCATTAACAGTGATAGCTGTTTGGATATATTTTTACATACGTTAAGCCATTTAAAAAGCTTTAAAACCAACCAACCTTCCTCCATTCCTGTCCTTGTCAATCATGTCTCTCTCARTAATAGGCAACCAAACAGTCATTTAATGGCTCTACCTGTCCATGAGGTCACCTTAGGCTCTCCAAAGGACATGTCTTTTGATATAGGCAGACATTTTCCCCAAAAGAGGATATTTCTCATATTCTAAAAACCTAAACTGGTATGGTACAAAAATAGTGGGCATTTTTTCCCATCTATTCATAAAACAAGAATATGACCAACAAAMGAAAACTAGTATATCATGGACAGGGTGCATCTTTCTTCTTAAATCAAACTTTATACACAGTTCAAGTGTATACAGCTAAGAAAACTACAC
The DNA here is from genome assembly GCA_003342815.1 of Eudromia elegans. Lineage (NCBI taxonomy): Eukaryota > Metazoa > Chordata > Aves > Tinamiformes > Tinamidae > Eudromia > Eudromia elegans. The sequence continues at coordinate 738,329 of PTEX01000258.1, read as the reverse complement.
CTTTTGTGCTTCTAAGGAAGACACCATTTTCACCTGACTTACTGCTAGACGAAGCTGGACAAGTGCAAGGATATAATGCTTGCCTATAATCATAATCAAGGCACCTGAGCGTTGATCACCTGAACAGTGATCATACCTTCAATTTTGTAGAATGATAGTGTAAATAATTGCTAAGGATAGTGCTTCTTAAACAGCTACTTTACCAGGTTTTCCTTTACTGCTTGTTCTGCAAGTTCCTCCTTTTTATGCTGGGTTCTTCCCCATTTTTTCCTAAATACCACACTGCTGATGGTACTAAGAATTTTTCAGGATTTCAAAGTTTTTGAACACCACTCAGGCAACATTGAAGCCTGGGATTCTCTTTGAATAGGAAAAAAAAAATATATCCAATCTTGTTAAGTAGGTATGGCTGGTTTGTAGGCAGTTGTACTCAGTGAKCAAAGCAAAGCAAAGTGCTACAGTGGGCAATAGAAATCAGATCCAAACCCTCAAGTAGCTGAAGTGCTGGACTACCTTTGAGCTGAACTTACTCTGTAACAGAGTAGCAGAAGTTACTGTTTCTGCAAGACTGTCCCCTATTTTATTTCCATGAATTCATAAATTCGACATGTTAAGTTTAGGCTTCATGATCATTTATTTTCAAAGATTAGAAAATACATTTTGAAACAACGAGTAGTGACTGAACATAGAGATTGGAAGGCTGTTGTGGGAGGGAAGAGCTAACAGCAAAGAGAAAATAAGCACTCAAGTGAATGGTATGAGATCTAAGATGGAACAYGCATGTTTTGTGTTCTAATATTAAATTAATTTCCTCCTATTAATTGTACCTACCAGCAAAACTCCTAGCTCCAACAAACCACTACCCCTTTACAGTATTCTGATATAAACACTGTTTTGAGTTACAGATTCACAACACTTGAAAGAGAAAATTACTGCATTATTCATATTGCAGTTCAAACCGATGAAAACAAAAGCATCATGATATGCTTGTATTTCCTATTGTGTTATTTCCTTTGTAGTGTATCAGATAGGAGAGCACTATTTATATGAAAAGAAGTCTTCCTCTCACTCACATACATGCCTCGCATTCCCTACCTGGAGTGCACTGACTCAAAGCCTCGGGCAGTGCTCATCGTGTCTGGTGTCACAGGAGAACACAGCAAAATGAGAAAGAGCAGGAATGCTTTGAGCATCTACAATGGTATGTTGAAGGTGCAAATCCTCTGCAGGTTATCTTGAACTCTCTGAAAATGATTTTGTCTGATGATGTAAATCTCTTTTATGAGATATGGCAAAGAGGTGGGGATAAGGCAAAATGCTAGTCATTATGTGAAGCATTAAAAACAAGATAGCTGAAGCTAGAACTTAGAATCCAAATTTTGACACTTAAACAAAAATACTACAATTCTCACTGTCTTCAGTAAAATTTTCAGGCAATTAACATTCTTGAAAATCAGGTGACATTATTCATGATAATTAAGATAGCAGTGCATGAGGGCCAAGAAGGCCCACATCGAATGCAGCAAATAAGCACTTCTACTTCAGGGAATTTATAATCCAATATATGAGACAAAGACAATACAGAAGATGAGTATAACTTAACCAGCATGACTGAAGCAAATGTCTATTTGTGCAAAAATCTAGTTTTYTTTCATAGAGAGGGGAGAAGAAAGAGGATAGAAGGGCAGAATGAAGATGCAGAGATTAGATAAAGAGACAAATGAAAGATTGACATTTGGAATAAATAGCTCATTGGCCCAGAAAAAGAAAAGTCCAGCCAAAACCACATATAATTCTCTGACTGTTTAGAGGTCCAGAGATGTACGTCTGTTGTTTGCCTTCCTTTTTACCATCTAGAATACGTACATGGATACATATTGTTACATATAGCTGTATCTGTTTATGAAAACATATATTTAAGAACTTGATTTAGTTATCCAGATTCGTTGGTCAAAGTTCASATGCAGCTTATTTGATTAATTTATGGCAGCTTAAAGAAGACAATACAAGTTTAATTTAATTTAAAGGACACTTATGTGCAACTTAGTTCTTCAATATCATGCTAAAAGAAATCAAAACTACCTGTGTCAGTTCTTCAGTGTTAGATTTTATAGTTTTCTCCGGTAAAACTCCATGTAAATTATGATAGTATTTGAAACTAATCTTTTTAGTTTGGGATAGATCTTTGAAGAAAGGAATGAGATAATATGTGAATTTAACTTCTTTTTATGGAAGGATGACTACATGGAAGTTAACTACATGGATTAAACTCACATGTCCCCATCGCTATAAGTCTTACCATGTTGAATTTTTACTGAGATTAATTCTCTCCCTTGCCTTCCATCATTCTACCCCATGCATATTTCAAAGGCAGATTTTTCTAATTTAAACAGAATTATGTTTTTTGTGTATAAGAATTACTTCTGGTAGATAAGTGATAATGAAATGCAAAGCCATACAAACAGAAAAATAAAATGAGTGTAAATCTGAATGTATCATTGCTGTCATCCCCAAATGTCAACTATGAGAAACAGATTTTCAAGCACAGGTTCACAAAGGTAATAAAATAGGCAAATTTTAGTGTGTCTTAAAGCAACATCAGAGGAATTACCAAAATGCAGCAATAATACTCCTTTAGAAGTCACCTTGACTGGTTAACATATATAAAGTTGTTATGATTTACCTGAACTTTTTATCCGGAGCATCCTTTGGCCATGGAATTTTCTCAAAAGAGTCCAGAGGATCTACCTGCAAAATAAGACAGCTGAGCAGAAAGTACAGAGAAATGTAATCCCTTTTATCTCCCAGATTTGCTGTCTTTGGAATGCCTTGGACTATATCCCTATACTCTGTTATTTGCTTTGCATCAGGAGCAATTTCACATATAAGCACAGGGCAGCATTAAGTCTGACACTCCTATTTACCTCTTAGAGTTAATTTATTACATGTTTAATCATGTTTTTTTTTTTTAACCAATAAATACATCCCCTTTTTACAAAAAAAGTAGCAAATCATTATTAATTCCCTGACAACACTTTACATGAATCTTGTTGAATACTTTACAGTGTAAAACACAATATAAATGCAGGTGTAATACACAGTTTCATTGGAGATTAGTTGTAATGTAGTGCTTATTAATGTCCACTTTTTGCTCACATGTTGACGGGAATACCAAATAGACTACTCATGTTAGGGCTTTTGATATAATACGTACCTAAGTAACTATACTTTAAGAGAGTAATGATATCTCTGCTAAGTTGGTTGTATTCTAAGTTTAATGTGTCAAAACCATAAAAATGTGTTATAAAACCTGACCGATTCGCGTGGCATGTACATCATTAAAAAGATGTTAAAATTATACTGTTTTGTGAACTGCATTAAGTGGTCTAAAAAGGAAAAATGAACGATTTGAAGAAACTTACACACTAATTTGAAGGGCAAAATGAAAACAACTTGCTTTGGAGAAAATAAAAAAGAAATAAAGAATATATAATTACCTTTACATTATTTAAATCTAGCATCCAAAGCTTTCATAATATGTAGAAAATTTTAAAACACTAAATTCCCACTCTTTCTTTCGCCGATGCTCTCCACAGCTGTATGCTAATGATGGTACTGAGTGTGAACTGACATTTTCTTKCCATTATGATCAATCAGAGTCTTTGTTCTGGCAATGATCATGTACTTAAAGAGAAGATTAGAGAATTCCCATGAATAATTTGCTCTCATTTCTCCCTGTTAAACTCATTTAACCCAGCTGGGTATGCCTGTTGACTTGCCTCAAAGAATCACACTTTCATTAGGCAGAGAGAATACCCACCCTCTCCTATAGCTGATAATTTTTTGGCTTCATCCTACTGCATAGACATGTCTCTGAACTTGACCAACACATTTTCCAAAGCATAACAAATTGACATTGTTCATGAATAAAAGGACAAATGAACTGCTCTTACAAAAAAAAATTGTATTTAAACAATTGTATTTAAACAAATTCAATTGTATTTAAAAATCAATTGAACTGTGAGAATGTAAAAATACTAGCAWTCTTTCCATAGCTGGAAGAGTTGAACTGGTGCCTACCAGTAGAACCAGACACATGTGAATTATGGAGGGCCTGAGGACCATGAGAAATCCATCCACCCTGTCCGAGCCACTACATTTCTTTCTCACCACTTGAACCCTGGTTCTTGGATCCTCATCTAGACTGAACACTGTCTTGCTTTGTGGTCACATTAAGATAAATGGCAAAACATACAATTTTGTAATAGAAAAGTTAATATACTGTAAATTCTTGGTGGAATCCAAGGACACTACAATTAGATTTTGATGTATTCCTTCCTTCTTACCTCTAAGATTCACCTTGAATATCTCTATCAAAGTAAAATCTAAACTGTGTTGTGGTTTTATGATATTTTATTTGTCACATATTGACTATCCTTTAGAAAAAGCACACTTATTTTCTTTTCCATCATGAAATATATCCTTTAAAGATAATTATAGCTAAGATGGTGAATTAAATTGAAAATATGAACATTAATTTTCCCAGGATGTTTGCAGATCCATGGTTGGCTGCTTCAGGTGCATGCCAGTGAAGGAAACTATACTATCACCCTTGTAGTCAGCTTACCTGCTTTCCACATAAAACGGGCCATGTTAAAAGAGATACAGGAGATGACGTGGTTACAGTGTATGATGCTGGTACATATCTTAGGTGCTGCCTATCCTCCCTTTGCAGCATTTTGTTCTTCAGCCTCATACAGTGGAAGAGAATTTATTCACATTTCTTATTACCTAGCTGCTACCTTTAAAAAYAAAAGGCTGCCGTTAAGGACTTAGTAGAGAAAGATCTTTTTGTATATTTTTAAACAACCTAAAAGCCTGTCTTCTCACATACTGTAATCTACATGGAGCAATATGGCCCTCAGTGGAATTTTTTTTTTTTTTACGTACGTGTTTATGAACTGCCATTTCTGTTAACTTCTATATGAATTTCTCCCTCTCCTCCACCCAGAATAAAAGACTGAATATGCTACACTCTAACAGATGCTATAACTGCAGGTTACACATACACACAACAGTCTTTTTGTCTGATTTGTACAAATAGTGAGCAGTGGGGTCAATACCGGTATATAAGACATCATTTATGTGTGCACTTGTAAGGATGATTATCCAACAAGAACCCCTATAACGTATAGGGATATGTTATATACATACATACATTAAAGAAATTTGGAGCTAGTGAAGTAAGACAATCCAGACATCTCCACTGCAGACTGATTTTCTGTGGATGAGACGTGACTGTTGGTATGTCTCATAACTATGTTTGGATTTGAAAGGGAAATTAGCCAAAAACATAAGACAGCATTCTTTAAGACTGAGATTTTAGGAAGTGAAACAATTGTGAGAAAAAGCCTATCGACCACACTGCAGGTAGTTCAGTCTTTGTTACAAGTTTTGTGTTGCAATTTATTCCAGCTATTACCTTGGATCATTAACGTACAAGCATGTTTAAACTAGACTAAGTACAGTATTAATCATCTGGGTAGAGTAGCTATCTTTTGATTTGTTCCCAGAAAACAGACCACTGTTGGAAACAACAATGTTTATTACTTAGAATTTATGACAATAGCAGGTGGTATTTACACAGGGCTATTTTTAGGTGGGGAAGAAAAAGCCCTCATATAAAGACTTAACAATTTATTTTTAACTTGCATTTTCTTTAGATTTTGAAAGTGAAGTTATGGCAAATATAAATGAAAATATGATTTTTCCTGCTTTGGCTCATTTTCTTTCCTCCCCAAAACTGTATAATTTCTATATATAATTTAATCATAGTGGCTTGAGGCTGTCACTTGTCAGCTGTCAGGCTTGAGAAAGTTATTATATAGAGATTATAAATGAGTCTTTTGTTCCTAGTGAAATGACAATAGTGAAAAATGATTGGAATTCTGGGAGATAAAAAGAAAAGTCTGAGTTTTAACATTTTTTTTTAATGCAAAACTTGAAAATGATTTAGGTAAAAAACCTACCTTGCTTTAGAAATAAAATGATATTCTTTGAGTTCTTCCATAATAGTTCCATACAATGATATTCCTCTACTTAGGTCAATAAAACATGAGTACCATTAATACCAAAATAAATATATTTAGTTCAAAAGTTCTACCATTGCTAATTCTATCCTTGTCATCATTATAATTTTTTACAGAAACATGTAGTGTGACATTATGTTTGAAGAATTAAGGCATAACCAGTCTGTTAGTGTTTAACATAATTCTGAAAGCAATGTCTTACAGAATAAATGAGAATTTGACTACACGGGCTTGATCTTACAAGAATACTTAATGTCTGTTTATAATGCTGACAGCAATCATTACACACAGATTTCACCGGAACACCACAAAATTTAGGAGCTGCAGAAACTTGGCACTTTACTGGATCAAGCTCTATATATCAACCTAACATGTTCATTATAGTAAACAAATTCTGCATATACTGTATTTTTTATAAGCAAAAAGACATGTGTGATTACACTATCTTAGCTGCTTATTTAACACCTCCATGATTAATATCTCATCACTTTCCACTAAACTTGGCATTAGGGCAGATATATATATCAAAGACAGGAAGCTCTGATCAGCTTCCTTAAAACCAGTTGCCAAGTCAGTGACAGCAGCACAAAATTGGGCCACAAAGGAAGAAAAGTCACAGCGTGAGTTTGACTGATCTACCAACTGGCCAGTCAGCAAATGGACAGCATATCCATCACTCTGAGGCAGGTGCAATGATTAATGTTTCTCATTTGATTTACAGAGATGGAAATATGCTCAAGAGACTGTTTTTGGGTTGACTATGGAGCTTAGTGAAGACACAAGGAATATAGGAGTTAAAGATGAGAATGGGAAGCATGAGGCAGCAAAGGGCAGGGGGGAAAGGCACTTATGCCATGTAGAGATCTAGAGGATACTGGACTAACATCTGTGGAAATCATACCTTGTTGCTTCTGCTACCCGTGAAACAAGGTGTCAGCCCCATTGACTTGGAATAAGGAATCCTAAGTCAAAAAGTGCTTCTGAGATCCCAAATACAGAGCTATGGACTATTGCTTTCTTTCCTGTATGGAGTCTCCAAAGTCTAACAAATGTCAAGCATTCCAGCTTTCCCTGAGTGAAGGCACCACCAGAGATAGTAGACTCTCAGATATATAGAGATGTTTACTTTTATGAAATTTCAAGGAGTTTACTATCTTTGAAACTTGCCAATGGGATACAGGTTAATTAGGCTGAGAAAATACAGTCAGGGAAGACAATACCAGTACAGCATGACTACTGAAGTCTTCAAGTTAGAAATTCACCATAAAATTCAAAAGGAAATTATAGAAGATGTTAGTTTGTCAGGTCATTTAAACTACAACCATTACTACAAGCTATGCCTTGTATCACAGTGATGTTAAAAATCAGGTAATCCAGAATTCCACCTCAATCCCAACATAGCTGTGTGAGAGGTCAATTTATTCAGCAGAAATACTATTTCCAAGCTAAATACATCATTAGCTCTSTGGTTAGCACTGTAAAGCTGACCATCAGAGAATTTCATTAGACATGCTTTTGAGGCTAATGATGATTTAATTTTTAAATACAAGATTACACACCGTTATGTCACATTGCTGAAACACATCCTGAGCTGATACACAAATCCATAATTCATGTCCATCTTTGATGTAACTTGGGATGTTTCTAGTAATGTAATGACTTTGCTTTAGCTTCTGCCCCTTGGAATGCTAAAATAACCATTTAAGTTCACTTTCTAAGGCAGAATTACAGAAAAAAGTAATAATTTCTTAAATAAAAGGCATAAAATTATGATTCTTAAAGATTTGGAATTTGTATTTGATTAAAGATTTTTATTAAAATATTGGAATTTGAACTGTACCGATGTAAAATGAATTTATAGTTAGAGCCACCAATTTATTTCTGTGACAACAAAAATAAGACACACTAAATTTTTTAACTTTTGTATGGATTCCATTTTTAATGTAATTTTACTAGAAGAGTTTTTCTATGTTAATTCACATTACTAATGCTATAATATCATGCCATACTTTCAGCATTTAGGAAAAAAAACTTCAAACAAAGAATCACAAGCCATATTAATCTCTTTTTACGTCTRTTTTCCTGAAACCGCATAATTTCTCCAGATCTTCTGCTGCTGCACCATAGAGAGGATTTGGAAAAGAAGTATCATTCACATCTTTATTAGAAAGATTCTAAAAGAAAAACAATAGGAGGAAATTTTAAAATAAGTAATTCATTTGTTTGGATATATGTATGCATGTCTTAAGTTTTTCTAATATCTAAGTAATATACCATCTTAAGTCAGGGAAAAAAAAAAAGAAAATATCTAAATACTTTAGACTAGATTTTCATCTGATAAAAATTAACAGGGCTCWGTTAAACCCACTGACTGCTATTTAGACCTCAGCAAGTCACTTACCATTCTCCTGCATCTATATCTACTTTCATTGTACATGTCTCCAGAGCAATACATATATGGTATTATTTGGGAGAATACGATAGTGTACAGAAGTGTGCAATGGCATACTTTTGCAGTGGGTCACTAATTTTGGTATATCACATGGCAATTAAAAGAAAAAACAATGTCAAACTAGTGACACATCTCTTGAAAGGTTCATAGGTCTGTGTTTCAAATTTTTTAGAACGAAGAATGCTTGAGAAAATATATAATCTGAACTGTTCAAGTAAAGACTTATCTCATTTTAGATATTTTTCTAGATMATCTGTCTTACTGGAAAAGTTGAACTGTTGTATGATGCAAAAATTAGTTCTACTAGGCAAMATTAAAGAAATTGCTATTATGGGGTCCCTGGCAGCCATTCCAACACTGGTTATGTTTCTCAGATTTACAGAGGTATTAATTTTATGAATAGCAATATAATATTGGCTTTAAGTGASTTCTTTCTCTAGTTTCTGCTACTACATTTTATTTAATAGCCCAAAATATATCCTACTTCAGAAGAGAAATGTATTACTACATACCTCATGCCATGGAGAAACACTGATTTGAATAACAGGTGAAGTTGCATACCCATGACTCTATAAAAAGGCAAACAAATGTTTTAGAAGATTTTTATTCCGCAGCAAATGACATTAAGAAAATATCCTCCCACAAACCTGTCAGAGTAACACTCTATGGGTCCAGGACTGGCAGACAGAAGTAGAAGCAAATGTGGCAAAGCTGGGTCTGGACAACTTGCARCTCTCCAAAAGGTCCAGTGGGAATTGCTTTTCTTTATGAAACTTAAATGCTCACAAATGYCTAATTTCAGGATATTCAGTTGAAGATTTGATATACTACGCTTTTTTTATTGTATCTTCTGATCACTGAAACACCATGCAGATTTAAGGCTCTTCAGAATTGAAGAATCTCATAATTCCTATTTTTTTTCTCTTATAGGAAGAATTAGTGAAAATACATATCCTCCCATTCTTAAAGAAAACRGAAGAAAATCAGGTATAGAACTGGACATCAGTCACAGTGCCTGGGGCTCTCTTGTAAGAAAATATCTGCTCTGACATCATGCTCCTGTTTTTCTGCTTGCTATTAAATGAAGCCTGTCAGGAATCCATTTTAGCTAAAATACAAATGTCCTGGTAAATTGGACTTGATTGTGATGGGAACATTTCCAACTTCAAGCTCTCTCTCAAACCCAAACCTGTAAGTGAATTAATTTGATCTAATTTTACTAAAATCAAGTGTAAGGAACCTTTTACAGAAAGTAAATGGCATGTCATAGTTAATCCCGTTCAATACTGCAGTCAAATCTTATATCACTACAGAAAAGATAAGGAAATTTTATTTTCTGCTTCAAATCTAGACTAATTCTTTCAATATTAATAACAGTATTATCAAAATGAGGGCAGGGACAATTATTTAAACTTTAATTTTCTCTTTATATTTCATCTGTATTATTTTCAATGACAAAACAGCAGACATAGCTGCATTTAAATCAATCACATTTCTCTTCTTAAATGTAAAACAAATTCTAACTACCATTGTAATTCAATAGTTAAACCTTGCCTTGAATCTTTTACTACAGTATGTTCACATTTAGATATTCTCAAACTTTTTTACTGTTCTAGCAGTCTCTTAATTACGGTCAACAAATGTTATTTGGGAAAAGTGTAACCATGGAGTACCTACTGAGCAGACTTGTTTAGTGTCAAATGAATTTTACAATGATGAAAACTGCAATGCTTATTTAAGGTATCAGGAAAACATCACAGACTATTTCATTACGGAAAAGTGAGTGTGCACAGGCAAAATCACGGTAGCRTTATTTTCAGAACAAAAATAAGTCCCAATGGCTTTTTACTCTAAATGCCTAAGCACTTCACCTAAAAATGTTTTTTTTCKCAGACAGCACCCAATCAGTATGAGCTATTGCCATCAGGATGCTCTTAAAAGTTCAAATCTGCTATCCAGAAGACTCTGGAATTGATCACAGAATGTTTGATGAAATCTAATACTTTTAAMCTCTTATTTCCTTTATTAAATAATATTCAATATGGGATTATATTATTTGTTTCAAYGGAAAACCTACTTCAAGCCTGTAGCTTCCCATTTTTAGAAAACACAGAAGCAGCTATTACTACTTACCTTTACATTCCCAGATGGACTAAAGTCTTTGTACAATGGATTGGCAAATGAAGTATTTGGGTTTTCCACCACTTTCCTTAAAAAAAAAACAAACCAAAACCCACAATATTACATACATGGCCAAAGAGTCGAATAAGGAGACTGAGTCAAAAAAGCTGTGTGTCTAAATATAGTCCTGATCTAGCTCTACTGAAATGACTGAAATTAAACTATTGTTCTATGTGAGAAATTAAAATAACATTTGTTATTTGTTTCTGCTAAAAGATAATACACTTTTTGGATACGCATAGAGCTATTCATTAAAGTGCAGGTGGTGTATGGCACATTAAATGAAACTTTTATTATATGAGCTAAAAAGTTATATTGCACTATGCATGAATATGATGAGATCATATTCTTCCTGTGATTTGCTACTCTCACACTAGTGATTCAATAATTGACATAATCCTAGCTATGAGTTCTATAATATTTAAGTTATTTAAATAAGATTTTTTTGGTGAATTAGGAAAGAACTTTTACTTTTTAGTGAAAATCATCAGAAAGAGTTTCAAAGTTAGGTATGAGTTCTCCATATTTTTTGCTATAACAAGWATATTTTATGAAGCAATGAACTTACAGGGCTTCTTAGTGCAAACGATTCAAGAGTGGACACAATATCTTAACTAGTTATTATACATGACTAAGACTAATTGCGGTTCTCATGTCAATTACTGGAAAGTTAAAGATATGCTACAGAAGTTAAAGATATGCAAGAGAGTTAGAGATATGCTTTACTGTCAGAGACCTTCATATATTACTTCTCTGAAACCACATATGTCCTGTGAAATTAATCCCATTATTTTGCAAAAGTTATTTGGTGATGGAACTTTTCACGTAATTCTATTTTTTTTCCCCCATATAAATAACTGGCTGCTAATAATCTACACTTCTTGAATGACCAAAACTGTTCCCATCTCACAGAAGTGAAAATTGGTCCCCAAGAAAGCAAAACTAGTTTTGACCATCAAAACAAAGAACTTTTAGTATAGATGACATTGAGTTGATGGAAAGGCCAGGTCACTTACTATCTAACATGATCAGCTGAGCTATAAGTTACAACCAACCTGGACCCTTCATTTCACACAAGATACCAAACATTGCATTAGTTAAAATTATTGAAGAATGAAGCAGAAACTTACTTTCATTTTTTTCATATTCTTTGCTTTTAAGGAGATGCATTTAGTTATTTTTCACAACTGCTTTTATCAATAAGAGTCTGCATGCACACAGAAAGCTGTGCTTATACAGCATAGCACAAGTCTCCCAAAGCTAATAATCCATGACTGAGAGAGAAATTTTCTTGTGTTAAGTAGTACTGCTACTCCTAAGCAAACCCTATGGCTGTTTTAACCAGGGTGGCCCTGCAGCCACCGAGTTGTGGCTGATGGAACTGCTAACATAGGAAGCTGGACTCGCCCAGCCAGAGCAGGGGAGGAGGCAGCACCTGCTGACTTCCCTTCCAAAGATCTAAAACCAGGATGGACACTTAAGGCGGCGGCACATGTAGGACTTGGAAATACAGTCTCTTGTGAGCTGGATCAGTGCAAGGACCTACGCTTGGGTCTTAAACCAAAAGGGCCCAATCTCTGTAGAATCTTTCACAACAAGACTGACAAAAAGTAATTCATCTTAATATCAGTCTTGTAATTCAGTTTGATTATCTACCACATCAGAGTCAAGAGTTGAACATTTGAACCCCCCAATTTGTTCATTTGATCTTAGTTTTTGGCTTAACCATGGTATTCTGATGCTTTATTTACTTTCCTGAAATTCTAGTATATTAGTGTACTTATATGCTGCTTCTGTTATATATGTATTCATATATTTATCATTCTGAATTAAATCCACMAAAAAAAGCATACTGAAATGATTTCTACTCAAAAATTTCACTGTGGGTCACAAAACCTAAGACCAGAAGCAAACTCAGATAAGAAACTTGTAAGAAACTTGTCTCTGCTTGCAAGCTAGTGCCCAAAGGAAGAGATTTGCATACCTTAATTTTGGTGTCTCGTTTAGACATTACAAACCCAGTACACGGCCTCAGAGCATGCTCCAGACTTAAGCACATAGCTTCTGCTTACAGTCAGTGGAGATGTAACTCACAATGCAGTGCAAGTCACAAGAATCACAGTGGGAACCACTTTTATCATGCCCATAGGGAAATGAATGGAAGGGGATTAGTCTGATTCTCTGTCCTCTTCCACAGTCCTACTGAATTTAGGCAGTTCATGCATATTTGGTCACCAACATGTCAAGTATTTAGATGTGTCCTGTGGCCAGAAACACTGGACAYAGGTGTCTAGCTTCCTGTGCAAAGTCCACAAACATTACGCAAAACTGTGGGTAAGAAAAAAGAAAAAGAAAAGCTAGCTGTATTCTCCAACAGTGTCAGTGTTTGCTGTATCTTGTGCTGAAATTGGTTCTGCCTACACATGTACRCTTTGTTTTAAGCTAGGCAATCCACACTTCCTTGTTGCCAAGCACATTTCAGATGCTCCTCCACTTTAGGTCTGAGTCATGGAAAAGACATCCARTTACTCAGAATAGGGCATTTTGAGTTTAGCAGTGCACTTTAATTCAAATTTGATGGTCCCAAATATGGGCATTGATTTATGTTCTCCAGATTTAGGTAGAATAAAGCTTTTTAATTGCTCTTCTTTTCTCAGCAAGAAGCTTTGCTTTGGATGACACTTTGGCTGCATTACATTGCTTTTAACTCCTGTATATTTCCATATATCCACTAGGTTAACACACACCCCTACATATTTTGTATAAATATGTCTAATATATGTAAATATATATGTAGACATATATACCTGTAAACTCTGTATGTGAAGGTAATACATAACACTGAGGAAATACCAATCATTATCCTTAGAAATTTCTGAAGTAGTTTTGCACCATCTAGAAGATTTCAAAAATACTCAAGTGAAAATATAATCACACAATTCCATGGGTCCTATTATCTGTTTTTGAATGCAATTGTCTGAAGTTTGTATTTGTGATCTGAAGTACCACATTCTCAATACTTCACATGTTGGGTGTACACCTCTAAAGTGAACACAATATATTCTATCTTTAATTATAAATCTGAATGTTTTCTTGTTAGACCAAAACAGCAGCACCCAGCACTGTCACCAATACAGGTAGTGCTGAGGACAGCACAAAACAATGCTATTACTCAGTGGTTGTCACCACTTGGTCATCAGTTTACATCCCAGTTTTCAACTGCTTGATTGGGCAGTTTAACCAAACACATCAGTGTCTGTTAAGAATGAGTTAAGCTCATTCTTGCAATGCTTGCAGTTGCCTGACATAACTCATTGGAAATGAGTGCTCACTGCTGCAGTAAGGAGCAAGATGCCTATCACAAGGACTCCTCATGTGGGGAGTTCTCTGTGTGTTACCACTGTGCAATACAGAAGACTAACACCTCACTCTCCAAAATCATGGTCCAAAATAATTAATAGGATATATTTATAAAGCTCATGTAGAAATCTCTTAAATGTCAGGTTCAAAAAATTACACCAACTGGGGAATAATAAGGATTAGAAATGTCAAACATATGGTTATTTATGAAAAAATGTGGGTAGGGCAGCTCAGAGAGAACTGGGTTTTCTAACATAACCAGAAATACCACAACAGAAAAGGAGAGGATTAATCATATTGGGATGTAGACCAGATCATGTGATTGATAGCTTTGCTAAGCTCATTTGCATTCTGCAGGAGAAAAAACTGCTGCCTTGTTGTTGGTTTCTCCATCATCACTTTCGAGAGATGCCTGTTCGGTATTAAAGAGACTGCTGAGTAACATTATGCTTTTTAACAGCAAACAAACATGTCTGGATTAAACTGTTTCAGATGAAGCAGCTTAATTTTGTTTGCTTCACCTTCCAATGAAATATTGAATATATCTTTTAGACAGTACACAGCTTTGTAGGAAATACAACACTGGAAAAGCATGTCATCAGGGTCAGGTTCATTAAAAAAATGTTAGTGGATCAAAGAGTCAATTCCAATTAAGCTACTAACTAATCTAATCTCTTAAAGTAAATCTTTGTAGATGTTTTAAAGGTTCTGCTTCAGACAATAACCATAACTCAAGATCTCCATCTCTAAACCATTTATAAAACCTCTTAAATCTAATTTAGGTTTGCAGAAGTGTGCTCTATTTTGTATACTCCCCAGAAGAAATGGTGGCAATTCACTTGGTTGCTTGATTAGATTGTTAAAATGCTGCCCTGCCTTTCTAAGTCTGTGCATTTTACCTTCAGAGTCACTTCTAGAAGCCTAATTGATTTTTTTTTTTAATCAGTTCTTTGCATCTTTCATCTTGGTGATCTTAAAGTCTATAGACCAAGCAATTTCCTTTATTCTTTCAGCATGTCACCTCCAGCAGAGGTTAGCACCCCCAGCTTCCTTTCCTCTAGGTGACGGAGATGAGATACACATTACAGAAAAACTCAGAATAATACCAGAGATAACTAAAGGCTTCTTATTACAGCCCCGCGTTTCACTCAGTTAAAAGAATACTCTGCAAAGGAAGCAATGGATTTATATAGCAGTATTAGACTAAGAAAACAACTTGCAACAGGTAAGCCTGACACTTTCTATTTTTCCTCTCTCCCTCATAAAACTACACCATTTAATCATTTTATAGCATTTCTTCCCCCCCTCAATTCACAAGCTGAACATGTATAGGGATACATGTCATTCTCTTGTCATTCTGCTTACTACTCTGGGATTTAGAAGCAGAGGCATAGCCAAACACCACCTCTGGCAATCCCCTGCTTGGAAAGCATCCCTTGGAATGTGCCATCCATTCCTGAACATCACACTTCCAGAAGGATGTAGTCTAATTGGGGATAGTCCTGGGCAGAGCAGCGAGAATTATTTTGAGCTTTAATGAAACCTTAAYTGTGAAGACAGACTAAAGGCACTGAACCTGTTTAGCCTAAAGAAAGCAGACTGTAAGGAGGCATGACAACAGCTTTCATGTATTTAAAAAGCTTTTTGCAAGGCAGAGGGGAAYAATCTGTTCATGTCCAGGTTGAATAGGCCAAAAAGTAATTGATGTAAGTTGCRCAGACATTCTGTTAAAAAAAACCTTTCTGAATTTCCTCACTTTTTAACTGAAGCCCCAAGACTGCCTGAAAAGGCCATCAAGTTCATGTTGCTAGAGGTCTAAGTGAAAACCTAGAAGTGACTTAAGATTTCCTGTGGCGGGGGAAGGATGGACTTTGAAGGCCCCAATTTTCCATGATTTYCTATCATTTTAAACTATTTTCTCAGACTTCTTCACTTGTTCACTTTCTGCAGTCTGGGCGCTAAGATACATTATTGATATATTTCCCTTGGAAAATTCTGTGTTCTGTGCTCGTTATGACTGACAGGACTGTTAACTGCTGTGATACATCAGCAGCGGAGCTAATGGCACAGATCAAGAACAGGAAAGAGACAGGCTTAGAGGATCCAGAGACATGGACAATGCTGCAGGCAGTAGCAAAGAAACATGCATAGATGAGGAAAAAGTCTGATTTTCACTTAAAAATCTTACTTCTAAAACAAAATGAAGCATGAGGGCAACTGCAATAAAATGGAAGCCAAAACTGAATCCTGCCTCTGTTCGGACAGATACTTCTGAAGGAGGGAGGTGGCTGGCAGGTTTCCCTTCAAGGAATACATCATTTCTGGAGCTCAAACAAGAATGTAAGAAACTTTAATGTTCTCTGATCTGGCGTTTCTTTACAAAAGTTTCACATATCCCCAACAGGGAGCTTGGTTATCTGAATGCCATTGTGGTAATGAAGTGCACTGCTGCCAAGCCATGTGGCAGGCTGCTTCTGTTCATTAGTAAATAAACTTACAYGATGACGTCAGACGGTCTTAAGAGTTTGCAATTTACAGATGAAATTCTTGCTAAACAAGAGGAGAGAGAGAAGAAAGCAGAGCTTTCCACCCCACACCCTGAGTTAGAAAGAAGGCTAAAGGCACTATCAGTCTTTCCAGTCAAGAGAAGGATGAAATACAACTCACTGGTTCTTATCACAGCTGGTTACAACTTCTAAGCCAGTAGTATCTAGAGCAGGTCACCAGCCTACAACCCCACTGCCTGCTACCTGCTTTTTTAATGAAGAAAATCAGTTATACCGAACTCTGAAGTTTTTCTTCTAGCTCCTGTGCACTCTTGTGCTATTTCCACTGAGATATGATGGACCAGGAGCTTCATTCTAAAATCTCTTGGGACTTGGCAGGTATTAGCACGCATGTGGACGACCACCTGCAAATATCTGTCATTCTGTAATAACATGAAAAAAACAAAATCTAATAGATATTGTAAAAAAATAGCCAGAAATAGCAGTCATTAAAAGGCAATAAGCAAAAGGCAGCATGCAGATGTGAAAGAAGGCTAAGGAGGCACTCAAAGGATGGAGTTCCTCTAGTGCCTAATGCCTTCAAGAAAAAAATACAACTCAGGAAAGCTGTGAAGGACACAAGCTCCTGAAGTAAAAATGACTTGCAGGGAAGTATTGTGTGCACAGTTAAATTCTTCTACTTGATCAAATCCCCCTTAAAAAAAAGCAGGAGTAAAATCTCATGCCTCTGTGTGGTGCTGTCACATTGTACATTTTTACAGACTTAAGCAAACAAGTAATTTCTTATTCTAAACTCTTACCTTAAATATCCAAACTGTAGTATTGTAACACTAACTGCATTTTCTCTAGTCAATTTTGATTAAGCAGGTAAGGAATAACTTACATTAATTGCTGCTATATTTCCAGTTAARAGTTTTGTTTAGCAAGTCATGCTAGGCCCTGTGTAGAGGGAGAGACAGATAAGCTTATGGTTTCAAAATTAATGTTTGAGATTTCATCAGAAAGACTGATTATTAGACAGATGCCCATAAATGCCAATCTAAAACAACTTGATAATCTTAATCCATCTCCTAATAGATAAAATCTGGAATCACAAAAAACTCCATCACCACACCTTCAGTATTTGGCAACTACAACAAAAAGTCAAGACCAGAAACAACTCTGCTGTTTAAACCAAACTTTTCTTCACAATCGAAGTTTTCTGTTTCAGGGCTAATGTATTTTTCTGGCTGATATATTTTCCTAGTGCCATAATATGGCCCTCATTCAACCTTTGTCTCTCCCTTCATATTTAACAGGACATATTGTTTGACATATTGCCAAGTGGTATCTTTCCCATATAGAAACAAAGACTTWTTTGCTTTTTGCTCTTTAAGCATGTGTAATTACATGAAAGGAAAAATCTATTCCTTGAATGCTGATATGCAAGTGGAAGGAGATGTGCAGCAATACTTTCAACTTAGGAAAGTAAAAGGAAATTTTTGGGAGACAAGAAAGTATCATAAGCAATTATTTGTTGACTAAAACATGAATAAAGTTGTTCTGAGAAAAAAATAGACTTTCAAAAGTAGTAATTGAAATTACAAAAAAAAATCAAGCAGTCCTTACAATACTTTTCTACACTTTCGAGGTGCCTTCCATATGTCAACCTCAGAAATTTCTGTAAATGGGAATGAATTAAGTCTCAGAGACACTGTGAAGTATGATAAGGAAATGCTATTATTCCCACTTAACAAAAGAGGAAGAGACAAAGCAAGCAGGCAAAGCTATGCACTCAATTAATAGCAGCACAACCTCTAAGTATTCCTGTTTCAACAGTTCACTTCTGTGCCCACTAGACAACTCTATCAGGGTTGCTGTGTCAGGAGATGTATTGCCAGCAATAGCAGTAGGCCAGAAATTTAGTAGATTGGGAGATAACAATATCCCTGTAGAGAAAGGTCTAGAGCAACGCACAGCTTAAAGGAAAGGAGACAGGCTTGAAGATGAATTCTGGAGAAAAAGAAAAGGTGAAGCAAACCTGATGACATGAAAATGGACAAGGCAATACATGGTRGTTAATATTGAAGGGGAGGAACAGACATACTGGTAGGTCGCTGCTGAAAAGGAGCTAGCAGAATAAGAAGATAGAAGTGCAAATAATAGAGGAAAGTAAGAAACAGCAAGATACCAAAGTATCATAAGAATTTTTATGTTAGGGAAAAGAAAGCAATAATTATTTGAAGGAGAAAGAAATCTGAGATTYGTGAAACAATGAACTGTGAGTCTGAGACAGCTTTAAAAAAAGTGAAATCAAGTCATTAGATAAAGAGATATCTTTACCACTACTGCTAATCTTATCCGAAGCACTTCAAGTAGGTTTTAAAATAAATTAGCACCAATTTGTTATTGTCAAATGATCACACCAATTGTTATATGCATRGTACTAATAGCATGTGTAGTTCTGGGGGTGAATAAAGGTGAGTTTTGAGAAAAAAAAAAATCTCAAGCACTCACTGCCATTGAGGCAGTTCCTTGGACCACAAACCATGAGGCCTGCACTAGAATGATTCTACCCTAAGGTATATTAGATAATGTGTGTGAGGTAAGAAGGGGACACACAGGTGGAAGGAAGTAACRTGGCACCAGTGAGGCACATGTAAAGAATCATTGATCAAGATGGTTAATACAAAAATAAAGACAGACTTTGACTATGTCTGTGGTGAGTGAAGAAAAGGGGCAAATATTAGTGATATTATGTGACCGTATGATAAAAGGTCACATAATTTAGCAGTCTCACACTTTGTAGTTTTTTCTTATTTACTGTTGTTTTATACAAACTAATATTTTAAAGTAGAACACTTATTCCACACATTCACCACTGGAAAATTTCTCAAATGTGTGTAAATACTGAAATACTTAGAACAAAAACATTATCCCAGGTGTATGTGGTACCCAGGAGCTTCTGCAGGAGGTATTAATATACATATATGAAAGTAAATTAACCTCAGAAGATTCAAGAAACAAAAATAATCTCTTATTTTTCCACATTTAACCACATCATGCTCAAAAATCAGGGCTACTGCTGATCTGTGGATGAACTTTCTAACTTAAAAATAAGTGCATTGTTCTGCAATCAAACACCTGAAGTACTGTGTGCAGTTCTGGGCTCCCCAGTGCAGGAGGGACRTGGAGCTGCTGGAGAGAGTCCAGCGCAGGGCCACAAAGATGATTAGGGGCCTGGAATATCTGCCCTATGAGGAAAGGCTGCGAGAGCTGGGCCTGTTCAGCCTGGAGAAGAGCAGACTGAGAGGGGACCTGATCAATGTGTATAAGTACCTCAAGGGAGGGAGCGAGRAGGACGGGGCCAGCCTCTTTTCAGTGATGGCCAGCAATAGGACTAGAGGAAACAGCYACAAATTGAGGCACCAAAAGTTCCACACAAACTTAAGGAAAATTTTCTTGACAGTGAGGRTGACAGAGCACTGGAACGGGTTGCTCAGAGGTGGTGGAGTCTCCTTCTCTGGAGATCTTCCAAACCCGCTTGGACACAGTCCTGTGCCACATGCTGTAGGAGACCCTGCGTGTGCAGGGGGGTTGGACTAGATGACCTCTAGAGGTCCCTTCCAACCTTAAGCATTTCCAGCCTGGGGTTTAAGGTGGTCAGCAATTTTTTTTTTTTTTTTCTTTTTTTTTCAAAACTAAGTTTCATGTTTAGTGTTGTACATGAAAGCAAACAGATTGTTGGGAGATTTAAAAGTGGAAACTGAAGAGACTGGGCAGTTAGCCACTGCTCTTTGACAGATTTGTCTCTGCTTTTGCAGACAATTAAAAGTTTCACTTACATTTCTGATGCTTTCTTCTTTGAAAGGAAACAGAAGGCAGCAATTGCAATGTCAATCAGCAAGAAACAAACTCCCAACGCAATCCAAGCATCTGAAAAATCAGAACAATCAGCAAATTAAGCAAAAGGAAACACTCAGCAAATGCCTTTTCTTTCCTCTTACCAGACCTACCATTTGGAAGGAGATTCTGTGCTGGCTGTTGAAGAGGCTTAACACGTCGGTGACAACGATTTCCTTCCCATTCTTCTCCACATCTGAGGAGAAAACATACATTTATGAAAAGGAAAGAAGAAAGTCATAGTGACAATCATGCAGGAAGTATGAATTTCCTTTTCTTGATACCAGAAGTTCACCTGGGAATCATAAAGAACAAGATAAAAATTTATAGAATGAAATGCTAGTTAAAAAATACCCAAAACAAGTCTGAGTAATAGAAATGAAGCAAGACAAACTTCATTAACTAATGCTGGCTGCCTTGTTCATCTTCCTATAATACTATGGAAAGCAAGAAAAATGTGGCTCATTGCCCTAATACCCCTTCTGTGAGAAGAAAATGAGTTTCTGAACTGACAATCTGGAACCCCAAAGGAAATATGTGAACGTGGAAGGAAAATAAGTATTTTCCCCAATCTGAACCTCTCTAATTYTTCTGTTTTCTTGTAAAAGTGATGTCCCTTTTTCTTGAAATCTATGTTAAAAAGACACTACACTTGAATTAACAAATGCAACCGTATCAAATTATTCTAATTTTTCTGTTTGCTTCACTTCAAGTGCTTAGTACTTTTATATTCAATAATAGAAAATAGAGAACATTCTCAGTTTCTTTTAAGGAACAAATACACATGTAATATCACCATAGTATAGACAATTCATTCACCTAAGAACACACACATATACACCCCAAAGAGGTTGTGTAATCCAAATTTTCAGAGTCAGTTATTATTCAAGTATAATGATTGGTTCTTTTACAAATTATTTACTCCTTTCCAACCATTTTGTTTTARCCTTTTAGTTTAATGTTAACAAAGAACACAGTGAAATAAGCATTAATAGATTCTAGAGTTGTCTTTGGTGTAACCAAGCACCACAGATTTGTTGGATTGTGCAGATAATTTGAACTAAAAGATAATTATCCTGGAAGCCTGCACAGTYCAGTAGTCTACTACAGAACAGTACATGCTTCTTTTTCAATATTGCCACTTGACAGTTTCTTCACATGTTTGTGGGCTCTGCTGGATTCAATCTCAAGATGCGGTGCCAAGTACTATCTGAAGGAAAAGTCAGCTTCTTTCCCTTCTTATAGGATACAGCACCACCTGAAGCAGTACACAAATATGCAGATGAAAATAGGAGTCATCAACTAGGCACTGGGAAAACACTGGAAGTACTATACCATTAGGTGCTGTTTTACACAAATCCATTCGGATAAAATTTCAGCTGGCCAGTAGGCATTCTCAGTCAGCCATTTTTCTCCATACATTTGGAAGAGCTAACAGTACTGCAACACACATGAAAAATATCTAAAAACTGCTTATTCATGGAGCACTGGCTATTTTGGTACTAAGCAATTTAGCAGCAATTCAGAAAGTAGTAATAGGCGAATACACATTTATAAATTAGCATCATGGCACATATAAGGTAGATAAATCTAAGATTTCTGCACATCACAATGCTTGATTTTGAAAATTTGATTCTCTACTTACTTCTGGGGTAAAATAGCTCTATAAACAGCTGAGTTTTGTGCATGGGTGAACATCAAAATGGAACTACTACACTTAGAAATGTTAAAAGAATATTAGCATTACAAAGCCTCATTCTCCATCATGAAAGGATTTTTCTTTTATAGAAAGGCTCAGAGATTTCATAGCTTTGAATGGGAGGCTCCAATCAATGACACACTGATATACAGAAAATGTGTGGTACTTGTAACTGTTTGGAAGCCAGAGAGTCAATCCATTTTCTACATACAGCTACATTAAAGTGCCTTTTTTGAAATAATTAGCTAACACATCACACTTTTTGCATATTGGCATTGTAGCTAGAATATTTACACAATAAGTGGGAAACCTATATTTGTACATCTCAGTCAGCCTTCAGCTTTGACAGAAAGCTGTGGGGTGCTCTGTAAAAGCTAGGCAAAGGCAGCAGGAAAGTATGAGACATTTTCTTTTACTGAGTCACTGCTTATACAAAACTAAAAGGAATATGATGCTAGGAAAAGAAAAGGGAAGAAGTTGTGAAATGAACTAGGGTTCCCGATCCTCAGCTCAAGAATATACACATATTTTATAGCTGATGAGCAAAAATGAATAGTCCACAGATCACAATCTTACTGCTCCCTACCACTGAGTAGACATCCTAACACACAGCCAACTGAAGTTGTCTTCCAAAAACCCTACTCAATCCAGTTTTGATTTGAACTAACTAAAATACAAAAAATTCAACAGAGTCTTTCATATTTCGTTGTAGCAGTTAATCACAATCACCAACACAACATGTACCATCTCTCTTTTGAATTTACCTAGTTTCATCTTACAGCTGCTCACTTTTATTGTGGCTGTCTCCACAAGAGAGGAGAGCCCTTAGACACCCAGGTCTCCAGCTACATGAGAAAAAAGACCTCCTGAAGGCATGTGGCTGTTCTAAGTGCCCATGCAGTTCTTCTAGGTCTCCAGAGTCTCAAATAGCAGTAGGAACCCTAAGTCATAAATATTGTAAAGAGATATTAAGGGTTAGCTACATATTTGCACCTAAATTTAGGTATCCTACTTGGTAAACTGAACCTCACAGTCCTAGTTAAGAAACTGAGAATGCAACAGCTCAACTTAGTAACATAGACTCCCAAAGCTCTTCATGTTTCTGAATTTCAACTCAAGCTATTAATAGTATTTTTCCAAGTCCTCCACAGATTAAGCTACTTTGTTGTATTAATGAAAGTGAAGCATTAGCGAATCATCAAAATTGTGCATAAAAATGAAAGAATTTCTTAGCAGATTAGCCCTTGTTCTCAGAAGGCGGCACAAGGATGATACAAATTTGCATAGCCTCAAAGTAAAATTTAGAAACCATTAAGGCAATAACCAAAAAAACCCCAAACAATTCCAGGCTCTAAAAACATGACACCTACTGTCCTGAAGAAATGACACACGTACCCATTCCGAGTCTGACCTTCTGCAACACGTGCTCTCTAGCAATTGTATGAGGTTACATTTGAAATGATATTTCTCACACAGTGACATTTTCCATCGACTTTATACTCTGACCAAGTATATGTAAGACTAATCAAGGCAGTTGACACATTAAGTATTCATTTCCTCATCAGAGAAATATAATAAATTACCAGGGGAGAAGGAGGGAAAATGAGAAAGGTAAGTTTCAAGCCAAATACTAAGCCCATAATGTCTTTGAGGACTTGGAAGAAGTTTCCCTCACTGTTTGTGAGGACACAGAATATACTTTGTTTTTTGCAGCTAAAGTGACACAGTCTCAACATCCAGGTTTGGGCCTGTGGATGGTACTGCAAAACTGTGTTCATGAATAGCAGTAATAATATCCTACACTCATGGAGAAAGTGAAGCCAGTTTTCAATTGTGTGGAGTACTCAATATATGCAATCCTGAAATGAACTTTAATTACTTTAACAGCTCCAGATAGGTCAAAGCATGCTGTGGTACACACCCAAGAGATGGCTCAGCTGAAGTCTAATTAATGAAGGAGAGCTCTTAACCACCTAGTGCTGTGCAGTTATGGTGCTTTACTTTCAGTGGAGAGACAGAAGCTGCATCTTCAAAGTCACCATTAGCTTCATCTTTGATGTGAGAAACAGAATGAACACAAATGCTGTACGATGAAAGGACCTTTTGCAGCAGAGATCAGCCATGTCTTCTGGGCAATGTGTTAAATTTGCATTAGTAGGGTAATGACAATTGAAGAGATTCCTTAATAATCTTTTTCTGCCATTTTATTTTTAAGACAGACAATGCTAAAAAGCCTCTGAATTTATCTCTTGAGCTATGAAGCTGAAATGCCATATTATTTATGTACAATTAATTCTTCCAGACTAATTGCATCTTGACTAATTAGTAACAGCACATTTTACATGCATCTTAAGCTTATCTGAAATACAGAGATAGCCATTCCAATCCATTCGGACAAGAAGCTCCTCATGGTTGAAACAGGAAGAGCAAGAAAGATAGATGAAATAGCACTTGAATCCTTCCATCTCACTGCACATCCTAATCTATCCTGTCTGACAAAATGTCTTTTGCTATTAGCAAGTTCTTATAGAAAAGTCACCCTGCAGGGAAAAACATTAACCCCTCCAATGTTGCCTCTAGGATTTCCAACTCATCAATCTCTAATATTTATATTGGTAATACAGGGAGTGAGCTTCACCATTGCCTATGCAGCAGCAGCCCAGGTCTGGAGTAATGGTTCATTTCACTCAGAGCAAGAAAAAAAAGAAGATTTTTTTGATTTCGATGGTTATCAGGGCAAGTTTGACATACTCAGTTGCATTTTAGACTAAAAATTTCTTATACTAAAGATAGCATATACAAAATTCAACAAAATTACAGCTAAACTGCCAATTGATCATTTTTTCCCTGCACATTTATTCTTTACTTCACAGAATGATTGAGGTTGGTAGGAACCTCTAGAGATCATCTAGTCCAACCCCTCTCCCTGCTCCAGCAGGGACCCATGGAGTACCTGGCACAGGGTGGCTTCCAGGTGGGTTTTGAAAGTCTCCAGAGGAGACCCCACAGCCTCTGTGGGCAGCCTGTTCCAAGGCTCTCTTACCCTCACAGCAAAGAAGTTATTCCTCACACAAAGATGGATTGGCCTGTGTTTCAACTTGCATACACTACCCTTTGTCCTATCACTGGCCACCACCAAGAAAAGTTTGGTCCGATCTTCTTTACATTCTCCTCTCATGTATAGGGCAGAGGAGATCACCCTGTACCACTGTGCACACTTGTGTCAGAGCAGGGAAGAAGACCCAGGCTCCAGACAGAAGTCATAAGGCTCTGACATCCCCCCAATTATCCTCTAAAAAAAAAAAAAAAAAAAAAGGAGAGAAAAGTAGAAGGCAGCACCAGCCCCAAGGCCCCCTCTCTCTGATACTTACCTCAGTGCACCCATACAAGATCCAAAGACAACATATTCATGCTCCCTTCCAAGCTGCTTAGGCACCAGCACCAAGCATACACCCCTACCATAAAACAAATCTGTACAAGCTCCACCACCCAGGCTTTTATAGGGTTTTTAAGCTAAAAGTGATTGCAAATGTACCTCACCTGGGGGGTGTTAGGCCTCTATACAGAGCAGGTGAGAACAGTTAGTCTCTGTCAGGGAAGGATGTGTTGTGGGGAAATGGTGCTGCCCTGTCTGGGAAGCTATTTAAGGCTGGGCAGAGGGATGCCATGGTTGGAGTTTGTTGGTTTAGGGCAATATGGGGTTCTCTGGCTGAGGTGTATGAGGTAGAGCTACAGGGGAGGAGGCAGCCCCTTCTCTTTCTATCAGCTGAACTCCTGTGCCTCAATACCTGTGCAATTACTTCCTTTGGTTCTGAAGAGATACAAAATTAGTATTTTGCACAATACTTCAGTGCATTTGTACATAATGCATTTAGTACATGTGGCCCTTGGATAGGGGTAAATGATAAGCAAAAGCCTGGCAGTGGAGAACCAAGTCAACAACCTTCAAAGACAAGTGCAAACAGAGCTCAATAATAAGGAAAGAGAGTTCCAACAAGCTCTATTTTTAAAGAAGACTTTGATGCATTTGACAAGTTGAATGCTGAAATCTATTTTTTTTTTTTCCTTCAATGGCAGTACCTGCTAAGGTTACATAATGACTAAAGTTTTTCAGTATAAAGTTGTCATCTGCAGTTTCATTTTTTAAAAGATGTTAACTTTTATCAATATACTGCATTGGCTTCACTCTATGTTGAACCTGATATATATATGTATTTTTTAAAATTACATATGTCATTAAGCCTCTAGAATTTAAAGCATTAAGTACTAAATATCTATGCAGCATCTCTTCTACACTTTCTCAAATATATTAAGTGCCAATCTTGCTTATGTTGAAAAGATTTGTGTTAAAAGGCAAACTGAAGATTAAGAAAATGTCTTAAAATCTTACCAACTTCTGTGATCATGTAAATGCGTACAGAATTTTTATTATGACATATTTATTTAAATCTGCACAAATGTGTGAAAGGAATTTCTTAAGTAATAGAAGTAAAACAGAAAGATTAGCAGCTAGCCAAACAAAAGTGATGAATATTGATTTGACCCACAGTAATTTCATAAGTAGGTGGGAGTGAGCTACACCCAATATGTGATGAATGCAAAAACAACACTACCTTCTATTTCTGTCTGCAAGTGTCCATAAAATAGCTCATTCATTTACTGACAGAGAACAAATGGAAAGTACAGAATTAGCCATCTCTACTTGTAGGCACCTTCTTTCTACTCTCACCCACAGCTCTTGGCCAACCTATGCCTTTTCTGTTTTGCAAGATCTATCTGATTTTCTTATATTTATCTGAAACATTTGTCACACAGAAAATCTAATCTGCTATGTCATATGTATATTCAGAATGACCATGGGTAATCAGCTTTAGTGAAGTATCAACTTAGTGTGCAGCATATTAAAAATATTTAAATTAAAGACAATATGTGGATTAATACAGTTATACTTTTCTCTGAATTAAAACACAGAATACAGTTGCACTCTACGTGATTTTCTGCAGAGGTTGTACTTACATGAAAATCTTCCACAATGTAGTGTCTTCTGTCTGAACCCAGCTTTGCGAGGGGTATGTTTATACTCTGTTATATGAGGATCATTACACACACAAGTGCTGACATTATTCAGGAACTGTGCCATGCTTAGTGGAGTGCAGCCTGCACTAGGAGTGATGACAGAGTATACAGGAAGAAAAAAATCTTAGTTCTTTGCAGAAAACAGAGACTTTACATCCCTCTGCTATATCAGTATAATAAAGGTTTCTCTGCTCTCTAACCCCTCTTGAGCCTGTAAACACACATTCCTTGCAGATGCATGCTTTCCCTTAGAAGAATTACAGTCACTGGCATTTAAACTGCCTTTGCAGTCAATATTATGCAAAATAAGCTTCTCCAGAAGTTTATGAAGTTCATTTCATTAAGGGACAGAAGCAACATCTTGAGGACAGCAGCAATGTAGGGAACCATTTACACTCTGCCTTTTACTAGTAACATACAGGGAAAAAAAATAATGTCCTATAATTTGTATTTACTGTTATATAGGACAGAAAAAAAGAAAAATCCAATGTGAAGATTGCATGTGTATTCTCAGAAAATATCATACCTACATTATATCATGTGACCTTTCTTTTTGCTGGCTGTAGCTTGAACTAGTATCCACTTTTTCCCTTCATACTTATGCTCTCAGGACATGTCAGATAAGAAGAAACCTCTTCTAAAAGGCAGAAGAGGAGGGTATCCTGAATGGTTAAGAGCTTCAGATTGAGCATTTGAATACTACTGCTAGCAAGAGATCCACAGAATAACAAGCTCAGGAATGAAAAGACACTATGAGCCTGTACAAACTTTGGTATGCTGCTTCTTAAAATCACAGACCTCAGTTCTGGCAAAACTAAAATTGCTGTTTTGGTTGCATCTAACTCAAAAATCATTTCACAAGGGGGATTTTCTTTTATGGCTTTAGTAGCTTTTGACATGATGTAATGCAGTAGTAAAATATCAAATATTCAGGAATTAGTAACATGAAAGCCTAGTAATAGTTCTTAGTACTTAAAATACTTCCTGTAATATTTTGTATGAAGATGGAAGAGAAAGTAAAATATCTGTGTATATTATCCTATTACAAGATGAGTTTTAGTTATAATGTTATACCACCTTTGAGGGAAAAAAATAAACCTGTGAAGTACTCAAGTACTTTTGCRGCTTCTGTAGTAATAAGGGCTCATTAGTCTGCTGTAATCAGATTGAATCACTGAAACAGTGTGCACAGTTCTAATCACTCCTGTTCCAAAAATAATAACTTGGAGTAGAAAAGGGAAGATGAGGACTAGAGCAAGGAGAAAGAAATGGAAAGCTRTCTTATAAAGGGATTTCAAAGGAGCTCAACTTGTTTAGTCTACCGAAAGGAGAGCTGAAAGGCATATGGCTTTYCTCTATAAACACTTTGGAGGATAAACAACTGAGATATTGATGGCCTGCTAAGGTTCATGGACAATATTGGCACAAGAACAAATGGGTATAAACTGGCTATGAATAAATTTATCATGAAGTTATGAGAAAGACAGTTAGAAAGCTCAACCAGAAGAGCAAGGCGCTTGACCTTGCTGCATTTCCTACTGCATATTGCTTCAGGATTGCTTCATCTGCCGTAGATGGTGTCCTCTATATCTGATCCTATGTACTTCAAAGCACACCAGGTGCTGCAAACTCACAGAAACAGAGCAAGGCAGAGAGAAATATGCAAGCCAAAAAATCTCCATAAAAYGAAGCTTATTAGAGTTACAAATGGAATTAACGATGAACAATAAATAGAAGTTGTGTGCGCCGGTCTCTCTAGAATGTTGAATCATACTTAAGAGAAGTACATCTTAAACTAATAAAAATGAAGTTATTTGTCATGTGGTTTAACTGACTTGGGGGATTCTCTACTATAGCAYGTCATATTGTTACACAAAGATCTTCTATGCAAACTCTTTAGAGTCTGCAAAGCTCAAACAAACTGCAAACTAATGACAATTTAGAAGACACTCCTTATGTTGTCACCATCATTGTCTACTTGCATCTCTTCATGTCTTCCCTGCTGGGGTATGCTAGCAACTACTTCTAGCACTCTGTGCAGCTGGAGCCTGCAGCTCGAAATGATGTGATTATTCCTTATTACAATCACAATGAGCCACTCTAATTATAACCAGTGCTGAATAGGAACTGTGTTAGAAAGAAAGAATGACCCAGGTCAGTTTATCTAATTGGCTTTTATATAGATATATAATGAAATTGTGTTGGTCAAATTTAGGGACTTAGAATGGAACTTAACTTCCAATTAATCACCCTAAGAGGAGTATCTAGAGACAGTCTAGACAAGAAGCTTAGAGTATATGARGCAAATGAGGACTCCTCATCCAGATTCATTAACCTTGTTTATAACAGACTCTAGATGACCAGCAGATTACCTATCTGCTACATAGCAGTGTTTAGTTTTTACRTACCTAGGCAAAATAAAATACACCTTAAACCCCTTAAAACTAGGTGATAAATATTTAAACAGAAAAGAAGCAAACTCTGATATCAGAGTAGGAGCATGAGGGTAATGCTGAGAGCTTTGTAATGYAGAGAAATTGTGGGTCACCACCTGATACATATAGGTAAAGTGCTTATCATAGAGGAAAAGGTAAATAATACCTTTAGATTTAGTCATTTTAATAGACATGACTGAAAACCTTCAGAGCATATATTTCTGCACTGAAAATATGTGACACAGGAAAAATCTGATATTTCATAAAGACCTTGAATTTAAATGTTAAATGATTCAGTTAATGTTTTAAAACTGCCTGATTTCCTATTCACWTGCTTGTCTGGCTCCTCCTTTGCAAACCTCAGAAAAAAACTAGAATTTGAAATAATTCTGCTGCTAATTGCATTGACAGGAAACACAAATAGCTCTATAACTTCACTTCAAAACAGTTTGATAGTGTAGTACACGACAGATWTTTTTTTCCCAGTGTACTTCATCCTTTCCCAAAGAAATACATATCTATATGCAAATTATTTCCTGTGTTATTTGCTTTTGTGGCTTAATTCTTCAATGAAACACTCAGTAGAAGAATTCATGGAGCATGCACTGTATTCTAAGGCAGTTTCATTCAGTTACAGCAATGAAAGAGAAGCATGTGCTTATGGCAGACCAGCAGACCAAAAAATCACCATCTCAAACAATTATTTTATTTTAGAGCTACCTCTTCTCATCTTTTTAAAATCTCTGGTCAGGGATTTTATACATATATATCCATATATCCAGTATGAGAAAATAACACTAATATTTAAAGGTGTTCTAATGAGACAAATCATGAAGCTGCTGGCACTAAAGAAAAAAGTGGTGCTAAATTCAACAAAGAAATGACTATCCACTTAGCTAAATCATTAAACAAAACAAAACTCATGAAATTTCTTCCAGAAGAACATTTGTTTTACTTTTATGTGATTTTTTTTTCAGTAGAATTTTTTTGGAAAGCACAAACTGTATTTCAACCAACTTCATTTAAAGGTCAAACYACAGAAAGCATATTGCTTAATTCTAGCTGATGCAGACATGAGATATCCACACAAGAGAAAAGAAACAGCTTGGAATGACATAATAGATACACTGACCATGGACCACTAGAGACCAGCACTCAAACAATGATGAAGTTTGAAATGAATATCAGCCAAATGCTTTTATCAGAGTCTGGATTTTTGTTTCTTGCTAAGTAACCATCATGATGTATTGCTCTAACTCTAAAAGCCTTTTGCAATTCCTAACGTGAATAATGCAGTGAAAAATGTAGTYATTCTGTTAACCATCTTTAAGCGACCAGGTACTAAGGCTGCAGGGCTAGCAWCTTGTCGACTCAGGAACTTTTGGTGGAGCTATCCCAAGCAATATGTCTTGGACAGAGACATTTTACTACTCAGAAAAGGGGTTTTTCTCCATTTCTCTTACTCTGATCTGAAACCTAGCAGTCTAAACTAATACAAATTGCTGTTTCCAATAGGAAGTAAAACTACTCACACAGCCTGTGTCAGTATGGCTGCAGCTGAGCTACTGYAGCAAAGCAAAAACCTTCACTGAAAAGATATGCCTTAGCTTAAATCAGCTTACAGTAAAGAACTAAACTGTGTTTCTTTTTACCATCAGCCCTTTAGGCCAGTCTGACTGCCACTCAKTTTCCATGAGAAACTCTTGTTTGCCAAGAGAGAGAGAAAACTTTTAAAACTTTCTTTATATATTTGTGTCTCAAATATGACCCTAGCTACATTTTCTATAGGACTGAAAAAAGATTAGGGAATGACCTAATGGAAAGCTTGACCATGCAGCTGCACTGACAGCTGGTGGTAAAATTCTTCTGCTTTCAGAAATGGCACCAATTTCATATTTAGATAAAATTAGMAAACCTATAACAGAAATAATGCAATAAAGTAYAGAAAATACATCTAGTTTTAAGATRGACCTGCTAATTTCACAGGGAAAAGCTCTCTACTTAAATGACAGCTCTGTTGATAGAACAGATGGGATTACATATCAGTAGAAAACCTAATAAAAGATCTGAATTTATTTGCAGTGGTTGGATTTTTCCACAGACTCGTTTTGCCTCTCCTGCTTTTCAGGGTGCATGTTGCAGGGAGAGAATGTTTATTCCTTTTGCCTTTTATCAAGTCCTAATGTTTCATAAACACACATTCAGAATTAATAAGCAGGGGACCTTATTATCCTTTCTCTTGTCTGTACTTTGACTCTCTGTTTTTCATATCTAGTCCACCATTTCCACTTTTGGTGTGCTGTTATCTTTCTGACGGTTTATCTTTCACATTGTCYCTCTTATTTTAGGACATTATACAAAGTAAATATAAGCCTCTCTTTTATAACAATTTTTTAGTTGATCATAAACTCGGTTCCACCACAAGCAAGTGCCTATTCCTGTGAATTATCATAGGAAATGTGACTGTTTTACATAGACACTACCTTATTATCTGTAGGGAAAATGGGTACTTATTGTAAAGTCAGTCTGCATATTTGCTTTTCACRACTGTTTACCCTCTGAATATCTTTCATATGGATGAATCTACAGTGTTATGGTGAAATTAAACAGTTATTTAAAAACTTGAGCAATGACTGAGTTTCATTGTCTGTATTCCACAGACATCTGGCACAAATAAAAAAAAAGTGAGAAAATAATCACTACTACTAATAAATAATTATTTCTTTCTCCCACCCTCTACCCCTTTCCAGCACTGGTCTAGTGTTTTTTATCAGCTGAAATGGTCTGCTTTAACCAGACCCTGCCAACCCAGGGCATTGCTCCTGGTAGGTGTATCTACATATTGTAGATTATAAATCATTTTTTCATTTCCAGATGRTCATAAATTTTTCTGCTTACAGGGAAGACAGCACTATACAATAACATMTAATACTGCTGTGCTGCTGCTTCCCAACATTGTATAAAGCCAGGCACGCAAGCACAGGCTAAGATTGCATCGATGCTTACAAATATATTCTTTAAAACTTTTATGTTGTATTCTAAATGTACACCTACAACAAAGAAAAGAAAAAGCTATTCAAAATGTCTGCTTTTCTTCTCCTCCATGTAAYAGAGCAACAGTGGTTTACATTCCTTTTGAATCACTTATCTCCCAAAAAAGCGTTTCTGCAGTAAGTTCTGAACATGACAATATGGTCTATGGAAAAGAATAAYGCTGGGACAAAGTCTTTGCCTAAATTGTACAGTCCTCTTCTAATGTTACAGATGAATTCCACAGAAGCTTGGGAAATTCACTTGCTAGCTTCTTGCTAACAGGTTAAAATTAGGATATCTGCAGAGAAATGACCTTTAAACAATTTATAAGAATCCAAGACACTTTAGATGCAATAAAAATAATTTCCTTGCAGTCTTTCCCACAGCTCTTAGTGTTGTTATGGTTACAGAGTTAAGACTTCAGAATTTAGGAGAGGTTGAAATTAAGTAGTTTCATGTAATTTCAAATCAAGCCCTTGTATAGGTATTCAGACAYGGCATTTAATTGGAAGATTATGAACTCCCCTTGCTGCATGGCTCAAATCAAAACCTTGAATTCTGGCATTCAGTCTTTGCAACAAGATTATTATAATAGGATACAAGAGATGTAATTTACTATACCTAAAACAGAAGAAAAATACTCTGACAAGTAGACACACCATCTCTTATGTTACCAGTGTTCAAACCAGTGATGGCTAAGGTAGAAGAATTTTTATCACCATTCCAGTATTCATGCAGTAAACTTTTCCACGGTTGCAGTCAAAGAATATGCAGCACAGAGGAAGAACTGAGAATTATTCTTGATTGCCACTATGCAATAAATCACTCTACTTCCACAGTTCATATCAGCCCTTAGGCTTCTCTAAAATGCATGGCTAGGCACAAGAAAAACTTTAACCTACACTGCTGGACAGTAGCCCTTGTAAACGAAGATRGTATTTGTGAGGTTAAGAGAATCTTGCCTATATTCTCTTTTTGTATTGTTTATCTACTGTTGATCTTGTATCAACAGTTGGAATAAGATGGTAGGAAGTCACAACAAATACGGTGTTTTTGTATAGAGCAGATTTACATTCTGTAAATCTTCTATATAAACCTAAATTAATAGTTTATATTTTTTCCATCCATAATAAATAATTTCATAATATTAGTATATTCAGACATGAATTATTCTAAATTTCACAATAATGACTTGAGATAGCCAGCTCTGCAATGTGTAAAAGATGACTGAACTTATTTGAACATGACAGTTTTTCCATAATTTGAAAGAGATTGACCCTTATGATTTCTAAGTACTTCTAGTTTTTCATACTAGAAAGATTTTCTCATGTCATTTCTTTTGAATCCATTCATATAGAAACAAGAATGACCAGTTATTTTCTTCCTTTCACTATATATTTGATGGTCTGCATTACAGTTGACTTTTTTTTTTGTCTGTCTATAAATTTTCTGCCCACTTCTTTGGCCTTTTTCTTGTCTTAGAATCGTCTTCCTCATAATTTTAGAGATCAGGAGTCCATAGCACTTTTTTTGCTCTTTCCAAAACTTGCAACTTCATAGTGGTAGTATAGYGGTAACTGTAGTATTAACCAAAACTCACAATCAGAACTGATGTTGCAACTGAATTTCTCAACCCCTAAAGACATGGTATGGGAACCAAGTATAACAGCAGAATTGTGCAAATAGTGATAAACTAATGCAAGGTTTGCATGTCAGTCTTTGTTTTTTGAGATTTTTGTCACAGGATTCGCGATGCTTGATTTTCATATTAAGTATTTGAAATCTCAACCTATTTCTATCCTAATGTAAATATATAGTTAGATTGTATGTTTGCTTTCAGCTTTATGCTAAGTTCCTTTTTAATAAGCAAGATCAGCTTTAGTTGAACCCTCTGAAGGGGGAAGCAGGTTGCTCTTTCTGTGGGAAACTACTGAGCAGGCAGAGGACAGCAAGAAAGCAGAGATGCTTGCAGAGATCTCCGGGCTTGGCTATCAAGAGGGGTACAGCACAGAGCTGCAAGACTGCAGCTCACACAGAGAGACCAAGAACTACCTGAAACAAGAGAGAGAAGAGGCCTGACAGCAAAGGGAAGTTTTCTGGGGACCAGAGGAGTAGGAGCAGAACTTGCTACCACTCAGAAAGTATCAGAGTTAACTGCATCCAGGCCAGCAAGTAAGAGTATACATGAGAGGACAAATAAGCAAGGTGACAGCTGCATTTCTACTCTCTCACCCCTATCTGAGTTTTCTCCACTGAAATACTATTCTAATTCAGATTCTAATAAAAGCTGGCTTTTAGTTTAAAAGCTTTTCTGTGTTCAGTCTGTGCACATCCACTTCAAAGACACAGCCAGCAAGAGTCTGAGAGCATCTGCAAGTGCATCTGAAGGGCTCAAAAAAGAATATAAGGATATGATTAAAAAATGCTTTTTCATGGCCTGATATAGGTCCTATGATATTACAACCCTGGCAGCCACAGAGCTAGAGCCTTCTTTTGGGGTCTCTCATCTTGTGAAGGCTCCAGTAAAAAAGCATGGATTTGGGCAGCAGCTGCATCTCCAGGCTTTTTCCCATCCACAAGGGAAAGGTGATGAATGCGGTTGGTGGGAAATGAGATGAACCTGAGCAGCTATCCTGCCTCTGCTTGGGAATTTAGCTGCTGTGCCTCACTGGACTACAGGAGGGCTTCCCAGTTAGTTATTGTCCATCCCAGGGAGCGGCCCTTCATCGGAGCTTTAAGTTTTCTTAGGCATAAGGGGAAACCCTGATGTGTGGACAAGTCTCTAGCATAATAGTAGAGAAAGCAGACGTCTGCCAGTCCTCATGATGGCATGGACAAGCAGTGCCCAGAATCATTGTTTATTATGCCTTCCTGCCTGCCTCTTGTCTGCCTTCCTGGCAGATTAACAAAGTTAGAAGTAGTCAGACTTCTTCAGAGGAAATGGAAAGGGAAAATGAGAAATGTTTTCTTCTGTCAACATAGTAGGGAATGATGCCAACCAAGCTGTGAAAAAACAATATTTTGACAGTATTAATACATGTCTGCTCCTTGTTCCTTAACTTGCTACTTTCAGCTTAGTTTTTAGCTCAGCAGGACATCTAGTACCTATTACCACTGCCATCTACCTCAGCCTATTTAAGTTATTGACTTAACTCATTCCTCTTTTAGCTAAAGATCTTACAAACTTTCTGATCACTCTGAGTTCCTCCAGTTTAGGAACACAGCTCCAAATCCCTGCAAGAGAGATTCAACTCTCATACTGCCTGATCCTGAATATCCTTCTAGGTTGCTCATCCTAGAGGAGCTTAACWGTGCAAGACGGATAAAGAGAACTTAGCTCTCTGCCCAGGCTGACCTGATGGAAGATTAAATTAACTGTGTCCTAGCACAGTGAATTACTTCCATTTGAGAGTAAAATTGAATGTTTGCAATAGATCAGAGAAATAATTCCGAGTCAGGCTTTATAGACGAGTGAGGTGCCCCCTCTATTTTTTTAACAGAATAGAAAGCTAAAACCAGAACCCTTACCTACATAAAGTGAAATTAAAAAAGGATAATTTTTTTACAACAATTAAGAATTTTATGGAACAATTTTTTGGGGAGTAAAAAAATCCAAAGTTTGAATAATAAATATATTCCTAATACTTCATGGACACAAGTTTATGACCCTCCTTTATGTTCAAAGACTCACTCTGAAGGTCAGTAGTTATATGGGGATATAATCACAAACATTGGACCAGATAGGATTTGAGTTATAGTCATGTCCACACATAACAGACTGCGGATTATAGACTTTTCTGAACCTCTTTMCTTGATTTGGCTCGGAATTGCAATTAAAAAAAAAAGTAATTTTAAACTGGGAGACCCTTTCAAAAATACTATTATTTGAATAATTGAAGACAATAATTAAACAGAATGTTTGATTCCTCAAGAGAATCAAATGGCAATACTCCACTAAAAAASTGGAGTATTTCCATTTTGGAAATTATCACAAAATGGAGAAGAAAAAGTTAAA
The DNA here is from genome assembly GCA_003342815.1 of Eudromia elegans. NCBI lineage: Eukaryota > Metazoa > Chordata > Aves > Tinamiformes > Tinamidae > Eudromia > Eudromia elegans. The sequence goes on along the minus strand of PTEX01000258.1, from coordinate 701,600 downwards.
AGGTCAAGCCCTGTCTTTTTAATCAGCTTGTGCAGTTCCACAACACAACACAATAGCTTCATTGTTCAGCAGAGCAGCACTGTATTTAGAAGCTTAATTCTGTGACAGATTGCTTAGCAGTACCTGCAAAARTAAGAGGTTAAAATGAAGGCCCAGTTTCCATTAAAAAAGTATCTTTGAGTATTATAAAAACAAGCCTGTTAAAAATGAGGTTCTGTTTCAAAGTAAATCCCATTGGTAAGACATGAACAAAGTCCCACCTGCCTGAAAAGGTGAACTTTGGTGTAAGCTTAGGTGGCTTTTTCACTCTCTACATCCAGAAGACAAGCATGTTCATATCAGTTGAAGAACTGATCCAATTGCTATTGTCAGGTTATTTTCTACTCTGAGATAGAAATCCAACCAGTATGGGACCAACGTACTGCCAAGAGTGGAAAAAAAATTTGTTGCTGCATGTAGAATTTGCTACAGCATGTAAAGCTTATCAATGTCATATGAACATCACTACAACCTGAAAAATCTACTCAGTCCTGTAAATTTCAGCTGTATTTTGCTTTTGTTCTCACCACTGAAATGTTGTTAGTATCTCAGGATCCCCTTCCATCTTTCTGTTATGAGTTAAGGTCTAGTATAAGATCAAGAGGCCTCTGATCAGGCGCCTGCAACATCTGCCTTATGAGGAAAAGCTGAAGGAGCTGGGCCTGTTCAGCCTGGAGAAGACTGAGAGGGAAGAAGATCTGATCAGTGTATATAAATACCTTAAGGGAGGAAGTGAGGAGGATGGAGCCACCTTCTTTTTAGTGGTTGGCAGCAATAGGACTACAGGAAATGGCCACAATCTGAAGCACCAAAAGTTCCACAGGAACTTAAGGAAAAATTTCTTTCCTGTGAGGGTGACAGAGCCCTGGAACAGGCTGCCCAGAGAGCCGGTGGAGTCTCCTTCTCTGGAGATCTTCAAAACCCGCTTGGATGCCCTGCTGTGCCCTGTGCTCTAGGAGACCCTGTGTGTGCGGTGCGGGTTGAACTACATGATCTCTAAAGGTCCCTTCCAGCCTTAATGATTCTATCATTCTATGATTCTATGAAGAGTGCTAATGTACAAGGTATTCTTGTGAATAACTCTTGATACAAGTGTTTTTACCTTTGAGGTTAATTATTTTTTTCCTAAGCATTTAAAGCTGATTTGTTGCTTGTCTCACTACAGCCTTCTTTTTGTTTCTTGAGAATGTTGAGATTTTTTTTTTTTTCCATGAGGATTCAATAAAAACAGCCTTCCTGTTGCTCTGGTCACCCACGCAGCAAAAAGGAAGTTAAACTGTGTGCTGACATATCTCTTATGGTTTGGGTCTGAGCCTCTGCTCTTAAGCCTGCTGCCAGGAGTTTGACTTGCGCAGACAATACTTTGTGGGTGGTGACCTCACTGGAATTGAGAGCCAAGAATTGGAGAAATGTCCTGTGTGCCGTAGCTGTGGTAATTAGGAAAGCATTACTGAATCCACTGGATTTTAAAGTTACAGCAGATGTGCTTATTTTGTGGTAACCATGCAGTGGAAGAAAGCAGTTCTCCAGTCCCTAAACCCCAGCTTAGCTAATCATAAGGAAGGTAGGCAAATGCAGTATTTTTCTCATGGCATTTCATAAACATGGGGTTGCAAAATGAATGTGAATGGAAAGGTCAATAATCTCTCCATCCCTTGTGGTCTGTATATAATTGTGGTTTGCCCGAACTGGCTAAAAGCTTGGGATAATTATTTGGAAAGATCTGCATTGCTGAGAGAACTGGCATATCTGTATCAGTCCCTACCTCACCTTTGAATTGTTTGAGAAAACAGAAATGATTCACCCATGTGAAATGATTCACTCCAGTCCTTGCTAGCGGACTGGAATTTTGCAATATGGAATTCCAAATGTGGAATTTTTACTATTATTGTTCATACTTCCCTACAAGGAACTTAATTCWCAGTCAGTCCTAGGAAGGCACAAAATAACACTTTTTGAAATATATGTGTATTTATAAATKAACATCATTTAAAGATGTAGAAATATCAATAAATATTTACCCTGAAGGAATCTGATTTACTCCTGACTGCATATGATACGTGACATTAGAGACATAAGGGTTAAAAACTCACATGATAGTTAAGCACTGATTCTCAGATTACTAGAAACAGGTAGTATAAGCCATTTTTGCTTAAATATATTATTAAAAGTAATCATTGGTGGATAATCTTAACGCATCTGGTACTTCATTGCTGTGATTCAAAAGAGCTTACTCACCAGACTGCTACATCCGTCCATCATTACCTTTCTCTGACAGCAGTTTTCCACAAAATCTCAATACTATAAAAATAAATAGCAAAAACATYCTCTTTTTTGTTCATTTTTTATCATTTTGAAATAAGCACATAAGAAAACCACAATGTTCTGGAAGAAATCATGTATTATTCTTCCACACTTTACTGTTTCTTCAGAAATTGTTTAATTAAACTCTCAAGATATTCAAGTGTGCACCTGATCGTGTAGGAAATTTACACTTGTTTATGTACTAGAAATTTACTGCTGTAGTCCCAGTGCTTGTTATTATATCTTGGTCATATTTCATTAAGCCAAGCAAAACCTGAAAATGCCCTTTTTTTGAAGAATTTGAAAGAAAAGCAATAAGAAGAACTGGAGGAGAGGGAACACTGTTGCTACCTCATTACTGATGAAGAAATGAGGCTCAGAAAATAAAAGGGGGAAATTTAATAATACCGAAGTAATACTGGGTCAAAACTCTTCTTGAAAGTCTACATGATACAGACTTTTAAATTGTTGCATCCTTTGGAAGAGCAGGCAAGCACATACTGGGGGAGCTGCACATATTGAACTCAGAAATTCTCAAAAGCAGACCTTTGCTTTAATCTCAGGACTAGTTTTATATCCTCAGAGCAACAGAATAAATGGATGTGCACAGCAAGTGCTCAATTACTCAAGCACTTTTGTCTGTGGCCCTAGAATTCATACTTCAAAAATTTGACTGTTAAATTTTCAGCCATCTTTCCTGCCAGGCTTCATGAATCTGTGCGTGAAACTGCTTCTTGAACTGCCCCAAAAATAATAACAATAATAAAAAAAAMCACATTCCCTGTGGGTTCTTTTCTTGCCGAAGTCATATGGAATGTACATGCTGGAACTATTTGGAATGCTTAATTCCCATATATTTTTAAACCACTAGAAAAAAATGCTCTTTACAATATCTCTGTGCTTCCTGTTTCACTGATGGTAAACCAGAATATGAGCCACAGATACATGGATCTCTTACAACAGTTGTATTTTAGTAATATTAGAAGGAAGTMCATTTTGGCATACTGGCTAGAAATACTCTGTGAAAAAAAGAAACACTTTGTATGAAGGAAAATTATTTTTCGTATGTTAAAGAAGAAGCACATCTGAAAATCTCTTTCCTTCATCATGTAACACAGAGATTTAGCTGATGTGCTTGTACAGYGATAGTTCAAACTTGCACTGAGGACAGCGAATCATGACTAATTCCTTAAAGTCTATCATCAGAAAACAAAAATTAAGGTACAATTTAAGAGCAAGAGAAGCATTSTTGCTTTCTAAATATTTCAGAGTTTTTGACTAGGGCAGTTAGTCTGAAGAAAAAATTAGTTGGTAGACTTTTTTTGTACCAGATATTTTTGGCCGAATATGTCTAATCTGTGGCTTAACAAGGACTYTTCAAAGGCCTCCTGATAACCAGAAAAAGGAGAGAGTGAGCAGAGAGAATCCTCAACAATGGAATCTTTCCCATTTTGAATACTGTAGAAATGTCCTCAGCAAATATTTGTGTGCTGCAGTCAAGTCTGCCTTTACCAACCCCCCTCCCCCAAAAAAAGTTTTACAATTCTTTCTTGCAACTTTCTTTCTACTTTGGTTACCCAGAAGCATACACACTTCTAGCTTTCCTTTACTATCCTATGATCCATCAGAAAAAAAATTCTCAACTAATTACATTATGAAAAACCTTCTCAGTCAGCACACTTTCAATGATTTTATGTACAGAAAACACACTGATAGATTTTATCAATAGCATAAGGGAAGATCTGACATATGTAGAAAAACACAGTAAGAGTTTTTTAAATCACTACATCTATAACAATTAACAGCTGCTATGTCAACTCAAAATTGTATTTTGCCAATCACCTCTCTTTTTACCCCTGGAAGTAGAAGTCTGGAAGAAGATTCTCTCAGTGGGTTTTTGTGACTATGTAAGCACAATATTTTTTAAGCACTAAAATATTCAAGAGGTTTTAGGAGAACTTTCTTCCATTTTCTTAAGTCCCAATCAAATTCCACACTAAAGTATTACAAAGTATTACTCTACAGAAAGAATAAGGAGAAAAAAAAAAAGGAAACAAAAGTTTTTCCCCCCCACACTTTTTGAAGGCTGTTAGAGATAATGGCTTGTTAATAAACTCCTGCTGGCCATTATTTTTCTTACAGACTACAATACAAATCAAACCATCCACTTTCATTTACCTTGTAATAAATCAGGGGTTTCCAAATGAGTAGCTAAAATCTGCAAATGCAATTACCAGGGGAAAAATAAGTATCTATAAATTAGAATTCTGCTCTGTGCAAAACAAGTAGTAGGATTTTCAAAGCTATGTAGAATTGCTTCAAAAAAAAAAAAAAAAAAAGGTGTAATCTAGCTTCTTGTTATAAAAAAGTTCTGTCAGTAGCTTGTGAGAAGATGCATAGGATACTCTGGCATGCAAGGCAGTACAATACAGGCTTCATTTAGCTGTTGGCAGTTATCTTTTTGTTAGCTTCATTTTACAACCCTAAGCTAATTTTTGTAATTTTCTTGAGCTTTTATGCCAATTTCAGTAGAACAGATCTTTTATCTGCGGAAAACAAAATAGCTAGCAAAGAACAGTGGGCAAGAGGATAAAGATACAAAATTGAATTGTTCTAAATGGAAACAAATGGAAATAAGCAATAAAAATAATTCTTTAATATATTACGTAAAATGCCCAAAGCTTAAAAACACTTTATGCTACCATTCAGATAATCATTACTGTACAATCTCATCTAAAAATTATTTTATAGAAATCATCATCACAATTCTCTCCAGCACTGTTTTCTTTTCTTTTCCAATAAAGACAATTGTCAAGGATTAGCCCTGGTACAATGCATGTGCTAATACATTGTTGATTCCTAAAATCCATCCAAAAAAATTGTACAGCTTCCAGGGTGCTGTACAGAACTGAAAATAAAAATCAAGAAGCTATTTTGTTTCACAGAATCACAGACTGGTTGAGGTTGGAAGGGGCCTCTAGAGATCATCAAATCCAACTCCCTGTTCCATCAGGGTCACTCAGAGCACGGGACACAGGGTGGCATCCAGGCAGGTTTGGAAGATCTCCAGAGCAGGAGACTCCACAGACTCTCTGGGCAGCCTGTTCCAGGGCTCTGTCACCCTCACAGGAAAGAAATTTTTCCTTAAGTTCCTGTGAAACTTTTGGTGCTTCAGTTTGTGGCCATTTCCTGTAGTCCTGTCACCGGCCACCACTGAAAAGAGGACGGCCCCGTCCTCCTTGCTCACTGTCTTAAGGCAAAAAGGTAAAAATTTTGTACTCTTTGTACAAAAATTTTTGTACTTTTTAAGGTAAAAAATTGGTACTCTTTGACAGCTGTTTCTCAGTGAGTACAGAAAGAAGCACCATAGGGTTTGTTTCCATATGGCTACACAGAAGTTGACATGGAACAGTATGCCTTGGTGTAGCTAGCAAGTTTTCCAGAATTCAGGCTCACAGTTCATGTGTATTCTGCTTTGTTTTCTAATCAGTTGATGAAATATCACACATACTGCAAATGAACAAGGATCTACTGATCAAATATGATCAAATGTCATATAGTTTGGCCAACTCATTTCTTACCAATGAAGATTCACTTAAATCCAAACTTTTCTGCCCTCCACCCCTTAAAAGCAAGCACACAAAATCCCAGCCTCCTTCAGTTTACCGAATGCTCCAGGCTTCAAGCCTAGCTTGATGACTTAGGTTTATCCCTGCAGTAACTGCAGGAGATCAGTACTGTAACCCTTGTATGAGCCATATGTACTTTGCAAATTTTAAAGGATATTTCAAGGTTGACATATACATTTTTCAAAGCATTTTTCTGCACATTAGCAATATGACTTGCCGACCAGAAGCAGACAGAATTACTAATTTGTACCTTTTTTCTGGGGTGTATAGTAAAGTCTATGTGGGAAGAGTGGATAGTTACTGCTTGCCTCCTAGACATACAGCCCAGTAGCTGATTAGAGTAAAGCAAAACATGAAAAGACCCTTCCAAGCACTGAGAAAAATCCTCTATGTTTGCACGTGTGTTTAAAATTAAAATGCATGGAGCTTTCCAGATCAGCCAACACTACAAAAGCTGGCAAGAGGAGTTCAAAAGTTCTGCTTAATTTAGTAGAATTTGCTGCTTCTAGGCGATCCCTGCGCGACCTAGCAACAGCACAAAGGGTATAATTCTTGGAGACTTAAATTCACCCTGGCTGAGCAAGAAGGAAAACTGCAAACATGCAAGATAGTCTAGGCAACTTATGACACCAGTGAGCTGTGGGAGTCAGATTGGATGGGCCACAAGTCAGGATGTAGCTAGTACAGAATGGAAGTCATCTCTCCTACACAACTTATGCAATAAATACTGACACTTAAATATTGATCTTCCCCATCCCCACATTTCCTGCCATCCACAGCAGAGACCTACAGGCATCACAGTCTTTGTGCAAGKCCAAAACTCTAATCAACATGTTTCATGGTATATATATATATTTCTCCCAAATCCCCTAATTCCACTACAAGGTTTATCATGCATTATGTATTAGGTAGTGGCAACATCCAGGTACCTCCTACATTGACAACTCCAGTGACAAGCTAGAAGGCAATGAAGATCAGCAGCTGAAATCCTAGGACATGCAAATACTGGTGTTCAGACCATGCACTGTGTCTACTGTTCATTCAAATCCAGTACAATTGACTTTGGAGGAAGATCCTTATACAATAAAAACTGAATCTGGCCTTTATTAATTGTTTCATTTTATGTAATCCAAAATATGCAGAATACTTTACAGCCTTAGAAAAGGATATTACTAAAGATGTTACTAAGTTTCTGTATAAGAAAGATATTCCCCTGGATGTGAAGGATAAGAGGCTGCAGYACAAGAATCTTAGTATCCTTTGTCTTTATGCCTCCAATACTATGTCTTTCTTAAACTGGACCCTAATTTTCTTTCTTTTGAACAGTGTTTCTTTGTTTTTACAGCCATTTCGTTCTATTTTGAGTAAAACAGTATGCCAAATAGCATTATTTAAAGCTCTTCATTTGTATTCTTTACTCTTCAGCATCTGGAGTTCAGCAGAGTAACCCTCCAGGGAACCCTCATGCTTTGGCAATCATCCAATATCAAATATTAATTCATATCCTCCCCTGGTCAAAGTTTCTCTCATTATCACTCAACAAGTGCACTCTCCTATGGATACACTTTCCAGATCCAAAGCTTGTCCCTGTTGTAGACAAACCTATCTCCAGAATTTTAAGTGTAATGATGCTTACAGTTCTGGAGTATAAATCATTCTGAAGTAAGAGTGTACCAAGAGATTTCTCTCCACCTAGTAATAATAAAAAAACTCACTATGGTTTCCTATGGTTGCAATTGCCTGATTTCTCTTTGATTCTAATGGTAAAGAATGAATTGATTCTAATGGTAAAGAATGAATTGAAAATTATAGCGCTGAAAATAGAAACATAAGATATTTACCAGACAGTCTGAATACCTTTAGCATTTTAAGCACTACTGATATTTTACTCTTAAGATTTGTGGCGCAGGGGAGCAAATCCAACTGAAAATAAACATTTTTCTCTCATCAGCATTCTTATATGTCCAATTCATTCTCACTTTTATCTGCTAAATTATGCTCCTGTGCCTATATCTCTCTGAATAAGATTACAGTATCTTCATACAAAAGCATCAACTATTTTGATTGAATTCTAAATATAATTCTCATTTCAAAGCCAAGAGTTTCAGTAGGGTTTATAATATATCACCATTAAAAATGAACATTTACCACATACTGCTACTTTTATTCCCAAAGTCAGAAGATAGTCTCTCTCAATGTCAAAATTTTCTAAGAGAATGTTGTATATTACTCTGATCAGTCTCTTTGGTTTAGAAATTGTGCCAGGAATTCCTTGCTGCTTTTCTATAGGAGGAAAAAATATTCCTCTTAGCATCATAATGACAAGAATATGAAAATATGTAGGTTATAATTAGCTATGGAGAATGGCTGATAGAGATGAACTSTCTTTCCCTTACAAGAGCCATTTCAACTCTGTCAATGGGTCATTCAAGAGAGTTTTTTTCACTTTTTTGGAATAGTTGTATTTCATCTCAGATATTGTATTATGGATTAAGATTATAAAATATTTTAAAAACTATTTTGCTTTCTTTTTTTTACCAGAGAACCTGAGCTTCAGTTTTCTATACAAAAAGCAAAAAAGAAAAAGGTTAGCATTGATTTACACTGAATCAGCTACAATTTTCTCAAAAACATGACCAGAAACACACTTTTGGTCTGCTTAAGTAAATAAAAATCTGTCTTTAGTTAAGTGCAATCAAAATTGAATGGAGATATTACAACAAATTTAGATTTGGAATAAAGAYTACTGCAAAACTGCAAAAAACCCATCCCAAACTCCCAAAACAGATTCAGCAATCATCTGATTCACACTGTTCACAGGGGAMCTTCAAAGGATGCCACTCTCACTGYTTTATTTATCTTTCAGACTCTCTTATATGTTTGGTTAGGTTTGGCAGAAAGAAACTTTTTTTTTTTTTTCTCTTGGCTRCAGGGTGTATGAAGCAGCTTAGTCCAGTGTGCTAAAGCTGACCTCAGGATTACACTACTATCTGGAAAAAGGAAAATAAAGAAAGCAAAGATCACAATAACTACTTCTAAATAGAAAAGGTAACCACTGTACATTTTTTTTAAGAAAAACTTGGTAAATTCCTTGATATGTTCTCACATTTCAGGGAACGGTTCCCACTCAATAAAAGTCTTCTCGGCCATCGTATTTTCTTTTAACTCACTCAGTACGAGTGRGGACAACAATAAAAGTAAAAACTTTGTCAAAACAAAGTTGACATACTTTTCTTATTTGTGCATTTGCAAAAGAATCAGTATTTCCCTGAAATCTAACATGAAAATTCAGTGATTTTACAATATTTTTTCAGTTTATATTGCGAAATGATTCCTGAAAGTCCTGTGAATAGGTGATTAGTATCAAAATAAAAGCCGCTTCAGTCCATCTATTACAAAACAGAGCTACTATTGCAAGAAGAGCATGAGATCTAGTAATCTGTTTTGCTGTCACATTGCACCAGTCCTGGGAATGAAGGAGCTGCCTGAGGACGGACAGTCCCTTTCCCAGGTATAGCTGTGTGTGGAGACTTAACTTCCTCTTGCCTCAGAGTTCCGGCAAAGAAGGAGATACTCCCTCCACAGGGAGGGTTTTCATGCTCAGTACCTGTAAGGGAAGTGCTGATGTGCAGAGAAAAGGCACACAGTTTGAAAGGGAGAATTTCAAATCACTGTTATACTTTCTAATCTTCAGAATTTAGGGAAAAATAAAAAMCAAAATGTATGCAGGTGAAATGAAGTTTAGGACAGTCTGCAGGGAGACCAGTATCCCAGCTCTTCACAACAGCAATCTGTGAGAGGTGTCATTTTGGATAACCTGTTGACAGGGAGTCAACATCTGAGGATAGCTAAATGCCACAGACAAATTCAATGGGAAAACAAGACAACCTACACACCCCAACACAATGATCCAAACTCTTGAACCAAATACGCAATTTTAACAGGGCACTAATAATATAACTCTGCTGGTGCAGGGGTGCAGGGAAGACAAGTTACAAATTTTAGAAATATTTTAGAYGTTAAAGCAAGGACAGTATATTTTTATGATATAGATCTTATACATTCTCTGGTGTGTTAGTTGTCATCCTAATGTCCTAGTGCAAGGAGAGAGAACAACAAAGACAAMCGTTTAATTATGAATATTTGAATATATTAGTTTTTGTCTTCACATATTACAACATTTAACACTCATAATAATTATAATTACAAATATATATTTATTCTTAATAAGAAAAGGCAAAAAGAAAACAAAATAATATATGAAGTAGACTTCTTTCTGAGTAGAAACTTTAGGAAAGAGTTTYCCATGTGCAAATTTTTGGAGATGCATTTCCATCAATACTGCGTATTTTCTTTCATAGTTTGCTATGTCTCACTTATTCTGGAACATCTGGCCTGTCTTCTTACTGACATATTTACCCAGATCAAGGAAACTCAACTTGATAATGCATTTGCCTCAGCATCGCTTTTCTTGACAGGTACTGAGGCCAAAGAAAGATATGGAACAACTGCCTTTGTGATCCCTATGCATGTTTGCATATATCTCTATACAAGTACAAGCATTTCCCAGAAACTGCAGCTAACATACCTTTTCAGATCAATATCTTATCTTTTAGACTACTTTTCAGGGCTTTATTTTCCATTTCTGGTTATATCCTTGTTCCATTCTTCCCCTTTTTCTACAACTGCTTTTGCATGTCTACCTGTTCCTYGGGCACAGACACAGCCTCCATACAACTTTCTCAGTTTATCAATATCATGCTTGCTAATCTAAATCTAAAAGGTAATTCTTAGGAAAAAATGAAAGCAGTATCAGTCTGCCTTACCCCACCAGGCTACAAGGCAGAGCAATTCAGCAGCTGCTGCTGCATAAGCAGTTGTGCAGCTGAGGTGGGAATCTTGATAACAGCGGGACAAACTCAGCTGAAGTGGGAACCGCCACTTGCAAATATTTTTTCCTTATGAATTAGATTTGTCTGTCTATCTACCCTCTAGTCTATGTTTTTCAAACAAATTATAGGCTAGATTTTTCCACGCATATTTTTTCCTTAGATGAGAATACTATTATCACTCATTTTTCATGACATATTCTGTTATATTTAAACAATCCCTCCACTTYTGTCTTTTAAAGCTAATCCTCATTGTTATTTCCTCTAAAATCCAGTAAGAGAGTAGAAAGAGTAGAAGTAAGGATACACCTAGATACAAAAACATTCTGAACAAAAAAATATACATTTCTCATTGGAATACATTGTCCAGAGAGCATGTGGAATTTCCATCCTTGCACATATAAAAAGCTTGCCTGGAAAAGCCATCAAGCAAGTCCACTATGACATTATTTAAAGTTGTATGCAAGATTTTAGGTTTTCTCATCAAAAATGTGGAGCAAGGAGCAGAAGTTAGCTCAGATTCAGACCAGATTCTGAGAAAAGGCCTCCACTACTACACTACTAAAAAGAACTTTTTTTTTTTTTTTTTTTTGGTAAAATACTGCTTGTTATTGTGCTGCTGGGGATAAAACAGTTCATTTGCACATTCAAACAGACAATTTTTTGATTATAATAAACATCTTTTAAAAATGAGAGGAAGAGAATAGAAAAAATCGAGAAAAAAAGGAAATGAATAGCCTGTACCTTTTCCTAGGAGAAGAAACAAAATCCCCTCTTCCAAATCAGTTAAAATATTGTAAAATCAATTCTTCTGTATAACATAAAAAGGAAGGTYATCTTTTTTCATTTCATCAACATACAAACAAAATACTTCAATTCCTATACTACAAAGATTACCTCAATTAATTATCTATGTATTAAAATTCCTTGAAATACTAATCTCCACAGCTCACTTGGTACATATTTAATGTAATTGAAAAACTATATTTAATGAAGATTTATTTCTAATTTACAACGTGATTGTTTAACTACAGGGTGGAGAATGCAATTACATTTTGTGCCTAACAACAGACCCTTCTTTYGGGTTCTGGCATTAATCAGAGACCATCTTTTACCCTCTTTTGCATTAGTCAGTGTAACTCCTCWTAATTTTTGTATGCTACATAGAAAACATCTATATAAAATAAAATGAAAGACAAGTATTATTATGAGTTTATTGTATGTGAGCTGTGGTAAAATTTAAATGTGAATGTAATGTAATAAGCTTGTCTGGCTGTTATTAAAGTCAAAATGAACAAGCTGGTTAGAAAAAAACATTATGTTTTCAGATTTTAACACTAGTAGGATCTTTGAAATCCTTCCACTTCAGAGACTGAYAAACACAAATTTGCCACTATGCCTGTTGTTAACAATACACCTTTCCAAAGTTTTCAAAGATGAGTGGTCTAATTTTTAAAAACAAATTAGACAAAAAAACTGGGAAAAGCACACACACAATAACAGAGATAATGATGAAATCAGAACACTGAGCACACAAAAAAATGGTTATTTTTGTTCTAGTTACCATGATTTGTACATATACCCATGCTAACTGATTGCCACCTCAGAAGGAATTTCAGCCTGGTCAAATATTAGCGACAGAAGCCACATTTTGTGAAATAAGACTGATTTTGAGATCAAAGCATTGCCAAAGTGTATGTCCAGGAAACAGTAAGAACAGGACAAAAGTGTCTGGTATGTTTCCCAAGTATTCTCCAAGCCAAATAAGAGAAAGAAATGCATGTTTCTCAGACCTAACTCACAATTCAAATACTGGTGTTGATCAGGAGAGCCAGTAAGCTGGTGTCATTCAGATAATAAGCTAAATATCAACTCTAAAGCATCATGTCTCTGCATTTCACTGCAAGCTCTTGCTTCAGAGGAAAAAAAAAAACAATGAACAAGACAACCAACAAGACATCCATCATTGTATCAATAGTCACGTTTTCAAATGTGACCTTTCATTAAAGTTAATACATTCATTGTGTAACATCTAAGAAAAGCTGTTTTTAATTAATGTGAACAGAAATGACCCTTGTCCCCCAGCATACCAACTCTGTTATCTGGTTTAACACATATTGCAGTCTGATCTAGCCTTGTATCCACCGTTATCTTTTCTGACTCATCTATTGATATATCCACTGAAGAGCTTAGCTTCTCAGAGCTCCTGAGGCCTCTTAATCAGAAAGTCAAGCAGATTTTCTAAACATTCACATGTAAATGCATAGTGCAATACATACAAAAATATAAGGTGCACACATACAAAAATATAAAGCAGCACTGAAATTTGAGAAGTACCAAATGTATAAAATACACAATCAACTTTCACTTCAAAATTTTTTGTTTTTTACTCAGCAACTACAAATTCAATATATTTCAAACAAGCTAGAGGAGTATATACAATTCAGTATTTCCATCAGACTGAATTAAAAGCATAGAAAAAAATCCCACATCTCTCATCACCAATAAAAATGCTTTTAAGGCACTGGATTCTCTTCTATAAATCTCAAATTAGGGCAAGATGAAAAGTGATTTCTGATTTTATAGTATTCTGATGAATGCTTGAATTACTCTATTGAGATTTGCCTAAACGTTTTTTTTTCCCCTTAACCTGAGTTTGTCAGAGAAGGCCAAGAAGGCTTTAGACTCCAGAGGCAGGCTTTATTTAGTGAAAACTCAGACACTACCRTCTCAAAGAAAGATTGGAAGTGACAGTATAAGACAAACAGAAGTAAAGGGATATGTTAACAAAACTACCTCTTCCCTACTGTGTCACTAGAGAGTAGATACTATTCACTTCAGTACAACTCACTGACTTTTAGGGTCACAGCAATCTCCACAGTGACTCTGGGTATCTTGGGAAGACTCTCCATTCATGGCATTGCAGACACAAGGTAGTATCCACACTCTGCTCTTTTCATGGCTTGCTTTCTGTATCCCAGGTATCTTTACTTGTGCTTCTTTTTCTCCTGACCTAACCTGCAATCCAGAAGGGCAGTTGCTCCCAAAAGGAGGAGATATCTCTACGTAAGTATTAGATCATTTTAAGGGAACATAAATTAAGACCTGAGAATGAACAGATAAAAAGTTAGCATTTCTTCCACAATAATTCTAAAGTGTTTTTTTTTTTTCCCCATTTTTTTTTCCTCTCAAGTGAAAATGGGACATTTTTACTTTTTTTGTGTTTAAGGAATATTTTTGATCTTTTCCCTGTTTTCATGATACTGACAGCTGGGATTTTCAAGTATCATGCAGAAGCTTATCTTAGAAATGGCTAACTCCCTTGCTGTCATAAGTATGCCTGATTCCTTCAAAATGTTATAAAGCCTCGTATGCTACTGCTATCAGAAATTTGATCTGCCAACTCATTTCTTCTCCATATACTATTCTCCAACCATATCCCTGGAGAAAGCAGTAGAGGTTTTTTCAAAAAGCCTTCCACCATTGCAACATACACTATTTTTCTAGTATTCTTGAACAGAGATCACCTATTCCCTTGACACAAGGACAGGCAGCTCTCGGAGTTAAGTTTGCCCATTAGTCAGGTAATTTCTATTTCTATGCCTTCACTCCAGCCGATTGTGCATTGTACCAAAATCCAGTATCACATTCCTTACTGAACGCCAAAGGAATTATTTATCGTATTATCCTTCATCCTTATTATATAAATGATTATAGAATATTTTTAATGATTTACTATGTTATCCTCAATATCTTATTTATCATCTTTAATCTGTATACTTTATACTCAATACTGCAGCTTTCTTGCCTTCATCTTAGTAATGTGGATGAAGAGCCACTTGCTAACTGGTTTCCTTCCTTGTATCCCTAAAATCTGGTTTCTTGCCTCTCAAATAATTTTGTATTGATGAATGATTTAATCTGTAACAACGTTTTAATCTATCAACTGTCAGCTCTCTAGCTAGTCCTAATTCCTTTACTTTCTGCTGATTATTCATTCCATTTCACCCAAAATATTTCCCTAAGCTTTCCTTTTGCTCTTTTTATGTTCCAGAAGTTTTTAAATGACCATCATAATGAAATTCCAAGCTTCTTACAGAGGCCACTCTATCTACAACAGAGGAGACTCTTTGGGAAATCTACAATTAATTAACAGTGCTTTCTGAGAGCTAAATCAAGCTACTCAAGCACAAAGGTGCCTGCATTTGCTGATATGTTATTTTTCAGCCAGTAAATGATAAGCCTCTTGAAAATCTGTCTGCAGGCTTACGAATTTTAGCTTCCTAGAGAACAAGATACAAGTCTTAATGTCTGGTCATGACTAAAATATGTACTCTGAAAAAACAATTTTTTCTTTAGTAAGTTGGGGAACTCCGTGGCACAGAAGCTCATGAAGGACAAAAACATACAATACAACATCRGGTTTTTTGAACTTCAAAAAAGTCTCCATTTCCTATGGGGAAACAGAATGATACCTTTTATAAACCAGTCCCTTCAAATATCTTGAGCATCTTTTAACGACTCTTACATTCCACATCAAAAGTATATGCGTTATTTGTGCTTCAGCATAGACAACTATCAGGAAAAAGAAGAATGACAGCATATGTTTAAACTTTCATTTGCCATAATTGTCGTGGAAATAYATGGAAAAGTAACATTATAACAGACACATCTTAGGTTCAGGTAATCATAGGAATATGGCCTGTTTTATATCTTGTTTGAGGTACACAATGCCTGCTGCACCATTTYCCAAAATATAGTGTGTTTTTAAATGTTGAAATGAAACATGATCATGTGAAACAAAGAAAACTTTAGGTATCACACAAGCAGGCTTTCCCATGTAATCATGCATGTGCACCACATAAAGTTCTAYTGGATAAATATTCTTGTTCTCACAGCACTGTTTACTCAGGAGCTGTAGATTAAAATAGTGTAAACACACATAAACTTTTCAAAGTACAGAATGTCACTTCTGTCAGTGGGTAGCAAAGTAGTTTTTCCAGCAATCCCTTTCTCCAATTTTAAACCACAAATCAATCCCCAATGAACCTTACTGGCATAAAGGAACGGCATCTCTGATGACACAGGTTCCRCCATTTTTGCAGTATTCCTCAGGACAATCTACAATGATAAAAGTTAAAACATGATTAAGCCTTTTCCCCTCCATTACTAGACTTGTCATTGGCTGACTTTCAAAAATGCTTAACATTCACACCTGTCATTTTGGGTAGTTAGCTTTTGAAAACTCTAACATTAGGGTTTGACTTGGTGAGGCAAGTGTCAAGTTATAAATACATTAAAGTAAATGGACTGCTCTGAAGCATAAAAGAGTTCTGGTGCGTCATTTGAATATGATTCCATATTTTTTAAGTCAGAATTTCATTTACTCCAGAAATGGAGATTTTGTCGCTGCATTTTCSAACAATGAATATATAAAAAAAGAGAGCAGTTGAAAGGATTGATTCAGCATATATATTACTGCCTAAATCTAAGATTTTATTAATAGTTTAAATACAGAAGTGACAAAAGAACAATTGTTTCCTGCAGTGTGATCAATCTTCTAATTAACAATGCCCCGAATTGTAATTCGCAGAATCAGAGGTTCACAAACACGGAGAAATCAGTCCTGAAAAGATTTAYGGTGTTTAAGATGAGGGAGATGCCAGTCACATAGATTATGACCCTTTGCCCCCTTTACCTGCATTTCCACATTATCAGATTTCAGTTCTGCTGAAGCAGTGACACAGCAAGAAATACTTAACATCAAAAATTAATCTCCCCAGTCTGCTGTACTAAGAAAGTAACTTTTAAAATACTGTAGTATTTTAAAATACTGTCATAACAGGCAGTGTCTGGGTAGCAAGGCTGCAGGGATGAGCTGTGTGGGAGGAGGCCATGGGCCCCTTGTGCTGGTCACAGGCTTCCYGGCTGGCTCTGAAAGGGAGGGAAACAGCCTCCATGCCAAAACTGCAGCAGGAACACATGGTGCCTCTGCTCAAGCCTATTTGAGAAGGGGTAGTGGGTRTGAGGGGCAGAAGACACGGTAGGACACATGGAAGGATGCATGTGAGAGGAGACATGAGGAGACACGCGGAGGAGAAGCGGGCATGTCAARAGGTGTATGTGGAAATGCAAAACGGGAAAGCAAGTAAAAGGGGACAGYGCTGGGGACGTGGTTCAAGGTGCTCTGTGCAGGAGGCAGTAACTTCTACTTCCACTTTTTGCCCTCAAATATTATAGCAATGTATAATCACAGATGAGCAGTGAATATTATTTTAAATTTTCATGTGATATCTATGCATAACATGATAAAAAGTAGTAAAATAAATTAGGTTTCATTCTGTAACTTTGGTGCATATATTAAATAAAATTGTTTGCTTGAGGCACACAAATATTTTGCTGTTCATTGTGAACATCTGCAATTCTAAAAAGAAAAAATGAAATGTAAAGTACTTAAAAGTTAAAAAAAAATAGTGGAAAGAAGTCTGGAATTTACTACCAAACAAGTCTACTGGTTTACATTTACATATTTCTACCTTAAACTTCTTTCTGAATATATTTCTTTTCCTTTATAATATTTCTTATAAATAATATCTACCAAGCATGTATTTACCCTGAATTGTGAAATCATTAGTTTCTACCATTAACAAAGAACTGTCTCAAAGTTTACAACTGTCATATAGCAATGTAGTAGTTTGTGTCACTCAAATCTAAATGATCTTTTATAAAATCATAGCCTTTGTTTTTGTTGGAATTTGTTAATAAAATCAGATTTCTTATTCTAAATACATATGATTGTCTTGTTTTTGTCTTTTTCCATTATTTCACTATAGCCATACAAACCTGAATTTTGCAGGAATTAAACTGGCTAAAACAAATTCTATACATTTTGTTTTATTTTCTAATTTGGATTTGCATTATACTTAAAACAAATAATCCCAGTAATCTCGGAATTGCTGAGCTCACCTAGGTGGGTTACTTCCATGGCTAATGTCAAGACAGTGTGTGAGCATGCAACAGACGCTTTTTTTTTTTCCAAACAATGTGTATCTTAGAAAACATCCCTTAAGCACATGTTATACTAAGTATCTTATTTTCCATTTTTATTTCACTATAATTCTGTGTGATATGATGCAAATTCATGCCCGATGTAGTCATATTAAACTTTAGCAGAAGGACTTCAGTATAATTTGAAGACTGCCTAAAGATTTATTTTTTAAAAACTATTTTTTTTTCTGTTTCAAATGGTATTTATATGTAAAACTAAGTACCTGAACAGCTGGATTCATCAGGACAGAAATCGGYACAATCTACAACACCGTCACAACGCTGGGAGACTGGGATACATTGATTAGTTGATGCACATAACAAAGAACCATTTGAACAGTCTTTCATGGCTGTAAATGAAAGGAACATAATAGTTATTGTCAGCTATATTTACTCACTGCTCTGATAATGTGATTTGTGGCATAGTACATAAACTTAGGTCAGTGTGGACACTACACACCTTCATCTTCAACTTTACCTTTGAGTAGATACATAGATAAAGAAACCCAGATGACGTGCTATGGTAGCTGGATTTTCCTGTGTTAAATTTCTTAAGTAGAAGAAAGCATATTTACTTATAAAAGTGGCATAGTAACCAGCAAAACCTTAGTGAAAGCCCTTAGAGACCTAGGCATAATCAACGATCAGTCATAATCTAGTTTTAAAAAAATTGAATTAATTTTTAAACACAGAACAAATAATTGTCATTATGTGGGTTCCCTTTGTTACAGGAAAACAAACCAAGGTAGTTATATATAAATAGAGAAATATTATATGCAAACTTACACATATTTTTCATACCTAGGCATTCAGTTATATTTTCTGTACTTGTCCAGAGGAATTATGAAGGAAAAATCCTGAAGGAATCACATTAATCTCCAGATAATTCATTACTAAATCACTGATATACAGGATGTAACAAATAGCTTGCCATCCTTCTCTAGAATATAACATCATATTGTTATTTTATCTAACACAATATTTTCTTATGCTACCTTAGGGTATTGCTTTTTAAGACTTTGGTTTAAGGTAATATGAGCTGAGTGCTCTCTTAATTACACTTTTGAAAAGCAGAGAGAACTCTATTGACGCCACTGAAGTTAGATATAATTTTAGAGAGAAAGAATTAAATACCTCAATAATACATCTTTCCTGGGTACAGGAACCAGTGTACAGAAACATCTATAGTAGAATATCAGCAATCATACAGAGAAGTCTATTTGCATTTCTAATTTTAACTCATCTTCATGAGAAATTAAAAGTTTTGGCTATTTTTAAGCAATCTGGACGTGTGTTTACATCAGAACGGGGTATTCAGAACCTCTTTAGTTAAATGAGAAAGTCTTGATACTGTAGAGGGAATTTGCTAATAGTTGACAGAATCCTAAAGGCTATGACTAACAACGATCTCCTTTTCCTGCATAGGTCTTAGTGAAAGATCTTCCTTCTAGAGTGGTAAATATTTTTWTATATATATATGCARGTGTTTCTGAATATCTCAACTCCAGGGTTGTCAAATTAAGAAATTCTCTTCTTCAGAAAATTCAGAATATCAGTCTGCTAGAATGAATATCTGCTCACCTAAACTATTTTATTTTCTTTTTCCTTATWTTTTTTYTTTTARCTAACATTGGTGACTCCTGTCTTCCTAAATGGAGTCCATACTTTGCCATTCACACATGTGGATATTTTTTTCTGTTCTTCTTTATGCACATCGTAAAGACTCTGTCACACAGCAATTCCCTAGCTTTATCTACTCTTCATTCCCTCGAACTCTTAGTCTGGCTCAATCGCTCTGGGCGGATTGGAAAAGAAAAAGAGCAGGGGAGAAAAGGAGCAGATTACAGCAGCATTCCAGTCATGTGGTGCTTTCTGTGATCCAGATTTGTAGCATATCCTGCAATCTCTCTCTTGTGATCTTGTCAGTTTCCAGGAAATAACTGACAATCCCATGCCCTCTGCCACAACAAATAATAATCTTTTACTTATTTTATGTGCAGTCAGATCTAAATCCTGAAGACCCTTTGCAATTTGGGGGATGATGTCCCAGTGATATTTGAACCAGTTTTGTAAGTGGTCATTTGCACATAAATAGTCTGGGAGCATAATTACATGGTCAGCTTAGAGTCTCACTGGAAACGTAAAGCATGTTTGTGAACTCAACAATTCCCCTTATGTGCTTTGGGCCTTTTATGTCTGCACACACACTCTGAGGGCATTGCAAACTGTGTGTATATAAAGTACTTATGGTTTGTCTGCTATATGTTATGACTAATACAGAGACCCAGCTCCCGAGGATTTAACTTGCAGGGAGAGTTGTGGTAAGAAAGTGTCATTTAGCCATTTTCCCTCAGCCAGCCCTGAACTGGATCCATTTCTGAGAGGAAGACAGAAGAACTGCTAGTTACTCATGGTTCATCAATACATATTGATCACCAGAATGATGTGTTTATATATGTTACTTTTACCCTGATAAGGCCGCTTGCACTGGAATTTCTATACTACTTACAGGGGGAACCTTCACAGCAATGAATATTTCAAATYGATCCAGCATTTAGGAAGCCAAGTTACTGACACAGAGGCAACTAACATTATGAGGGGCTATTGAATAGTGCATTTTTCATATTGTCTCTTTAAAAAAATATGTATTTTAAAAGGTATTTAAAATTTAAAAGGTATTTAGAATTTACGATTTATTTAGAGTTTAGAATATGACAGATACATATTGTTGGACTATAGAGAAGGGGGATATCCTTTTTATTAACTGCTATTAGATGATGTATCCTTAAATAAAATTGGCATTGAGGACCAGTCCCCAGTGTTGAAGTAGAACACTTACAACTGGAAAATAATTCCAAGATGTTGTTGAAACAGCAAATAATAAAATCCACCCCATTCACAGCTACAATACAGTACTAACACAGTACTATACTATCTAAATATCGAGCAAACTCTGCAGAATATTCTCCCTGCAAAAATCCCTAACCCATGCAGAAGAGCATTTCTGTGGTAGAAAKAGTGGTTGTACTAGATATCTGACTAATGCACTCTCTGTTTGTTTTTCCTTGCCCCGGCCTTCTTTTAGGATTTATATTTAATCTTTGCAGAACATTTTTGGCAACTAGTCTTCATCCCAKAAGAAAATTTTCTTTAATACATGCTGGAGTTCAAAAGTCAGTTGAGCATTTTGTGATTTTCTATTGTTACATTTAAATGAATTATATTGCAAATGGACATGGCACACACAAAATGGAAGAAGCTGGTAATTTCTAAATTTAAACCTCCTAAAATCATCAAGAGGAAAAATTATGAAAGTTTTTCTGACATTGAGCTTTGGATTCAGCACTTAAAATAAGATTTTAATGGAAAAATATTTTAATGTTATACAGAACTGCTTATGCTCTGATAAAAAGGGGAAGGTGTGGAACAAAATTTTACTGTTTGTTTAAATTTGATAATCACCAGAAAATTACTTTGCCACTTAAACTTTAACTGTTCCATTCTGTGTTTGTAACTACTTAGAAAGAAAAATGCAGTTTCAGGTCTTTCCCAGACCTGTAAGAAGCTCAATCTGTATTTTAATTACAGTAAACACATAGCCTGGAAGTACTTGCMCAGCACTCAACTATTTTAGACAATATGCAAATATTTCAATAGAGTAAACTAAATTTGTAAACGAGGTATTTACTTCCTCCCTCTCTATCTTTCCTCTCCTGACAAACTTGCGTGACATTTCACATGTCAAAAGCACACAAACTACAGAAAATGAAATGCTGCAGTCCCATAGAAGATATATTCCTGGGAGAGAACCGGTTCGGCAATAGCAATCAACTTTGATTCTGCTCCAAACCACTACGAACCACTTATTTTTTTTTGCTTTGGCTCTCAGCCAATATTTTCCTCAGATATTGTATCTTATATTCTCAAAACATATGTATTTATATAGTCAAAACTGAACTCCTTAACAAGGTGATTACAAGTTCAAATAAGTTTCCTGCCTGCTTAGAATTCCTAGGTTTGGAATAACTATGGAGATTTTTGTTCTTTGAAGAGGCCAGTACTTAATTTCCTCTTGTTCCCTAGGCATTGCTTTAGAAATCAAAGGCAATAAAATAGTGTTTCAATTGCCTGTGGAGTACTGATACTCGTGGAAGTCTTCTGGTTTCGGGATCTTGGAATTTTTGGAGTAYACATGAGCTGTTGTGGTCTGGGGTTACGATCTACTCCTATGACACACACAGCAAAGAGGCCTCTCCCAGAGCATAGGTTGAAGAGGACRGACAGATGATTGAAGATTAATGAGGAGATTTTGGTGCTTCTGGGATATGTAGAATTTAAGGTGAGAGATATCCTAAAAAAGCATGCCTTTTGCCAGCAAAGCCAGAGGTCAGTTTTAAAAGAAGCTTCCTTGAAAGTCATGAGCAGATAGTTTGCAAAGTCAAGTATAGAATAGGTAGTAATCTTTAAAAGAAATGGCATCTTTGTTTCCGTGCATGTAGAGTCAGATAATACAGATAATTGAAAGTTTGAATCTAGAGCCCACAGGAAACTGATATTTGAAAATTTGTTTTTGAAGAGGATGAAAAATGAAGCATTAAATCTCTTGCATAAAATTTTGTGAAGAGATGTTCATGTATGTATATTTTTCCACAGAGTTGATTATTTGAACTAAAAACTAACTAAATTCTAACTAAAAATAGTTAGAATACCAATATTGAAATTGGTACCAATACCAATAATGAAATACTTTGAAATGGGCAGACATAGAGTTTTTTGTCCATGTCCACTTTGCAGCTCTATAGTATCTCATGACAGAGGTTGTTGTACTTTTGTCTTTCTTGTGGGCATTTCTTCCTGGTTGAAACAGAAATCACTGCTCATATATGAACAAACTTGCTTCCAAAATCCTTGAAAGATCAGGATTGCCTCAAATGTCATTGAATAAAAGAATTGCAAAATTTTATATCTGTCATACTGTAAACAGACATGAGGAAATGCAAATGGAACTGACTGGTCTATGGGCAAAAGTGGAATGCTTCCAATTACAGGAACACAGAGCAAACCTTTTCAAGCATTTGTCACAGCAGGTAGTTAGGAATAAAAGAAAGTGTAAAGAATTTGTTTGCAGATGTAGAGCTTCTYTTTAGGCACACCATTGTATACAAAGCAAATGATAATATTCTTGACTAGGGAATACTCTTTATATTACTCCTTTTTTTCTGCATTTTTCACACTGCTTTAGGGAAGTAAGTTAGCATGGATTTAACTATAGCAATGAAAGTAACTTACGGCAGCCAATTTCATCTTCATGAAGCTGRCAGTCAGACACACCATCACATTTCAGGAGGGATGGGATACATCCTTCAGAAGGACACAGGAACTCTGTTTCCTTGCAGGACCCCAGAGACTCCGTGGTAGGGACCTTTGTGGGACAGTTCATTTCATCAGTTCCATCCACACAGTCTTCAGCCTCATTACATTTTGCAGTGAGGGGCAGGCACTGCTGCACGTATGCACATGTGAACTGGTCACTCCTGCAAGCTGGAGGGTGTGGATCAGCTGGTCCTAAACAGAGAAAATGAAATGAACAGAGAAAATTCCAGAAAGGAATTTTGTTGATTCACTTTCAGTGATCATCTATTTGCCTTCGAGATGTACATAGGGACTGTTAGGAGAGCAGATAATCGTGAAGAGTGAATGTTGACAACAATATCAAAATCTTAAAATCACAAGTCCTAAGTCAAGAACATGCTATTAAAAACATAGTTTCATGGCACTAATGCCACTGATGCTGTTGCAGTAAGTTCCTTCTAAAGACTAAAGGCAGCATTTATTTTGACATCATTACTGCTTGTGCAACAAAGGTACAGGAGGGTTAAAACCAAAGTATTGGCAAAACTTCCAGCCTGTTTCTGGAAAAGGTTAAATGATATTCCTGACAGCCCTCAAGTTGCAATCTTCCTCTATTTGGGTATTGAGTATAAAGTGTATTGAGTATAAAAACAAAGAAAGACTATGAAAGCCTAGATCAACAGAAAGTTACTACCCACAATAAAATTTGAACTCTCAACAGAGCAAGAAAAAAAGATTTACAGAAAGTAACGCTGTATATTTTACACTGATATAGTTTGTTATTGCTCTGATTCTCTAGATAGAGATTAGATAGAGATTCTGTAGCTTGATACAGAGTTAAATTAAAKAAAAGACTAGATAACATTTTCAGGTACAATGTAAAGAAAAAGCATGCATTTTTAAAAGTTTAAGGCTTCAWTTATTTCAAACATTGGACAAAAGAAGAAATATTCCATATTTACTTGCATAGCTGAAAGAAAATTTGCAAGTAACTTCCAGTGATCACTTGCGTGCATATATTTGCTTTAGAGATACTTGAGTTCCTATTTCCTCATAGTAAAATTATTGCTATTAAATTTTAATGGTAGAACCATCAGAACCATTTTTTGGAAACTGAATTATAAGAAGCTGTCTATGCACCATCCGTGTCTTCTATGGGAGCAATGTAACGGTTTCTTGCAATTTTTGTTTGATATACAAAGAGGAGAAAGAGGACAACAGCAGAACTCTAGAATTTAACTTCATGTATTTAATTTTTACGAGGTCAATTCATGGTATATGAGTAAACAAAACAATATTGTGATTGTTAGAGACAAAGAAAAACAAATTAATGTCATCACTGCTGTGAAGCCAGCAGGATTTTTGCTCTTGCAYGGGGCTGAAGCAGAGCTAACCAAATAAGTGCAAAAGTTCACGGCCTGGTTTTAGCCAGCCTTTCGAAAAGATGCAGGCATTACTCTCTGACCTCAGAAGTCAAACCTTACTGCTGCATTAGCCACGGCACACTGAATGGGATTATACGGATATATAATTTTTTTTATTTTTAAGCCTGAGTCAGTTCCACCTCCATGTGTACACTTGTGGTTCCTTTAAGTTGTTTGTATTTGTTCACATATAGGGGGAATTGGTCCCACAATTTTGCTAATATCTTAGCAAATTACAACTACTGAACTATTAGACTATCACAACTGTATGGCTAATACATTTACTTTCTCTATTAGCGCTTGTTTATGCTGCAGAAAAGACTGCACTTGCAGCACCTTTATGAGTGTTTTTTAATCCAACTTCATTCTGCATGCTCATCATATTCATTATCTGTTTGCTAATAGGTTACTATCAGACTTTGCTCTGCAAAATTTAGTTATGGCATTTGGATTCTACCTTTAAATWCAATAATGCCTGTGTTGTTTGTTATAAATCTAAAGTAATAAATAAAAATAGCATAAATATAAATAAAAGTCTACAGTGCTACCCTATCCTCTGTCTTTTGTAGCATTGATCAGTTCAGCCATGTGGTCTCAACCACAGCAAGAGCATGTGTATGATCCCATATCAAGTAAAGTCAAGAAAATGCCTGAATACTTTATTGAACGGAGAAGTAAATGTATCATAATTTCCTGTTGTTAGAAATTAATGCATAGCAATGAAACTTGCATACTAAATTATTKTAGCATGTGCAATAATCACTGAGATGAACCAATATGTCTCCAATTTATGCTACAGGTTAAAAAAGGAGTGAGGTTATCCAGAGAACTGATTGTGGTCTGGTTTATGTTTTCAGTACATTAATAAACATCTGAAGCATGGCCTGAATTCAGCAAAATCATCTTAAATAGAACAATAAAAAAGATGAGAAGATACCTAAAAGGCCTTAAGAAGGCAGGAATCTTGATTATTAATTCACATTATATATTGSTTCATATCTGTTTGACTTTAGATCCAATAGCAAAATTGTGCTTTGGATAACATTATAAATGATTGCCAGAATCTACAAAAACTGTACTCCTAATTGTAATTTAATTTCTATACATAAAGTAGGTTATAAATGCTTTAAGAAATTAAATGCATCTGCTAAAAATTTTGAAAATTTATAAAACATTAATTTGTACACAGCAAACAATTAAAACGGAGTAATTAAAAGTATGCAAATCTACAGAATCATTAACTAATTCTAAATTGAAAAGAAATCTCAAGCAACATTATCATTAATGCCAAACTAATTACTTGCATTCAAAGCTGCTATGTAATTATTTGTACTAAGCTCATCATTGCAGTATTTACTATTGACATGTTACATTCTTAACAGCGGAAATACTCATTTTGTTTTCTTGACACTGTAATTTGGTTTGCAGTAAGAAATTAGCTAGTACTACTGACAGAATCAGAATAAATATATTCCAGTCTCCCAAGTAGCACAGTGGGATATACACCCAATTAATTTGTAGAAACTAACATTTAATGTATGTATATATACAGATACTATAGCCACGCTGTGGAAATATACGAAATTGTATTCACAGCAGCCTCTCAATGCAACTCTTGCAACTCTCACCATCCATCTTATGTCCATGGGTCACTTCAGTCACTTAAAACTACTGGATTAGATGTTGCCTAACAATGGTATGCTAGRAAAAAATGTCCTCCCCCTTCTTCCAAATGCAGGATTTTTCTACTCCAATGCTCATCTCTTGAGTATTGTATTGGCAAGTCTGATCTTCAGATCACATTCAAGAGTGGAAGAGATATTGTGCAGGCTACTTTTTTTTTCTTTTAAACAGTATCTRTTCAAGCTATTTAAGGATTTGGAGACAAATCTAATGAAATGCATGATCTCTGAAAGCAAAAACTGGAGATCCTCAAAAGATACTCAGTATCAGCAGATAGATGGAAAACATACTAATAAAAAAAAAAACAAAGAGAAAAATAACTTCTGCTTTACTAAACACCGAATCTGGATTTAGAGCTGCACAAAAAACAGCAACAAATTGTTGATGCTCTACAAAATTCAAACGATCTATGAAAAAAGTTAAAGGAACCAGCAAGCAGAGAAAATGTCCTTAATTATCTTATTTTACACTCATTGTTCAATTTTACATTCTGTGTGGCAAATACTCAGAACTAAGGAAGGTATTTGAAAAGCTTTATAGCACATTTACTTGTGTATCATACAACAACACTATAACTGGGTCCTAAAATTCTTTGTGAAATCTTTTCATGCAGCTCTGTCATGTGAGTTATAATTCAGGGGCCTAGATGAGCTGCCTTAAAAAGCATCTGCACTTTCCAAAAGTGAAATTGGGTTGCTCAAGGGRCTACAAAAGCAAAAGATCAGATCAGTGTGTAAAACAACAGTTTTGTACATACTGTACTGCCTCATGCATTGCAATAAGATGAGTGCTTCTGCATAGGTTTTATTTTAAAGTGCTAATCATGAAAACATCTGTTATACTAAAGAGAGCTCATGAGCTGTTTGGGAACTATGCCTTTGCAGTATGGAAAGTGTTAAGTCAAATGAAGTGCTTATAGTCAGGGACATAATTACATATTTGTGGGATGGGGATTTTTAAAATGCTAACTGTTGTTTGATGAACATGTTCTCTCTATATAAGCATTTTCTGTGCTGTTCTCTTTTGTCATCTGTGGAGTGCAAATGGCCACATGGTTCTGATTCTGATCCCTGGCTAYAGCCAAACTCCATAAGTAGGCACTGTAAACATTTTGCACATGAATCACAAGAATCCAGTCACAGGAAACCACAGAAGCTATTACCCAAATGCTAAAAWAAAATAAATGTTTATATTGCGCAGTCTTTAGGCACAGCTAGAAGCAAAGAAATGCACTTAACTTACATGAAACGCCATCTCCATGCTATCCACTTTCTCTCTTGCTTATTTACATACCAAGATCTCCAATTCMGAGAGTAGATCTCCATTTATATTTGTATATCACCAACAACAGTGAATTCTAATTAAGTCTAGGAGCTATGGGCATTAAAGTCAACACCAAGAAGCATGAAATAATGTTACCGCACGCCATTACACAGCATTAGYTCAATTTTATCAGAGCTTGCTCCAAAGCCCATTAGGTGAGAAGAAAAGCTTACATTGGTTTTAATGAGCCTTGCATCGCATCCTTGGAAATTAACAACCTGCCTGTTATATTTGCAAGAGTTTGCCTCCAATTTGCTTACTAAATAAAAGGGAAAAAAAAAAAAAAAAAAAAAGAAGAGGTTCTGTTAACTGTGCTAAAAGGTAAATATAAACCCCCTCTAACAGTTTTCATTAGATCAGAGTATAAATTAATTATGGCCAATGTGTTAATTAACTTGAATTAAGTGGCAGTCTTCACTTCCATTTCAGTACACATTGGATCAGGGCATAAAATCTATCCATTCAAGGTGGCTGCAAGAAAATAATACTTAACCAGACTGAAGTTGTTCAAAATAAATGTTAATTTCAAAGCTTGGAAACAGAAGAAAACAGAAGGAAAACTGAGCGTAGCAAGATGCATGCACCAACTGAATCTCTAATTCTCCTCCCCTTGGGTGAATGCAGAAGTGTCACTATGGGACTGGGTACTGGAAAGGACCTCAGGGACCGTACTACAAAGTCATAATTAGCATAAAGTGAAATTGTCTCAATGGCTTCAAAGTTTCCTCAGCATGTGTTATACATGTGCACAGAAACGTGCTGCACTGCTTGCTTTTCTTAATTTAAATGCTTCTATTTTGCTGACATGCAAACATAGCACAAACTAAACACATATATACTGCCAGGAAAGTCAGCTTCTAGTCTGAGAACTAATACTAATGGATACAGTGCACTGATTAGCTGTACGCCATTAGGTCAGTAATGGTCTTTCTGCTCAGAACCTTCTAGAAATTGCTAGCTGCGCCAGCCAGTCATACTGTCATACTTTTTTTCTTTTTTTTTAGGAGAAATGAAGAACTGGAGAAGCTCCCAACGGAATGAGGTGCGCAAGAACACAGGGCAGGGTCGAGGTGCAGAAAGAGCAATCAGCACATTTTCATGGATATGCTGGAAACACTATTGTGAATGGTTTATTTCTCAACTTAGAAGAAAGATAGCTTTTACAGCTGCAAATTTATCATCTTCTGAGAAGTGTTCTGAAGAAAAAAAAAAAGGAAGCTTTTTATAATTTCTCAGTTGTGATTTACTCTTATAGAGGCAAAAGGGAATTTTTGTTTAATGAAGAATCTAAGAATTTTCTTCTCTCCTAAATAAATATTTATATCACACASTTTTTATCACAGTCAGAAATAAAGAAATACACTTAACTTATCATTAAACTATTCCACTCTAAAATTATTGCCTTCTATTCCTCTTACAAAGTATGTGGATTTTCATAAACAGACTTAGCAAGACAAAATATCCTTTCTGTGATTTGAGGCTTGCTTGTTTTTTAGTGTGAAAAGATTTTTTTTTTGTGGGCCCAACAGCCACAGAAATTRTAAGTTCACGGCAACTATGCCTGTTCCCTGAAGCTACTGAAATAGGCTGAAGAGTATCTCTAAGGTACTGTACCCTGGATCATAATTTTAGAGCTGCTTTAAAAAGGCAGAGTTCCCTAATTCTGCCGATCAAAGAGGGTGAAACACATTTGGGTAGGTTTCAGGGGAGAAATTGTTTTACTTGAGAAACTATTCACAGGATTCTTTTACAACTAGCATTTTCCTGTTCCTCTTCGCCCTGAAAGGCAGATTCCCCCAGCAGCTCCCACTGCAATCATCTCTCCTTCTTGAGCAAGGAAAGTCCCTGGGCTCTCAACCTTAGAGATATTTCTGTTTCGCTGCAAGCATGAACAGACAAACTARCAGTGATTCCCCTGGCTCTGCAACTTAAAGAAATCAGAAGTTGAAGTCTCCTACAGAGTTTTTTCCCCATGTTTTTACAATTTARTATTAGCAAGTCAGAAAATTAACCCTTCCTGGTGCTCCTGCCTCCAGGTTCTAGGAATTTTAGAGATGGATTATTGATTTCTTTTAAATGTTTGGCAGTTATGTTCTGTTCAGCTGCAGAATTTTTTCTCTGCTGCCTCATGGACACATGCACACTTACCTTGCACACACACAGACTCACTGTTTAGTAAGGCTCTCCTGCCTATTTTTTTTTTGCACGAACAACACACAATCATCTACTATCTTTTAGGGTTCTTCCATTTATTAGATTCAGGTCTCTGTTAGGCTTTTCTGATCAGATCTAGTGAAACAGGGCCTACTTGAAGTGCTAGAGTTATAACATTATCTGTAAATGGAAAATCTTCCAGCCTTCCAGACTGCCTCACTATTTGGCCAGTTTTGTCCCATAAAGCTTCTGCTGGCTGTTTTGACACTTTAGAATCTGTATATTAGAAATATTTTGGCAATATTTTGCTCTAATCCAGGATATTTTTTCCTGAGTGATCTGAAAAACAAGGTCTTGGACATCTCAAATCTGATAGCCAAAATTATTTTATTTTGCTCTCTTTTTAATTGGCAAGTAGATATTCAATAAAGGGTATTTATGGTAGTAATTATCAAATGATCCTGAAAACTTTTGGCACTATATCTATAGGCAATGTAGAAAACACATAATAGAAATTAATAACACTGCTGTCAGGGGTATATTTGAATAATGTGCATGGAGAATATAAAATGTTCAGTTTTTGCTCAGACAAGGAGTTCTCTGTTTTAAATATAGGAGAGAGTCCTGTGGGTACAGTGATATTCAATAATGTGATTAAAGATTATTTCATTGTACCTAAACACAAGCATCTTGTTAGGAAGAAAATGTGATTCTTTGGTGGCAGAAAGAGCAGATGAATATTTACAGTAAATTGMGATTCAGATATTTGATGAAACAGAGAGAGTAGTGGGGAGAAAAAAACTTAGTACACATTGTATGAGAAGAGTATATATATATATATAAGTGAATATTTTACAAAATTAGCATGGTTTATGTGTGTCTAYAGTTTCTAATCAGAAACCACAGGGAGTAGATTCTTGAAGGACAACCTTAAAGATACCTTAAAGATCTTAAAGACGCCTTAAATATACCACAGAGTACCTGAGATTGTGGTAGCTCCACCTAATGGCTTGCCTTTGAAAATCCTGGCCAGTGACTTGGCCAAGGCAAAATACTTGAGACAACACTGAAAGGCTGTAGAAAAGAAATAAAAAGAAAGACAAAACAGATAAGAAAAATGGAGGAAGAAAAGTTGAAAAGCAGATATGCAGAAGCTCATTTGGATTTGTTTTCTGCAGACTTGGCTATTTAATTAACCAATGTTAAGACTAAACACTAAAAATGCGAATGACTGGTGGTGGCAAAGCTCATATGAAATTCTCAAATTTGCWCAGCGTACTCCTGTTTATACACAACATGCACCTCAAACATCTTAAATGTGAACTGAGAGGGTTAATTTTCTTTTCTAAATGAACCAAAATAAATAATTACCCATAACTGTATTATTTTCAAGCAGCACTGAAAACAATGCCGTGTTTTGCTTGGAAGAAGTAAAAGTTCATGAAGAATTGTTCCTACAGAAAGCCTAGCTGAGAATTTCCCTGTGTGAAAAGGTTGGAGGAGCAGCCACTGATGGTTTGGTACTGATATTCAACTCTTTCCAACAGATTTGCACAAGCATAAATATTTTGTTTGGGTTGTCTCTGGAAAATATCACAATAGCATTTAACATTCTTCATGACACTGACAAAATTACAAATTGCCATGAAAATTCATTAGTGTGTTGGAGAGTTTTCTTAATAAAAGAATAAAGAGTAATTATATTTTTTAAATTGATGATAAATTATCTAGCTAAGTCTCACACAGTCTAATTAATAAACTGACTTATATATTCTGCCATCAATATTGAYTCAGATTTTTATCTATGGTCATAGAACCCACTGTTATTAATATTATGACAATATATTAGATTTGCCATAGCTACATTAGGCTTGTCTAGCTGCTACAGTAAACTAGCTTTATTTAAATAGACTGATGTAATACTGAAGTATGTCTAAAGTTACTTTCTTTCTCTATGAATTTTCCTAAGTGGTTATTTTACATTTACCACTTTACATTTACCACTATTTACATAAATAGTACACTATTTATACTAAGCAGATTTTCTCTCTGCAATTTGCTTCTTCAGTATTGTTTGAATGRTGAAACAAAGCATTCTTATTTACTTTAGCAGACTAAGGCTGCTAAAGACTGAGACTAGATGACTATTTGGCATCTTTGGTGTAATGTTGGGATTTCGGAAAAGTTGTGATGCTTCCTACTTTAAGCTGTACTACTATGAAAAAGATTAATGAACACAAAATCTGACTCAAKAATACTTTAGTATTCTTGGTCCCTCTGAAATTAGAATGGAAGCTTTTTTTGACTTTTAAAAAATAAAGTTCTTGTTTAAAAAGTTAAAAAAAAATTTCAAGGTACCTGCTGCAAGTTTTAAATAAGGAGATTGTTATAAGTGAATAACACCTAAGTTCTTCAGTCGCTAAAATGCATCATTCCTTTATCATTTTTCTAARTCATAGTGAGGAATGTAAAATCTCCCCATACCTTTATCAGTAGAAAATAACAGACTGAAAAGTGGTAAGACTGCATTTCACTTAACAGTTAATTTGATRTGAGTTAGAGTCTGTGCTATGCATGGATATAATTTAGAAGTTAATTCTGCAATAAGGCAAGGTCTAGCTTCATAACATTTTGCTCAAATGCTCAGAACTATTCTCAGGTCTAGAGAAACTCTCAGGGCAAATGGAGGCTAACTACTTAAATAAAAACCCCAGATGAATTAGAACTGCTGGTAATGCTTTATTGCTCAGAGCTCCCAACCAGCTAAATAGTGATTGTTTCTATGTTGAGAATGTTACCTCTGGAAACCTAAAGTAATTAAATGACTGAAAAAAAAATACAGAGAGAGGAAAAAATCTGCAGCAGCAGAGCTGCCTTCTGAAAAGGTGAACATTTAAAATAAACCTGTACTTTTGAGTAATACACTTTTCCGTAGGCTGAAAAGTTTTTGAATAAACATGAGAAACCAGCTCTGCCAGTGCCATTGCTTTCTGAGACTGCAKGGGAGCAGGAGAGCAGTTGAGCCCAAGGCCTGTGTCTGGGTTGGACTTGATGATTTTAAAGGTCTTTTCCAACCATAATGAGAGCAAAATCAGCACCCCTGGCAGTGGAGTATGTAAACTTTCTCACCCTTTCACTTAAAACAAAATGTTCACTCTTGAATATCTATATGAAAGGCAGGCTGAACTTTCCCCTTATACAGTGCAGTGATTTAGTACTATTCATAGGTAGTATCTTCAAATTTTGCTGTCTGAAGTTCTATGTGGCTACTCAGAGCTAGTTATTATTAAGAAAATAGCACCTCTTCCTAAGCAGTTGCCCTTCATCAAGCACATTTGTAAAAAGCCACAGCTGAAAGCCAAAGCTTCTCCTAAATTACTGCRGTTTGGCATACAGATTTCATATGTTTTTCTTGCCTTTCTCTAAGCACAGTGTTAGCCTATCTGGCAAGCAAGGGTTATTAGTACAGGACTCTTCACAGGGCAGTACAAGACCATGACAAGAAAAGAATGTCAGTGCACAGTTAAGTAACAGCATCTAAAGATCATTTGTCTGGAGAGATCATACCTGGAGATTTGGAAAACACACTTGGGACAAGTGTAGGAGTGACTATAGAACTGAGGGAGGGGGTAGATGTTGGAGGAAACTATCAGAACTGTCAGGCTACAAATACAGCTGTGGGGTTGGTGGTGGAGAAGGAAGTAAGCCAAAATGGGATGAAAACAGAATGCCTGAAACTAGGATGCTTCAATAAGTGAGGAGCAAGAGATGAATTAGTGGAACTCGGAACCTTGGAAAAGCAGGATTGAGGAGGAGGATGAATCTAGGACTGTGTATTTAATACAAGCTGAAGGTTACCAATGGAGGCATATACTGAAGAAAAAGGAGTAGTTTAGGAGAAGAATCCATCCCCTGATACAAGCAATGGTCTTAAAAGATAGGAAGAGGACAGGCAATCAAGTGTTAGGAAAAGGGATGCAATGTAGGAATCAGAATAGGAAGCAAAAACCTTAAAACCACCTTCTGCAACCAAGATTAACCAGTAACCTCCATGGTTACTTAAAAATGCCTAAAAGTTTGTGCACAGTCAGARAGAAATGGTTCATTCACATAAGAAAAATTAATCAAGAGCTATCAAAAAAGATCACCTTCGGAGCTTCAGAAAGTCCCTCAACCAAATTAATGAAGACTGTGAAAGATTTTTGGAGATGCATTTGTTATGGTCACTCCATTCTTCCTCCATTCTAATACTTTTCTCTGAGCCACACCAAGAGAGAAGATTTGCATAGGTAGACCACTGATTTGATCTGTTTTTAGAATCAGTTTTAAGGATAATATAATTTATATAAGTCATGTAAAAACATAAATTTAGGACATACAAAAAGCTTCATTTCCATAGAGATTTCATGTGTATGTTCAATGTTCAATCAATTCAATGTTCTGTGGAAGATCTTTTCTCCTATCTCTGAATTCATGTTTGGTTCATAATAAATTATCATAGTATAAGTTTCATTCAAAAATAGAAATTTGATTTATGGAAAATGTTGGAGTATAGACATGGGAATTGCAGTTAATCACAGGTACTAAAAGTATATCACTTGAAAATTTCTCTTCTATAATGCTGTATTTGCTATTAAACTGTCTAAGTAATTCCCAGGATATGAATAACGAAGGTTAATAACATAATAAGGACAGAACAAGAAATCACTTATGTATACTTGCAACTTGTTGAATGGTATTTCTAAATAGCATTTGCTTGAACCTATTATTCAGAAAACATAAGCCATCCATATTTTTGTTTAACTTGAGACTGAACAAGTGCCACCTACTTAGCATTCACCTTAAACCTAAATCAGTGTGTGGTTAATTTTCCGGAAACTTACTTAATCATCACAGTATTAAAAAATGTTTTTTAAACAGCATGAAAACTAATTCATGCACAAGCTATCCTATCTGAATATTAGAGATATATAAATAGAAATAAATAGTGTTCAAGAGCATTTTTGTAACATCTGTATAAACTTCTGTTTATCCATAGTCATTTCTAATTGTTTGTTATGAACAAATATCTGGGAAAAAAAAAGCTGCTTCTTTGTTTTTCCCCTCATGACTTTTTAAAGTGATGCATGGCTGATATTTGTATGTATTTGCCAATATACTCACATGTTTTTCTTCTGAAACTGTGTCATTGACTTGCAGAGTAATTTGCAGCGTAAACACAGCCTTTCGTGCAGAGTAAACATGGTGTTACAGGGCATTAGAATTTAAGGAACTTTTTTAAACAATTCAAGTGACTTAGTTTTTGTAGCAAAAGTTAAATTGGAAATTCTCAAAATACTTGGCAGTATATTAAATTCTTTACACTGCTAAAATATCTTTTGAAAAGTGTAAAGATAATAGAGCATATAATTTTCTTTTTTTAAATGTGAGCAACTGTGATACTCATAAAATCCTCACTTTCAAACAGGAGAAAACTATTCCAGTTGAGTGACAATAATCTCTCTCAAAGATGCTTCTTAAAATTACTAATAGGATATCAACAACAGTGGTAACATAAGCTGCTGTAATTACTGTTATAGTTAACATTCAAATGTTTATTTTAACACAAAACTGTCTTCCACCATCCACAGGCATATATCTTTATTCAGATATTGTACTCAACCAAGAATTAGCTGGGAATCCCTCTGCCAGATACAGTATACCATCCTTCTAGGGAAAAAAAATGCTATATAAAATTTTGCCACGTGTATCAGACAAGACAAATTTGATCTTTTGCTCCTTTACACACTTTTCTTTCCACTGGAAAGCAATTACCTTTTTTTCATGATTGTGCAGTGCTCATTTATTTTCCACATTCTTAGGAATGCAATGAAAGTATAAAATATACTGCAATTATTTCAAAAGAAAAAAAAAGTAGAAATGTTATAACTATGATGTGAGTCAAAATGTGAAATGCATAATTTTCATCTGTGCTCTGAAAAGAAAACATGTAAGCCTCGTTTTCACTGTAGTGTGTACATCTACACTGCAGTGTAGATAGCTTTGTAATAACATACCTCCATCAATACATTCTGGGGTGAAAGATATATCATCAAGAGCAAATTCTGTAGATGCTCTCCACCCTACTTCAGCTTCAAATGCAACTCTGAAAGGGGTGTTGCTGGATAGGACCACATTTGCATACATCCATTTATTTTCTTCATTTCTACTAGAAGACCACATAAGAATATCCATTCCATGTTCTTCAACCGTGTATACCTATTGACAATGAAATCCACAAAATGCAAATGAAATAACATTATGAGACAGTGGAGTAATACTAGATAAAGTAACACAGCCTAAGTCCAGTAGTGCATCTTCTTACAGCTTTCCTAAAAGCAAAATAAAATAAAAAGCACTGCTAATATAACCAGTAATGGGAAAGCTTATTGGCCTCATGTATAGAAGATAATGAGTAAAGACATAATCCAAAATTAATAAAAATATTGAGGAACAGACTGAGAAAAATCTTTATCTCTAAGAAGTGACTCTCTTATAACATTAGACTGGACTTGTAGTGTTAACTTTACCCAGTTAGACTGAACAAAAGGTTCAGAATCTAGGCAACAATAGACAAAATAAGCAATTTATAACAGTATATTTCAGGCAATGATTATTAGTACAAACATATAAAACAACAACATAAAAACAAATATAAATGATGATATTTATGATAAATAAACAGAATCACCAAGTAGCAAAAGGAATTAGAATGACAACAAAAGAATTCACAACAAAACAACTGATGAATTAATGCATTAATGCACAGACAATCCAGGAGATTGAACAGAGAGTTCCTCTTCACACTAGGGTCTCCAAAATTCAACATATTTCATCCATTCCAGTTGATGATTATTCCTTTAAGGAATAGGCAACTTGGTTCATTATCCTCTCTTCCTTACTGTCAACATAATAATTCTCTTAAGCTTTGAGACTGATATTCTACTGACCCTGTAGCATTCCAGTTCCCATTTGAGCCTCCCAGTGAGATGCTGGAATACAATGAAATACAAAATACAAGGCTTGAGAAAATTTTAACCTACTGATGGTCCGTAAAAATCAGAAAGCTTTCCATCTCCTAACCAATCTGTAGGGACAGATAAGCTAAAAAACCGTWTGGCACCTTAAATCAGATACTTTATAGAAGTTGTTTTATAGTCTAAAACAGCATTAATGCCCAGACAGTTTTGCACATTATTTCTTTTTTTTTTTTTTGGATGAGGAGAGCAGCAAGCAGACTAATGTACAATAATCTAAATAGGCACAGCAGCATCTGGATTTAATTTAGTTAAGCCTGACATTCTGTTACTGGGTTGTGTAACAGCTACCTTCCAGCACCTCATCGTTTAAAAAGCATGTGTTTTGCATGTCTACAGTGAGAAGAAACTGTTAAGAAATAGCTGACTCAAATAAAAAAAAAAGAAAGAAAAAAAGAAAAAGTACTCGAATCATCAGGTTTGAAATCCTTAGTAAGTTGAATCCCTGTATTAGAATAACTCTACGTATATAGTCAGAACTAAGTTACATCTGTATTTGTCAGTACAACCATTCCGCATCTTATCAATTATGAAATACTACCTCAGTGATTTCAAATCTTACAGCATGTAACAGAGTCAGTTTTTGTGGCTTTAGCTATCATAATACTGATACTATTTTTGCAGGGAGAATATTGAGGTAACTATTGTTTCTAATATATCTCCTTGAAAAGTCTCACAGAGGCACAAAATAAACTCTGCTGGGAAGGGAGAAAAGAACTGAAAACATTTGAAGACAATTATCAGAATTGCAGTTTTTCAGTTGGGCCCATGCAGTTGGCTTTTTCCACCCCTTATCATTAGTCTGCTGAAGTTTATCATAGCATAGTTTTCAAGGCCTCTGGCTTGCTGGAGTAGTTCTGTCTATATGCAGAGAAACCATATCACGTACAAACTGAATATGTTCTCACGTGGAGTTTTTCTGTGTATGTAGAGGCCAAGCATTCAACTCATACTCAGTAAAACCAATATACCCACCATGAAACCTACTGTATACTGGCCAATAGCTCTGGGATGGTCTTGCATTATATTGGATTCTTTTCTCATAAATGCAAGCTAATTTTATATCTCTTTCCTTCCTCTTCCCTTTCCATTTTAACTCATATTTCCCAAGAGCATGAAGATATGTAATTATTACAGATTAGTTAACATATGTTAACTTATGTGTTTTTGTCTTAAGTTTGACTCAAATTTAAATCCAGTACATGATTTCTCAAAACAAGGATATAGATGACCTGTGGAAACAGGGAGTTTTGTGTGAATCTCTGAAGTGGTGCCTAAGAAATCTCAGGCTTATTCCTAGTTCTCTTCCACTTTTTCCTGCACACTTCCATCCCATTTTCTGCCTCCTGTAAACTCTAAATACCGTCACATCACTACTAGAAGTCTTTTCCTAGCCACAACTACCTCAGAGAAAGAGCTGTGGCCTTCTTATACAGATTGCATTTTTTTTTCAATTGCTGTTTTTAAATAATACTATCAAAATTGAAACATAAACTAAATCAAATGAGATTACAATGCAGCAGCTCAGAACATTGGGAAGCGCAGGGAGTCTGTTTCTTTAGGCAAGGATAGAGATCTTATTCTCTCTCAAATTATACTCACAGAGATTGAATGCATTGCAACAATATATTCACCAGGGTTACCCATGYCAAGTGTTTTCTAAGTAAATATTCAGTGCTGTATATAGCATTTTTGTTGGTCTTTTCAGAGGAGCCTATAGACACTGCTACAACTACCAATACGGCACCCTATGAATTGCATTCAAGTTAACCTGGTAGTGCAACCAATGTAACATCGGAAGGACAAACAAACTTGCCATATGCATCCTATTATATATAAGATATATAATGAATGAAACCTGCAGTGAAAGCCAAGTTGACCAGGAGAAAACTGCACTAACGCTAATCGAGTCGCTGGCAATACTGGTAATACTAATCTAGTTCCGTTGTTTTAATTTAAAGCAATCACATGTTGTAATACTAGTCACTGTACTTATCTATTTCTCATTCTGGGCTGACACCATTTCTAGGTTACACATCTGATCTAGATCACAAAGAACAGAAAGCAACAAATATAGCTACAACAACATTAACATTAACATCAACGTGAAATGTTCAAAACTGAAGATATCCCAGCATATACTTCATCGTGAATTTAAGAGGAATTTAGCATAATAATCTCCATGAAGTGAATGTGTGAGTGAAGCTTTAATACTTGCTGCTTGGTCTTCCTCCAAGATGCTGTTGCAAGCTGGTTCATTTGTAGTCCCTGCGTGAACTGCATTCCTCAGGAAATTCTATTTCCCTGTCTTACAATCATGGCTCAGTTCTAGTTCTCCACTGCATGTTCTCTATGCTAAAGATTCCTGAATTCTTTTTTTTCAGATTCTATTTCATTTTGGGGCCGAGAAGAATGTGTTTACTTTCGAACATCAGGGAATATAAAACACTGCTTTCTGTCTAGGCATCCGCATGTGGTTATTCTTTGCCCTCATGCTGACTCTTCAAGATAGCCTATTTTCATCTTGATCTTCCCTGACTCTAGCTGATGGCATGCTGCAAAGTACTATAATCCATCTGGAAAGTTAATTAACTGATTTATAACCAAAAAAACCAATGCAGATCGGAATGCTGCATAATAAAAGGTATATTCTCCCAATCCATCTACAGTGTATTCTTTAACCTCCAGCCAAGAAGCAGGAGAATCTTTTCCCATACTCGACTTTATTAGGCACCTTGCACAAACATCAGCTGAGAAGAGCTCCCACAGACTCCCTCGTTACGGGTCTTATTAGGGCTGAAGGACACCAGAGGCAGGCTGACCTTTGTTTCTCTAAAGTCCACAAATAAACTAGAAAAATTGTATCACAACTCACTGTCATATTAGGAAAGCCCTTAGAGAGYTGTAATCTACTTCTTTTTTTTTCTTTAAAAATTAATTTGAAGTAATGAAAAAAAAACATATTTAGTATTACTGCACCTCAATTTGTAGCAATTCCTCTTAGTATTAAAAACATCATGGCAGAAAAACAGTGTATGAGAGTTACACTATCCCATCAAGAACTAATTTTAGTTTTAATTTCCATTTTATGACAAGCAACTGAAGCAAACCTAAAGGGAAGGAATGCTGAAGCTGCATGAAAGCTGATTGTTTTCCATCTCTCTCTACAGATGACAAAGATCTACCCTGGAATTAAAAACATATTAAAAAAAAAAAATTTCTTCCTGAAAATCCTCTCTTACTGTCTTTAAATACAATTAGCTATCAAATGGTCAAGATAAATCCATTTTTAACATTTATACTTGTATGATAACATAATAAAAACACTTATACTTAAAGCTACTCTTGTTCAGAGCATACTAACACCTCATACCAGTCCTGTAATTAGTGCTGTAATGAGATAACTCTCCTCTCAAAGGCTGTTACCAAATACTCCTAAGAAAAGCTACATTTCTTAGTGCTAAAACATTATGAAATAACTTGATTTGTTTTCTAGCTAATAGTTGGCTGATGTCCTAAAGTATCAGTATACAAATCTCTTTTGATTATTATCCTTGCATTTTAATACAAGAGTTATAAATATTGTATACTAAGGCATACTATCTAAGAGAGAGATCATAGAGAATCTGTAAAGAGAAAGRTTATTAAGGGTCTAGAAAACTTTAACATGCAAACTATGGGTATGTGGTAGGGTGAATAATGTAAATTTGAAAAAATGTAGAGCAGTATTTTAAAATATATATTCAAATTAGATTGTTGTATAAACACTTCTTGAAAATTCATGTTGAATAAATGGAATATCTTTGAAGAGTACATATTATTTGATAATTTTTATTCACTGACTATAAAGAAAATATATGTCTGCTTATACCATTTTCATGTAATATCAGGTATTCTGTGTTATTGATTTGTTTTATGGCTGTACTCACAGTCTCAGTGAATTAGGTGCTAGAGATAAAAATAAGATGCAAGCTTGCTGAAAAACTATAGTTCAAATAAGATAGAGAAAAGGTGGAATGAGGTAATAGAATTCTGCAACCGAATTTTAGGAGAAATTTTTGCAGCTCCAAGACAGTCAAGCAGTGGCACGGATTGACCAGAGAGCAGGTGCATCCTTGGAAATCCTAAAGAATCCACTGGATAAAGCCCTGAGCAGCCTGGTCATCTGATCTCACAGATGACACCATTTTGAGCAGGAGGTTGGACTACAGACACCCTGAAAGTCTGGCCAACCTGAAGTGTACCATAATCCTATGAAACTGTGGTAAAATCTTTTTCATTTGGGTGTACATGAGGCAGAGAAGGAGGTAAAAACTAAACAGAGTCAGTACAGAGCTAGTGGTCCAAACGTCCTTCTACTACTGGTTCAACACAAAACAAACAAACAAAAAATGTTGCACATTTTCAATATAGACTAATTTGATTCAGAAGCCTGATGCTATATGCAAAGTTTTGTATTCTGTCATGTAGGTTTTTTTTTTTTTTTTTTACATTTTACATGTATGTCATGTACATTTTTACATGTAGTAAAAATGACATTATCCACATTTTCACATATGTGTGGTGAGTTGCTGAATTTAACAAACTGCCGCAAACAGGAGGCATAGCTCAGACCACTAAATGATTGACTATCTAACATGACATTTATTCAGCGAGCCATAAGAAATGAGTTGTCTGCCAAAGGTTCACATCACTGCTTGGGATTTTACTAGGTGCAAAACAATTTAAAATTAGTCCATTAAGGAGGCTTGGAAAACATCAAAAAGACAATTTCATGGAAGCATGATATGTAATTATTCATATGGAAATATGTTTTATTTCCAATTATTTTAATTAAACATCCTCTGTGCACAATGACATTAATATTGGAGTTGGACTAGATGATCTCTAGAGGTCCCTTCCAACCTTAAGGATTCTATGATACTATGATAATATATTTAAAACCTCTCTCTCTTTTTTTTTTTAAAAAAAACAGGTCTTATTTTTGTAATTTATATAGGAACCTGCCTCTATTTTATGTTAAATGCTGATAGAGGTAGAAAAACCATGCTGGTATTCAATAGTTTTATCTCTTACATATGTACTAAAATGATTTTCATTGAA
Organism: Eudromia elegans; assembly: GCA_003342815.1. Classification (NCBI taxonomy): domain Eukaryota; kingdom Metazoa; phylum Chordata; class Aves; order Tinamiformes; family Tinamidae; genus Eudromia; species Eudromia elegans. The sequence goes on along the minus strand of PTEX01000258.1, from coordinate 659,577 downwards.
TCGGGATTAGAGCAAAATTTTCACCATTGATCTGGTCAGATCTGGTCAAAACTGTACACAGGTGTAACCRGCAGTGAAACTCTGATGAAGTACAGCCAATATTATCTTTGTCTTGAGATTTAGATCATTCTAGACAGAGAAATGCAAATGTTATTATGGGATGATTTAATGGAACTGCTATTTCTCTTACCTTTAAGACTCCTGTTTGCCTAGAGGCAAATAGCCAGAACCAGAACCGAACTCTACAGACACCAAGGCTGGCAGGGAAGAATTGAGTAGTCATTATCCTTGCTCTGTTTCCTTCCTTCTGGGCAGACGAGTTTATGTACAGAAAAATATGTCCTTTACCTTAATAAAAAGATTTAAAGAAAATAGATTCTTCGTGTTACTGCGTAGATTAGAGCATAAGATGAAGTTCACATGTGCAGATACTGGTATTTATAACAACATACAAATCCCTAACCTTGGCTGTACAAAGGTGTTCCATGCTAATATTTTTCTTTTTTTTTTTGTTTTGAGTACAATATTCATATAATCTTCCTCATAGCTTAAACTTCCCTATTACCCTTGTGTAACTACTTGATTCATATTTGAACAAAACCTTTTAAACATTGTGAATACGAAGACACTCTAAAGACTGGTTTGAAGATGGCACTGCAGGAGCCAGGGGCACCTTTGCTGCTGCCCTGGAAAATTCCCAGTTGTGCAGCATGGCAGTGGGGAACACATCTGAGCCAYGACAGCCAATAAGTAGTCCAGGACATCCATGTTTTCCACTGTTTTCCACTGTCATGCTCACAAATGAAGCTTTAGGTGAACTTCCCACTCCTTTACAAGCAGTAGATTTTACAATGGCTGAGACTTTGCTTGATGTAACTGGAATATTTTATCTAAGTTAAGTGCCTATTTTGTAGAAGTTAAGTTCACTGTCAGGCTGCTCTCTGCTTTTGTAACTCTGGGCTGTCTTTACTCACAATAGGTTTAGAGCAGCATAGAGAACAGTGCCCAGCTCAGGAGTGGTCATGAGCCTACAACTGGTGTGGATGAAGCTGTGGCAGCAATATGGTCAGCTYCAACAGATAAAATAGCCTAAGTAAGCTGAGCTGTGCCAGGGATACTCCCAAGGGGTACTGCAGGCAGCTACCTGTGAGCTCTGAGCTCACACTCTGCAGATTTGAGCAGCCTGGTAGGGCTTCTTCATATGGCTTGACTAGCCGTGTCAAAAGAAGAAGGTTAATCACATTTTTTTATTCAAATGCCAGTGGGAGAGAGGGCAAAGAAGACACTTCATTCACGCCAGCCCATTTACGTGGTTCTGCTGTAGCGGGGTAGGCTCCAGTCATGGCCACACAGGCGGTCTTTAGAATGAAACGCCAAACGATGGCCTTCTGGGTAGACATCCCTGCTCATACGAGGGATGAATGTCTTGCATGTGTTGCAGAGCTCCTGCGGAGCCATGCTTAGTGTGCTTGAAGGTATATACCTGAARTAATGCACCTACATTTTAGTGACCACATTTTTAAAAAAATACTCAAAAAATTAAAGATTGAGAAAATCCAAGGTCTTTATGCTCTTCTCACAGGATAAGATAAACAAYTACTCGGTCTAGCAGATCAGAAGGAAGAATTTGAGAATTAATTTGGTAATATGTTTTATGTGTCTTTTCAGAAAGGAATCTGTCAATGTAAACCATAACAAAAAGCAGTGACTAAAAGGAAAGGGAACCTATCAATCTTCAGTTCTTCAAATGAAGATTTAACACTTTGTTTAAAAATGTTCACAACGAACAAGGTTAAACATGCTAATCACCAACAAAGAAAGTGATTTAATATCTCTTAAAATGCCAAACCTAGACTGTCTCTCTGGACAGCATTTTATATGAACACAGGTTGAGAAGACAAATACAGGATCAACAGGTGAAATCAAACAGTATTCAGAAAGTCCGACAATCAGTGGTCTGTGTGGAAATTGTACATAGAATTGAATTAGTAAGCCTGCTTACTAAGCTTTATTKCAGAAAGAACTTCTGATTAAGGGAGCTCTTTCAAACTTTTTTTCAAACTTTTGAAATTACTCCATTGTTCAAGTAAGGTTTATTTCTGTGGGCAGTATTGAAGAAAGTTAGGCTTTAGTCTCCTTAGGAAGAATAAATTTAGAATTTTTAGTCTAAGTAACATATCCTAACTCTTCTTTACAGACACACAAGTCATAGAATATGTTCAAATTCAGAAATGTAGTCTGGGGAACTCTTCTAAACTTTTCTATAAATAGCTGATAAACAAGTGATATATCTAAAGAAAGATTGGTTCCTTGCAGATTAATTTCAGGCATTTTTTGTTTTGTTTCATTAGTAGATGTTAATGAATGTTTAGTATGGCAATTCCCTTGGAAAGAGATTTTGAATTCTGATCTACTACATATGGAATGAACTCTGAACTAATGCATTATAGGCTAGTCTGGTGTGGGTGAGCCTAACTCTTTCCAGGGGGACTTTACTTTTTTTATAGAGTTATTCATAATGGCGCCAGAAAAAGCTAACTATCATTAACAACCCCTGGATACAAGGCACTAAAAGAGAATCTTTGCYGAAAACAGTAATGATGAACATTGCCTTTCATTTTTCAGTGGATAAAGGAGGTAGAAATCGGAGTGCTCATTCAAATATGGYAAGTAATTAAAATATACCAAAGATGAATTGGCTATATAGATATTTAATAAAACTTTTYGTCTGAAATGTAGTTAATGGCTCACCTAATCATGTACTTGTTTCTCTATTATTTATTTTGACACATACTTTGAGCCCTGGAAATTCTTAGTAATAAGGTTGCAAATAGGACTTTGAAGAAAAGCAAAACCCCCAAACTGCTCACTGTTTTCTTACTTCAGGATTCAAAATCACTGTGGCTGAGGTCAAAATATCAAAACTTATTTCCAATCTAAAGTGAGCTACATTTATTTATACCTGAAACTGAATTTTAGGTCTTTCACTCACAAAGTGAATCTATGTAAWGGGCTTTCAAATTGCTATAAGACATGCCAAAATTACAGACCTACAAATCATCAGTTGTTCAGGGTGAGACTTACACAATTTGAATCTCAATCTGAGGAAATGTATGACTGTCACTTCCCTGAATTTGGACAAATTGCAAAATGTAATGATTATCATGGAAATGCTCTTATTTTCTCTTGCAGTTTTTTCAGCAGCACTATTCAGAATGATGTTTTAAGGTTATATTATCAGGGTATAATGTTATGTTTCAAGCTTTATGAAGAAATATTACATGCAAACTTTGTCAGGTGAGAAAAAGCTATTTTAAAGATTATAATGAAAGGGATGTACCATATTCCTCATAAATAAAATGCTTACATACTGCTCAGAAAAAATGGAAAACTAAGATTCCTGGCTCCACATCATGGTAGGTGTTAAATAAGTTTGCTTTGTTATTTGGCTAAAGATTTTGATTGATCAGCATGATCCCTAAATATTTAAATAGTTCATGGCAGCTTGTGGCAAAAGTTCAGAAGGACTTTGTTTTTCAACAGGGAGGAATGATCTAAGGATATTTATGAAAAGGAGAATTTTAGAGGTGAGAGCTGGATCAGTTACATTCTAGCAGAGGGTTAATTAGGTGAAGAAGGTATTATTCATTGCTCAAAGCCTTTGAATTCAGATTGTAGACCTTACTGTCTCCTAGAGAGTGTACAACGACAATGTGTTAGTTTTGTTAACTGGATGCAAACCTTTTACATGTGAACATTTCCATCCATTTGAAATCCATGACATTAATTTATTGTTGTACAAAATGAGGGTATGGGAGTCCTCCACACAAAGTTGTGTCTCTGTACTTAGTTGGGATAATATTCCTGGCTTCATTATATTGCTATACTTGCACATACRGACTGTGCCATGAATGTACACACGTAGTAACTAACTAAACGAGTTTAGAATATGAAGAGATTGGCTGTGGATCAGGAAGAGGCTGAGAGATACTCCTGGATGTTACAGGCAATCAATATCTAGATCGTTGACAATTCTAATGAATGATTCATTATTTTTCTGTAGTTAATGTGAGTATTTCTTGCCCTGTTAATTTACAAGTTATTTAGAAATCTTTATTTTGGCATGATTTCTTGATAATTTCACAAAAGTGAAGAACCACCAACTAAATGAGAGGAATGGATATAGAAAACCACACAAAATTTCCCTGCAGAGCCAAGTGCTAGAACTCATCATTCTGTTAACCAGGTACATGAAGGGAGCAGCAGGRAAGCACATCAAATTAATGATTTACAAGAGACAGTTTGCTTGGGAGGGCTATTATGGTTTCCACCTGTTTATCTCTCCCTTCCTAGGAGGAAAGTTACCAAACTGCTACATTTGTGGTCCAGAATAGCRACTCAAGGTAAAACAGATATCGGTTTGCTTGAAAATGAGAAACTGATCTGTGGCAGATAGCAGAGCTCTCACARTCAGGTAAGCAGTTCCTGCACAAGGTGCAGGATACTCTAAAGGGAAAGGAGATATAAAYGCATAGGATAGAAACTGTTCCAGTCGTCCCGTGACAGGATGGCCCCATATGTTCATTCCAGAAACTTAAAATATCAAAAAGGAGTGAAACACATGGAAATCATGATGGTCACAGATTTAAGAGAAAGAAAGTAGATATCAATACCTTCTACACTGAATAGAATTTTTTTTTTGCTATTTTTCAAGTTAATATTTAAAATTTTCATCCAATTAGATGAAAATTATGAGAGAATTCCTAGTGATTAAAACAATAAGATTCTAGAACAAGCTTCTAGAAAAAAAAAAGGGGTAAACACCTTTTGAAAAAAAGATTTTTACATTTCTGAAGGAAATTAAATTCCAAGGTAKCATTATAGCCTGCCGTCTGCATAACACAGATAAGCGTAATTGCCTATCAATACATTTGTTCTTGTAACAGTCAATAGGCGTTCTGCTAACAGTATGACTATAACATCTTGTAGAGATAGGCTAATACAGGAAACATTTCTTCTGCATTAAGAGTTYTGGCTAGCCAATATCAGGATGAGAAGTTAAATCAACATCTTAATAATGAACCTAAAGGTACTACACACGTTCACTGTTAGTTGGTCATCCTTTAAGGACCAGTGTATGATTGCATGTTTCTCTAGAACTCATAAGGATTATATCAAACTTCAGGAAAAGTAGATTATCAAATTGCTGACAAGGAGAAGAGCACTATCATGGCTAGTTACATTTTCARAGAGTTCAGTTCTTGCAGTCAGACCTTCTGTACAGAAGAAATTTATCATGCATATTGAAATACCATCTACAGCATCAAGAGTACTGGGACCTGACACACAAGSCTTCATATATACATATATATATATCCCACTTGAATCCAGGGAATTCTATAAGAAGTACACAAAATATTACTCATAGGCAATGAAAATGCATTGGTGGGGATTGGGAGAAGATAAAAACAACAAYAAMAAAGCAGGGTCCCCAGAAGAGCTGGTTCTAAAACATCAGTTAGGGTTAAATGATTTGTAAAAGTGTAAACCAACTGCCCATTCTAAGCTTTAAAAGCCACGTTGCTTGTACTAGCTATAGAACCTTTTGAAGATAGAACATTGAAAATATTCAATTTCAATCTGAATTTGGGAAAAATAACTAAAAGAAGAAAATCGGCAATTACACATTGCKCTGGTAAGTCAGTCCCTGAGCTCCACCTCAGAGATTTTATCAAGTCAGCTTGCACTGGCAAGCATCTTCACACAGATCTAGACATGAAATAGCATGAGAAATCTGTTCCTTTAACTTCTTTTCTTTTGTATAAACCACTAAAAGATGAAGTGCAGAGCCCTGGCCTGCTCTATTTCCCTTACTCATGGCACTCCACCTGAACATGCACAGAATAGCAGTAAGCATGATGTCTTAACAACAGCAAGATACAAGTATATTGTTTCATGTGGGGTCAAACTAATACTAGAAAAAGAAAGTGAGCACTTCTGTGGAGCTGCCTATAAGCACACCTACAACCCAACGAGGCTTTCTGGACATTGACTGCAATGCAACCAGGGTTATCGGACAGTCTCATTCAAGTTGCTGCTGAACATAAACTCTACATTGTGTCCTCAGGTGAAATGATGAGAAGTGCGTAGCTRAAATGCTATTATTTACACTTCTGTTCATCCAAATGTTTGCTGCCTTTTAGCAGAGCATAGATTTAACATTGCAGCATGTCCAAGCAAGACCGAATAGAAAATTTTAGTGACCCATATCTATAACCAAATATATCCTAATTACTGTAATAAAAAATTAACTTCTGTAGTTCTAAAAAAGTTTTAAAATAGACCTCTAATGAAGAGCAGTTATGTGGATTTTCAAAGTTAGTGCATTTGTAGAGTATGCTGTGCTGTTTTAAAAGGCATCTGATCCTTCCCAGATGTGATGATGAGTATCTCTTTATTTTGCAGCCCATTGTTTAGGAAATGGCTAAATGAATGCACAAGCTAAAGTGGAGAATAAAGAATGATATAATCAGGCCCACTTTGAAMAGAGCAATCTATAAAATTACACAACTGCTGAAGCGATGATTAAAAAGGTTGATAATAGGCTACTCTGCCAGGCTGTTTGTTGTCATATTCAGAGAAAACTAGCAGTTACCAGATAGCATAAATTACAAGACTATGCATAAAAAATTCAGTGCAGTTCTGCAYATTTTTGGGAGGTGATATCTATCCTCTATTGTAATTTTAATACAAAAGGGTATATTTTTAATGCTTGTAGGAACTTTAAATGTTGCAATTATCTTCATAAACTGTGCTAATTGYTCATTATGATTTGTGTTCCTATATAGTAAGCTCAACCGATCCCACTGAGATTTGCCATTTATCTTCACACTAATCTACAGAATATTCTCATGGTGTCTTATAAATCAGTCAATAATTCGTTTTCCCAAAGTTGATGTAGCACATATTCTAATACCTGGTGTATGGTCAGCATCAGGGCCTGTTTGTCCAGTGACAGCATTGTTGTTAATATTCCACTCAAAATCATCACTAGAGTCTTGTGTTAATCCACATACAGTGGTCCATTCCTGTGATTCAAAGTTGCAACTTCCAGGAATACTTGTATAGTAACCTGAAAATATATTAAGAAGGAAATTAGTGTCTTAGCTCTCGCATCTAAGAGACCATAATGAACATATCTGGAATACTGTCCTTGCATGGAAAGGATCCCCTTTGGCTATGTGATTACAAATAGATGCCTATGTAGGTTTTCACAACACACATTACTTCAATTCTGGTTATTATTCCCAGTGAAATGGCCAAAAAATTCCCAGATCAAGGTCTTGTAAACATCTTTAATGAACTTTATTGGATCWCTCTTGGGAGGGTTATATATGTATCACCTTTCTGAGTGACCAAGAATTGCACATAAAAATGAGTTACCTTTGCTGACTTGTTTTTCTGTAAAAGAAAAAGTCACCTTAGTAAAGGTGTCTGTTTAGGAGAAGTGCCAATGAATAACACATATAACACACAATGCTAGGAGAACGATCTGTATGTTAGTGCTGTCTATAGATTGGTCTTTGGGAATCATGGAAGAAAATACGAAGACATGAATTATTCATGAGGATGCAGTGTTAGAAGGGTTAAATAGTCCTAAAAAAAGCCTAATTCTGCAACTAAGACGCTTCACATGAAGGTACTGTAAAGAATGGAAMTGGCATCTCAACAGCAAGTACAATTTTCAAATAAGATCAAATTAGATTTTATAATGCAATTCATAACGTATTGCTCGGCTTCAGAAAATTTACTCTAGTAACAGTGCATTCAAAATGCAATTAATAATTAATATTTATGAACAGTATTTACAGATTTGCTGAAGTCACCTGACATCTGTGCACCTTAAAGTTACTTTTTATTTTGCATGGAAACAGAACAGAACAAACAGAATTTTGGAAGCAAAATCTATTCAGAAGCCATGAGAAAGGATTGTTCCATTTATCTGAGAAATTGCTTTTATTTCAATAATTCAAGAACTACTCTAGATGGTTCATCAACAGTGAAGCTTGCTATTAATCAAATCTGGGTACATAATTGACTACATTTCATGAAAATTGAAACTGCTTTCACATGTGTTTTTTCACCTCAGTACTTCCAATRGCTTTCTGAAAGAAATGGAAATTTTGCAAGATTGGATGGAACGAAGCATACAATAAGTAATTTTTGTGAGTTTGTTTAGGGGGAAAAAAAAAAGTTCCACCAGCCTATGTGCATACAGTTCATTTTATGCAGTTTCTTGTATCTTGCACAGAGGAATTACTCCTGAGTRGATGAGAGCCCATGGATTTCTTTGGAGCTATGCTAGTCTAAAACTATAATAGAATGCAAATCAGCTCCAGACCTTGGATTGAGAGATAAGGAAAAGACTGTGGGCAGATGTGCCCCTAACCAAGGCTATGGAGGAAGGTGAGAATATGAAGCACTTTTCCTGTGTCTATGCTGTTCCCTTCTGGGATTAAACAGGTCTTATTGCCTTTCCAACAAAAGACAAGGTTGAAAGAGATTTCCATATTTAGACYGAAGCAATTGTTTATATTCGGTAAGTTCTCATGCTTCTTAAGCAAACCTTGGCTTTCCAATTAAGAGGATCTACTTTCTAATTACAAATGTGCTATAGACCAACATCAAATATTGGTGCATTTCAGTGGTGTACCTCAATAGAGTACCAGTATTGCATTGATGCACTAGTGATGCGTTTACTTTTGATCATATAGGCAATATTGCCCAGTCTGGTCCTGGCGTTTCATGATTAACAATTCAACACAGACACATGTATGAACTATTTAGTTTTGCKTCTCTAAAAGTCTGCTCTAGAAAGCGACTGTAAATAAACAGAACTGGAGTAGCAGCAAGGACACAAAGTTTTTTATTTCAAATCAATGTTTGCTTTTGATTTTTGAATGTGAATTATAAATTGTGTTAACTTGATCAAGATTTTWAAAACTGAGTAGTGTACTTCCATCTCAAGCAGTGTAAGTAAAGTATTCCTGCAGGCAAATTTTGTCTTAGTCCTAACTGGAATTGTAAAGATATAAACAAACAGYCATAATACTATAGTAGGAAATATGAAAATAAACCAACTGCCACTTTGTTGATATTTTGAATATTTTTGATATTTTGATATTTGCTGATGCAAGAGCAATGAACAATGCATATACAGTACTGACAACTAAGATCACAGAGACAAGGCTAATCTGAATGTCAGACTTTGTGTGTTGGGGAATGAGACAACTTGTATGAAACAGCTGCATGAATGCAGCTAAATTCTGCTGCAGAATTTAAAGATATAATTTTAATTGGAGATTATATTAATAGACAGGAGGGACTTACCACAGTCAGCTTCATCTGACAGGTCTTCACAGTCTGGTTTATAGTCACAGACAAACTGAGACTCTATGCAGTTMTTGTTCCAGCACACAAAATCAGTGACTGTAGGGCATTCCCTTGGATTCTCTCCAACTGAAAAGCAACAGGGTGTTTAAATCAATATTGGGATTTAATAAGAGCATGCTCTTTTTTTTATTTGTTTAGCCTTTATATAACATCACTTCTGTGATTTACTGCTTCCAACAGACACTATTTGGTCCCACTCTTTTAATGGTACATTAATTATGTGTGCCTTGCCTACTGTGCTGGTCTTGCATAAACCTTTGAGGGTTGGTTTCACTGGCGCGACTTCTCCCTTAGTTAATTTGTTGTACACATCTCATAAAACAGGATCCGTGTGCTGTTAAAATCAGACTGGCCAAAGGCTTTATTCTAGTTATAAAGATATATGATATCACTTGGAAAATAGGGTTATTTTGAATTGTGAGAAATTATTGCAATAATTTTGTATTATAAGCTTCTAAAGCCTTTATAACACRTAGAACATTTTCTTTTTAAAGTTCAGAGTAACATCTGCAGAGAATGTTTGAGCTCCCCAGAATTTCCTCTCATGCTGTTTAAGATGGGAATCTGTTTTACAGCAACTATTTGTATCACCTCTGAAAGTGACTAAAAATAGGGACCAAAAATGAAAGCTATTTTGTAGCCTGCATATGGAGGAGGGACATTTCAGACTGTAAAGAAAAAGAGATAACTCATTTGGAGCTGTTCAGAGCACTAGGTGGGTAGTTTTCATCAGCACTAGTTGGAGCAGTTCTGATACTTTTAAATGCAACATTTAAAACATACCCCAATAATCTAAGCTTGCTTTTGAGTCTAGAGCTCCAGGCAGTGCACTGAGACAGTTAGGGATACGTGTTTTGACTCTGTTCATTGTACTATGTTTCGTGCTTCCTTCAAACATGACTAAAATAGAACACATCACTAAACACTGTGCAGAACAGTAAGAGTACACCTTGATGTTTATCTCTGCAGAGCCCAATACTTTCAGTGGGATATGAGGACATTAAATTACTCCAGTAGAGGTAATGAACTTTACCAAGTGTGGTCCTATATTCCCATTGGAGTGAAAATAGGAAAGGAATACTAAATTTCTGTTTTAGTTTAAAGCTGTAGTCTAGATAATACTAACAGCGTTAAGATGTAATTCAAATACTTAGAATGGATAACTCAAAGAAAATCCATTCATAAAGCTGGTTACTGCAACAACTCGTTTGAACTTTCAGTTTATAAATATGTACTTTTCTGAGCACTGAAATAAATAAAATCAGGCTTCAAATGGATATCTATCTTGTTGGTTTTTTTTAACTGAACTCTAAACGGAGCATTCACTTAACTTTTCCTCCGGGTATTTTTCAGATTATTTAATATAACCAGTTTCCCAGTCATATGATTTCTATCAAAAATTTTACTATGTATGACGGTCTGGAACTTGCTATGCATTCTACCCTTACAATAAATATTAAATATTAGTCCAGTGTGTAAATAAATTAATTAAGAAGAAACATTTGAACAATAAAAATGTTGCTTTTTTGGYAGATCAAAGCTGATAGGCCACAGCACATAACCTTTTAAACCACTTTTTTTTTTCTCCCTTCAGTGAACCCTGAGAGATTAGGTTCTCATACAATAAACTATTAAAGCACTTATGTCAGATCAAAATGGTGATGGTTTATTGTACCCATTTATTTGGCTTCCCTTTGAAGCTGCAGCATTTTCTGAAAACCAAGAGACCACAAGAAACTAACATAGGGCATATTTTAAATGAAATAGTRGCTAGTGCCTAGATTGCCTGTTATGCAAATCCTGAAGTCAAATTAAATGGCAGTACTTGAAAATGGAAAAATACATTAACAGGATATCACTTTTCAATTAAATGAAATTTAGCTTGATACAATGAAAAGCCATATAATCTCCCAAATAGTTTTTAAGAAACCCGTAGAACTTGCTTAGCTTGTGGGTCACTAAATCCTTCACRAAAATCATGTTAATGATGGTTGCCTTAAGTACTTGCATTTATATACACTTTCATTTCTAAGTGGTTAGTTCTGTATAGTCTAACTCTCAGGGCAGCAACCAAGATAAGCTTTTCACCAGTAAGAATATATGTGGAAAATATGATGGAAAACAAATGCCTATCATTAAAAAAACCCCCTCTAGATCCATCACAAGTTATGTATTTACCTTTACCCATCTCCAATCTAAAAGGTCCTACAGAGTCCTACAGAGGACTAGCCTGTATAGTACTCTCAGAATTTATCAGCAGGATGAGATTCATTTCAAGAAGCTGATAAGAACACCAGTAGCAACCCAGACACTTAGTTCTCAGTTACCCAGAGAAGATTAGATATGAAAGAATTAATGAAAATTGTAGTCTTTAACTTTGCTATAAGAGAACAAAGCAGGAGCAGTGATTCTGGCTCTGACTCCATAGAGAGAACTTTCCAATTAGATGAAAAGATTCCTGTGATACCCATCACACCCAAAATCATAGTAAGAACCAATCAGGCTGAAATTAATTACAGTTTCCTAGAAAAGCTTCATTGGAATTGGAACTCATCTATAGTTGGTACCCTTAAGTTCACAGTACACAGTTTGTGCCAAATTGCGCTTCATAAAAGTATAAAATAAAAAGTTTGCACTTTTTATTTGCTCGCCCCAATTGTTCATTATTTTTTTCTACATTACTTTTTATAGAACATTAAAACTTTCTTAACAGTCTAAAGTACAACAACAGGATAAGAAGCTCATGCTCACAAAATACTGATGCAGGAAGCTGTTTATTTTGCCTTTTAACTCTGATGAGACTTTAGAATGGGGCATTGAGAACTAAGCAACGATGAGGCTTTGGTATTCTGGGGTTTATGTCTTTGGAGSTTGCAAGTGGTAAAAGTCAAGATGAGGAGACAGAGCAAAAAATGGTGGTTCTGCAGAAAAATCCACTTCCTTATGGCTACCAACACATTTCACCACAGCAAAAAATACCTCCTCACACAGTTTTACATGTGGCCTTTGCCTGTAGGTTCTTTTCCCTTCCTCTCTTCCCTCCCTACCTGACTCCTGTCCAGATGGCTAGATTACAGATCAGAAAATTGATCTCAATAGATGTATGAGAGCTTTATCTAATGCAGTATCTAAACCACTGTTTATCCCACAAAATCAGCACCAAGACATTGTTTCCCTGTGATATAGAAAAAGGTTACCACTCAATCACAGCACGATTTCCTCTTATCACTAGAGATTTCTTTTAAGCATCTCATATGAATATTTTTTCTTTATACACACAGACTTGTCCCCAGGGTGCTCTGATGAATCCAGCAGAGTAGAGAACACAGAGGCAAGTCCAGAATAGCCACAACAGGGAGTCACTTCCTCAGTTGAGTGCTCTGTCTGGATCTATAGAACCATCACCAGATCATACTAAACTAAGGAGCATCACGGGTTATGGATGATTTACTGTTTCTACTGTATATTTGTAATTGGGTTACATAAGATTGGTTGTTTTCAACAGTATATTTGTATTTCAAAGGTRTTTAAGTTCTACAGTGATGTGAAGTTAAAAACAAACAAGCCCCCAGATTCAAACCCGTATATTTTGCTAGATATGAATGGTCTTATCTTTTGGTCCCTTCAAGGACTCTGCTATCAGGTATGTAGCAGTAGCAGTAAGATAACAGAACTTCAGAATGATGAGTTTTTTTATTTTACACTGCAAATCTGTTTTTGAAAACACACACTACTAAAGCAAAGTGTCTCTGAAGGTCAGCAAGTTGGCTTCAGAAGTTTTACATGAGATAAAGAAAAAGCAAAAGCAAAACACCAGGCTCTGTCAATGCCAAAAGGCAGGCAAAAGCTAAAACTCATTTCTCAGACCCAACAACAACAACAACAAAAAGCAAATCTCAAGGAAAGCAGGGTCTCCCAAGAAACTACTTCAGCTATTTTATCTTCTGCCTCCATTGCACCAATATCAGATATTTTAAAGTTTCATTTCTGTGGAGGAATGGGATCCTAACAGGTGCAACTTTGATTTCACAGGCAGGAAAGTGAGATGCCAAGGCTTTCTCATACTTAACATTCTRGATAGGCAAATTCTGCTGCAGGAGTTTAGGTCTTCTCCCAGCATAACTGTGACATCCAGAAGAAGCTAAACTTGTCTCTACTTCCTCCACAACTCTCCTGAGCAAAATACCTTCCCTACCAAGTCACTTCTGCTTKTGGAATGGCCAGTGTGCCCTTTTCACAGAATCACAGAATGCTTAAGGTTGGAAGGGACCTCCAGAGGTCGTCTAGTCCAACCCCSCTGCACAYGCAGGGTCTSCTAGAGCATGTGGCACAGGGTGGTGTCCARGCRGRTTTKGAAGATSTCCAGAGAAGGAGACTCCACYACCTCTCTGGGCAGCCTGTTCYAGKGCTCTGTCACCCTCACTGTTAAGAAATTCCTTTGCAAGTTCCTGTGGAACTTTTGGTGCCTCAATTTGTGRCCRTTTYCTCTAGTTCTATCGCKRGCYGCCACTGAGAAGRGGCCAGCCCCMTCCTCCTCACTCCCTCCCTTGAGGTACTTATACACACTGATGAGGTCCCCTCTCAGCCTTCTCTTCTTCAGGCTAAGCAGGCCCAGTTCTCACACATCTAGAATGAAGGAGATTATTTCTCTCCTAGAACCAAACTTCTCTGTTATCTTTATKCTCTGCCAAGCATAATGAGATCAGAATTCTGCAAGATTTTCCCTCGAAAAGGCTAAACACATCCATGTTAACAAGTGTTAAGGAAAAACACATTAAGTTGAAGCTACCAAAAATTCTCAGGCTTCTCTGAGTTTTCCACYAAAATGCATTAGATTCAATGGATCTCAACCACCAAGTGGATTTTTATAAATTGATATCCCACCATGTATTCAAACATCAATTGCCTTCTAAAGGCAAAGCACAAACACTAGGGTAGCAGATAAGAATTTTTACTTTTGATTTCAGCAGGTTTACATTGAAGTTCAGCCAAATACTATAACTCTAGTGATCCATATCAGAATATCTTGATATTGACTTATTTATAAAAACAAATGAAAAATATCAAAAAACATTAAAATGTTCTGAAGGGAGAAATAAAGAAAGAAAGAAAAAAGAAAGAAAATGATCACAAACTAGGTAATTGGACATATATTATGACTGAATACAAATATATATTTTACTTGATTAAATTAGCTCCAGCAGCTTTCTCTTCCTGAATTTCCTCACTTCTCAATTCAGGACCATGTTTGTACTGAATATTTCTGTTATAAAAGTTTAAACCTTTCTGAAGTTTCTGAGCAGAAGTAAATAAATTCTGCTAGACATAAAGCTTTGCATGATACATACAATTTGCTGAGAATTCAAAGCAAGTGGTAGCTTATTTTAAAAACACAAAAGTTGGACAAAGGACCCAAACACCAGGATGTTTTAGCTGTTTTCTCTCTGATCTGCAAATCTTGGGTAGAATTCTAATGAGAGGAGACTTCTCCACCGAGACTTTCAAAGCTTTTTGTTTATGGGAGCATGGAAGCAAAGTTGTTCAAAGGACTGCAGTACCTTCACCTATGGTCTGCACTGTAAGTAGTGGGTAAGGAGGAATACAAATATAATAGAGCAGAGGGAAGGAAAAAATTACCACTGGGCTAAGCAAGCTTTATGATATTTTCAAGAAAATTTCTTTTCAGCTCAACTGCTAAAACAATTTCCCTTTACTAGGAATATTGTGGGTTTTTCTTTTCTTTCTTTTAAAAAATTGAATATATTATCAATACCACTTCAAGTATGACTAAATGTGTGCCTCATTTCCATTAAACAACAATAGAATAAAACTTGTGAGGTTTGATCCCAAACAGACAACTCACAAAGACCATTGGAAGCTACAACAGTTCTCTCTTTTTTGTCTTTTACAAACTGAACTGCCAGACCATGAAAAACAATATACAAGTCAACTAAATAATTAACTAGCTTRGAAATCTTTAGTGCAAATTTAAAATATAAGATTTTTAAGAATTTTATTAGTAAGGGAAAAAGGAAGTAAGGAGTTTTGGAATGCATCAAAAATTTAATTTAAGGACAGTCTCGGTCTGTGACATGACTTCACTATTATTTTTCAGAGTGTTCAGTAAAAATTACTGTATAAAATATATCAGTTTTGGAGTTTAAACTCCAAAAMCTGTTTGCTCTGAAAACAAAACTACCTTGTAGAATGAATTGATAAGACTCTTTGTTATACCTTCTTTGTTTCTCTCTCTGACAACATTTTCAAGGTTTCTCACATTTCTGGAAAACCACAGGTATTTCTTGGCCTTCACTYCTACAGAAATCAATGAGAGTTGAGGGAAATAAACCTTGCAGGATGGGGACACAGAAGCTCAGATCACAAGAACTAAAGTCATCTGTAATACTCTCCTGACATAAAAGCCTTTAACTGATTAAATTTTAAGTGGAAAAAAAGACTCTCTTTTGTCTGTTCAACATACTTGTATAACATGACCAATATAAATCACAGTAATGTAAATCACATGCAAAAAAACCAAAGCGTTAATCTATCTCCATGTAGATTAGCTTGTGGCATACACAGCTGATTTTTATTACATACTGCATGAATGCAAGCTGAAGAGAAACATATGTACAGTAAGACTTCAGAATTATTAGCCTTTCCTATAACCACTGAGTTTTACCATATTGCAAAAGGTAGTTCCCTCTCTCCTGCTCCAGGTGTATTATTTCTGCAAACATACAATTATTCTGTCATGCAGACTATAAAGTAGGATGCAARAATACCACTGAGCAGCTTCTGAAAGGAGTATCAATACAGAGGAAGCTCTGCAAAGCACCTCCACATCCAGAACTGTTCTAAAAATCTTCCCCATTAGCTACAGTCTGCCCATTGCAAAGTGGTAAGCACCCWTTTTTTTCCCATGAACTTCAAAGCTTTCTCATTTCCATTCCTCTGCTCACCACATATTTGTTATTCAAGTTTGTATTATTTTTCAATTATATTTTAGTGTTTTCTGTGCATGGTCTGTTCSTCTGCTTATGTAATTACTGTGGCTAGAATAACTATATTGTTATATGATATTTTAGTTTAACCTAGCCAATCTCAGKGAAAAATACAGATGTGGCTCCTGCGCCCCTATGGGATCTTACCCATATGTCTAGCTCAACAGTTCTGCAACAACAAACATGGTACTTGAACAAGCCTTGTAAATCAAGGCATTTTGTTGAGAAGAAACCCCTGACTCCTTCTGGTTTGTACACTACTTTTTCCTTGGGGYTTGCATCAGTTGGATTGTGTTTGCTGTCTTTCAGCTTTGTTACAACAGCCACAATAAAAGCATGTACCCTGTGTTGATGGGAAAAAAAAACCAAGAAAAAGAAAAAAAAGATACATGATGCTTTTTTCTATCCTGAATGCCCCAGGCTTGAGTCCGAGGGGAAATGTTATTTTTGCGAATCTAGCAAAATGTATTTTGTTTGCCTGTTCCACAGTTTATCTGTAAAGAATCAATAGTARCATGAATATAAAGGTCAAATCAGGCTCCTTCCAGCATGCCAACAGGAAGGTCAGCTTACCAGTCTCAGGAAAATTAAACAACCAGATCTCARCTTGTGGTGGAGTAGAAAAGAAAAAATGATACTCAGGACTAATGTGAAAGATATTAAAGAATGCAATGATTTCTCCTTGACTTTGTTTTTTTGCCCTAATTACAATGTCGATGTGGWGAAATGCTGTATTTTTATTTATGGATATCATTTATATACATGCACACATGTGCGGTTTAAAAAAACCTAATGATGGAGACCTAATCCTACTGAAGAACAAAGGCATATGCTTTATGAACAAACCAATGAATCCATAAATTTCTRTCAAAAATTCCATTCAAATAGAGAATATGCACCTAAACTTTCAAGAGAACATTGATGGCCTCGCACTCTGCTGGAGCTGCTGTAATTGAACATTTCCTTATGACATAAAGAACTTACTGTATTACATTTCAAAAACATCTACCATGGAAATGGCAATTCTGTGAAAGAATTCAGAATAGCATCCTGGGTTTCTAACTTTTCTATTCCAATATTTAAAAAATACATATATTGATAATGCAGCCTCTGTTTTTCTCATTTCAAACTTCAACTTCTATAGGAATAGGCCATGAATCATCCACCTTCAWAAACACTAATTTTCTGCAACGTGCAAAAGAATACTGTGACGAAGCTATAATATATGTAAAAATTACCATAACACAGTGTGTTACTGCTTTCTCAACATAGTTTCTTAATGAAACAGTGCCATAAAACAAATAGTTGCCGTAACATAATCCAGAGTTGCTTTTTTAACTGCCTCACATGTAACAATATTTTAATGCTAGATTGGTTATTAAATAATAATAATAGCAGTCAAGTCTGTAGGGTCATACACTAAAATCAAGGTAAATTGCAGCAATCTTAAAACTTTGAGAGCTTTAAGGTCTTTCATATGACACCTTTTTATTCCATGTTGAAAGAGTTTCCTCCCTCAAAATGAAAACTCTCTGGACTATTTCCACTAATATTTCAGATTATACAATGTATGGAATCAAGACTAATCRTATCATTATTTGACATTATATGAAAATATGTTGATACCATCTTTAGAAACGTACAAGGAGGGTTTTTTTTCTTTAAAAGGAATACTGCTATTTTTGCTAACTAAATTTCTTCATGAATGTGACCATGAAATGAAAAGCCTAAATTGTTTTAGCCTCAAAATGGGACAGAATCCCAGAAATATGGTTTAACTAGGTCCAACTTTTGTATCCAATTGTATCCAATCCACAATTTGGCAATAAGATGCAAAAGAGCATCCCCTTTKCTGTCCAAGAAGCATGGGGGAATGTTGTCTTCACCTCCTGCCTCCCACCACTGGCTCTTAAGTCATCTATTTTGTCTGCTGGAGAATGATCACATTCCCAGCAATGGGGACATTCCAGCATTCCTAAAAAAAAAAATTATTACAATGGAGTCAGAAACATTTGGATGCCAAAAAGAACTTTCAAGTATGTATCTACATTGCACGTTTAGTTCAGAACAAAAACATGTTTTTGAAGCAGCTTTTCCAATGATATCCACCCTCCATACCTTGCTTTACACTGCACAGTAGTATATATGAATGGACAAAGTCCTTTTTTTTCAGATAACACTACTTCAAAAAATGCTCTCCAGAAGTCCACTTTCCATATTCCAATACTAATGGGCATCTAGACCTCAGCAAAAAATTAAAGTTAGCCTAAATAATCCRTCCAAACTCCTAACTACATGGATATGGAGCCTCAGCACTGATTGTCTCATTCAACAAATTCACTTATTTCACAACTCAGACTGTTTTCTATTGATGATGGAGACTATATAGTTCTTTAATGGAAGCCMCAATCTAAGCAACTTTTACTTCTAGGAAAACTCAATTCATATCTTGTTCTACGTTCAGAAATACATTGATTAAATGCATGTGAGAATGGGAGTGGGAGAATGCACATGAGAGAGAAACAAGTTTTCTTTACATTGACATCCCTAACACTTGAAAATGAATTGGGAAGGAAGACCATGATAGTGGTTTATTTGCGGTTTTAATTCATTTTTATTGCAATAAAAATACCGGTTTTATGACTACAAAATAGGGGCCTAAAGGTCTTTTTTAGTATAATATGACATAATTTATAAGAACTGCCATATATCACAACAGAGATTCTTAGAATAATTTAGCAACAATTAAAACAGGTTTCTGAAAAGAAAGTTCTTATTCAAAAGCCCCCCCAAATTCTTGGATTTATTTCTAACGCTTTAGCAAGAGAAATTTTCACTTGTACAAGACTTTCTGTATAAACAGAAATTTGTATTAAAGTTACAAGATATATTTGTAAATKATTTTTGGATAGTGACATTATGGTAAATTCTCTAAAGCCACGATATATTTCAAAGCAATCCAGAACATCCTACACCTYCTTTTAGTATCCCTCTAGAAACTTCCCTCTTAAACTTACCTGTGGTGCAGTTCTTGAACTCTATGTCATCTATCGCTGCTCCTCCTCCCAGGTCTCTGGTACGAACGCCTTCAAAAACAACTTCAAAATTCCTCAGCTTCCCCAGATGTAACTCAACTTTCTTCCACTCATCACCATGATTTCCTGAATCACTCCATATTTTCACAAATCCATCATCAGTCTGAAGCATAAATAAAATAGATATTGTTAGATGTATATAAAAATAGATTAAGAAATATGAGTTTTTGTATAAGACAGAGAAGACACTGGAAAATACCTCTTCAGTTTTCTTAAGAAATAGTGAACAATGACTTGCTGGAAGAAAAAAAAATGCATGATGAGATAATTACTAACCAAATTACATAAACTTCAATATTAGATTGGCTTTCAGAAAGAAATTACTATATGTATGATTGAACTCAAAAACAATCTGATCTGGTAGAGCTATTTAAAATTTCATATAAACCTAAAAACTCTGACAATGGTAATATAAGAGGGAAAAAATCTAATACATAATAAAATATTAATGTATTTGGTAAAATTTATTTGAATGGAAATCATAGTTTTCTGACTTTTAAATGTGCCAATATATTTAAAAGCTTTCTCATAACTTTTCAGTCATACTACCTAAGTGGCAAAGCTGCAGTAAACATCTTTTTTTTTTAATAGGAGTATTAGCATGCAAGTTCACTAATTTCAATTGCCGAGAATACCTGATCCACATATATGATGACACTGTCAATAAATATTTGCAGAAGTTGGGTATATATCCMAATTTAAATTTATTTATGACTGTGTGACTAACCATCCAAAGCATAAATGAAATGTATTTCTGGGCTAGTCCTTCTTTATCAAAACTCATCAATACTCCAAAAAAGCTTAATAAAAGCACCAYGTGATGCTGCAAAGAACTATGTACTATGCATAACAAATGTTCTAAGCAGGCGGTATATAAATACACAAAATCTAAGAAAAATAGCTATGAAAGTAAAAATAGCCAGGGAAACAAAAGAATTACATTTATTCATACATGGTGAACCTGTTAAATAGGTTTATGTTAATAAGATTGTCTTATGCATATTTATGATGACAGAAATAGAAAACAAAGCTGGAGTTTTTTGATACTGCATGYCATCTAAGTAGATGCAGACAAGTATAAACAAAAACATCATATTCACTGTATCTAAATTGTGGAATTTGTACAACTGTTAATATCTTCTAGAGGAGATTCCCAGACTTATCACAATGTGGAAATAATGAGAGGTGCCTAGACAAGGAAACCTCACTGTGGAGGTGATAGTTGAAAAGAATGGTATCTTTATGCTAAATTGCTTAAGAGAGAAAAAAATAAAAAAGGCACAGGAAAAGGTYTCCACAAGCAAAATCCATTGATACTCAACAAATCTGTGCACACGTTATTAGGTATTAGCATTGGTATTCTACCAGCACAGGCAGCAGTTCAATGCAAATCATGATGAGTGAGCACACATGYATCTACAGAGGCAAGCTTAGGAATTGCTGCTTTAGTTATGTCTCACTGTCTTAAAGTCTATGACACATTCCGCTAAAAGGAAAATAATATAACAGGACTTTTTTGGTGCTTTGATGTTTGGTGACAAACAGTTACGATTTGATTAACACATTTCTCACAATAAGATTTATAAACCATTTTATTTAGGTGCTRTTAAGTGCCACAGATCCATTTATTCATTGAGGTATGACAAACTCCTTTCAGACCTATAACCAATACAATTGTGGGGAACCAGTCTTAGAATGAATGTGAGATCCTTTCTAAAAATTTCATTTAATTTTCTCTCTGAAAAGTTATAAATGAAAATTTCTCCCTTTTGTAGAAGACCTTAGGATACATAGTGCTGAAAAGGGATAGTTATAATAGTGAAAGCAAATTTTAAAGGTAGAAAACTTTCTGACAAATCTAACTTAATTTTATTCACATGCTAATCTTCTTCATGAAATACACAGTCATTTAATTTAATTACTTCAGTAACTCCAAAATATCCATGCCATTGATTCTAATCTTTTTGAATAACTTCCAAAACAGGATTACATATTAGTAGGATAATATGTTTAGCCTAGAAAAAAAAAMCTTCCATCTATCCATGACATAAGTAAAATGGATGAGTATAAGGAGTTATATTTGGCTCTATGATTTCCACCAGGGAATACAAAATAAAACTTACAAAAGTAGCGCATTTTAGCATTTAATCCATCTGTTGTTTCTGGACTCTCTTCTGTCTGCCCTTTAGAACTCTTTGGAATGGGAAACTTTCCTAAACACTATTTATAAGTAATTACAGATTACTTTTACAAAAGTAGTTTCAGTGATATATATTGCTTGGAGAATTTAAGAGACTTAAAATGAAGTAGATATTACTAATATTAAATGTTAATGGAATTACTTTCAATTGATCTATCTAAGTGAAAAAGAAACATTCAAAACTTGCAGGCATTGCAACATTAAGTACCAGTTCTATAAAAATTTATGTGTGTTTAGCTTTGGAGGATGGAAGTCAATAGAGCTTCTTACAATATACAGAGATGAATATTTATATGAATTCTAGCAGGTGTTAAATGTAGTGAAGTTAACCATAAAACAGGCCTCAGTTCTGCTCTTAGGCAGATTTTGATTGATTTCCTACTATATTTTATTATGTTATATTCTGTTTTGACATGTTGCATTTATCATGTTGATTTCTGAGTAAAGGGTGCTRTAATAACAGGTAATACTGATCACATTTCTTCATAGAAAACATGCAAGATGTGTGAGCAATCAATTTGTACTTGGCATCCTAACAATAATGTAAAAGGCCTTTATGCAATTACAAGAACTCTAGGTCATTTTTTAACAGTGAAACACTGAAAAATGAAGAAAAGTTTTTGCTGAAAAGAAAATGTTTAAAGAGAACATTTACAAAAGCAAGCAGCAATAGTGTCCTTGCATTTGACGAAACCTTGAATATGAGGACAAAAATGAAACATAGAAGTAAAAGCTGCTTCTTTCCCTGGTGAGATTCAGCAGTACCAACTGCTATATGACAACACCCCTTTATGAAGTATTAAAGGCTCATTTTTTATTTGCTTGGCTATAGCTGTACATAAGGAAATGAAAAGAAACCTCATCTTCTGCACAGTAATACAGAGTCTTTTCAAAACTAGAGTACAAAATACAAACTCTGCACATCATGTGCTTGAAACAACAAAGGAGGAGCAGAGAAAGGCAGACAGACAGGAGGTTTGACCCCACTCCTTTCCCCAGACCCAGACACTGGAGCTTGTTTTGCTATATCTTTTTCTTGATACATACTTGGCATGAAAAGATCATACTTTGAACTTTGTCAACTTTGCATATTCCATTTCATGAATTATTGTTTTGTTTTCTGCATTCTCCTGCCATTTAATGTCTGGTGCTTTGGCATTTCTTTGATATCTTTGGAATGTGTTTGCTCAAAAAGGAAAAAAAAGATCCCAGTCAGAAAATCAGTCTACATCCAGACATCCTATGATCTTTTTCAATCCCATATACATGTATTAATAAAACAGAGATATATGACAATTAGAAAAAAATCTGTCTCACTGTAGAGAAGGCTGGAGGCCACAGAGTTATTGTTTTCTTTTTATGAAGCTATCTCTACCAACATAGAGACATACTGAGTAACTGCATTGCTATTCAATACAAAAATCCCAGTCTTTGGAACCTAATGTTCCATTAGGTGTTAAGATCTATTGCTTTGGCCAGTAGTATCAATGCTGCTTGTGCATGCACATTGATTGTAAAAAGGTCACTAGCCTGGCTGCCACCCATCCTGATTTTTGGTTTCACATCTCTCGTGCATTCTTAGCRTCACACTGGAGGCTCCACATTCCCTTCTTTGCTATCTTTATTTGTCCTTAAGCCCAGTCTCTCTTTTCCTCGTGCCAGGATGTATGTACCAAAGCCACAAATTCTTTCTTACCCTCATAACATTAGCTTTGCACTTCCAGTTCAATTTTCTTCTGGTTTTGGATGCAGAATCTGAAGTTATTAATTGCATGACACTGCCCTCTATGGGACAAAGGCAGTSGAAGGTCAAGCTGAGGTGGCAAGTCACCCTTAGGGCAAATTTAAGAGTAACGGATGCATTTTTTCATTAACTTGTAGAAGTGGTTCCTATTCTTTCACTGTCCTACTGAGTGATATCTGCTCTGAGGATGAGAGAACAACAATTGTGAAAATTGTAAAAGGTTTAGATCTATATATTCACTTTCCTAGGCATATTGGTAAATTCCTGTTCAGATTCAAAGGATTTTTCACCTACCTTCTGATAGTCTGAGGGTAATTATTTCTTAATGATTTCATTATATTGCAATTTGGGATGTTCTTCATGCTTCTCTCCATTTGAAGAGCTATTTAAAGTATTTATAACCTCTCTTCTAAGAACTTCAGGTGAGAAAGTGTTTTATTTCGGTCAATAGGCTCATGAACTCACCTAGGGAAATTAAGAATGAAGGAAAAGGAAGGCTATCTTTCTGTATTTTACTATTAGTTAATTTTTTTAGCCAAGGTTCATATTTTTGCTGTGCAAAACAGAACCATCATTACTCTTAAGGCTACATTTCTAACACAGTYAGAACACTATTAGGAACTGAATCCAACGCATGGAAGAGCAGTATGCTATACTCTATTACAAGATATTGCAGAGAAACTTCTTATGATGCACTCAGCATCAGAGGAATGCACGAAGTATTTCAGATGCAATCTAAAAGTTCTGCTGTGAGAAATCAGCCTTGTTACTTGGGCAATCAAATAGCAATGAGTCCCAGTTTTTATTCTTTATCTGTACCTCTCCTTCTATTCGTGTTCTGGGATGAGAGAAGTTCAGAATTTTTCCCTGATTCGTATGCATCTGATATTTACTTCAGGAAAGTCACAGGAAATGAAACTGAGCTTACCAAATGGATGGAGRTAATGAAAATTTTTCCTAAATATTCCCGGTCTACTCAAACCAATATCTTTGAGGACTTTTTAATCAGAGACAGAATATTTTAATCAGAGGCAGAATATTTTCAAGTTATTCCTCAAAAAAAAAATATATATATATAAGTAGACTTTCAGGATTTATAGAGTATAAAGGTTTCCCAACATCTTTTCACCATTCATATCTTTAATAGAAACTGAAGTCTACTTCTTCCCCACAAAATGTTACTATATTTTTTAAACAGAATGCTGTACAGATCACAAAAACACATTATAGAACTAACACAATGTAAATTTAACTGTCCTTACTCATTCTCTGCTTGATACATTTTTACTCTGCCTGCTACTTTTAAGAAGATTTCAGAATGCCAGTCTACTTTTTAGATTCTTCTAATATTTCCTCTTGGTTCAGAATCAAGCACCTTTCATTAACTAATTAACTAAGAAATGTTTTGGTTTCCTTGATAGACTAGCCTCCTGAAAACCAGTGATAATTACCAACTAGCTTAAAGCAGGATCCATGATGAGGTCCACACTCTCCTTTCTTCCTACCTTGACACACCATGGAGTGGAGCACCATCCTGCACTTACTGAGACAAAAGAAGTCTGAAGGAAGTACAACTTTTTCCCCTCATATTTTAACAATTCTTTTCTGTTTAGCTGTAGCTCTGCAAACAACAGATCAGTGAACATCTTTGCTCATATTTTTTACAATATCTATCTGCTTTCCTGCTTGTGAGTGCCCTACTTTCAAAAAGTGCTGACAGCCTTCCTAATAGGTTTGGGCTTTTGTTACCTCGGCACAGCAACACACAGCATCTTTAATGATCCTGGTTCCTAGGAGAAAGTCCTTTATACATAACTTGAAAAAACACACACTAAGATGCAATAAGACTGAAGACTGATGCCTTATAAAGGAATCACTTAAAAGAAAAAAGTATGAATTACAATGTTGTCTTCATCTAAAGTTATTTTCAAAAGGACTTGACAATTTTGATCTCCCTCTTCATTTCYCAGATTTTCTCTTAAAGCTTAACTTCCTAAAAGAACATTGTGTAGATTATTTGGAAATAGTCCCTGAGTTCTACAGATTTTTGGCTTTGTATTGTGTTCAAGCCAAAAAAACTCTACATTACATCAAAAACCTAGACCAAATAATGTAAAATCTCAAATTAATAAATTGATTTGAGACAAAATATGTACCAATTTATATGAGCTGCAGTCACTGAGGATTTGAATGCTAACTTAATATTTTTCTTTCTTTCTTTTTTCCTTTATTTATCTCCAGTAGAATGACATTGTCTACTTATTACATGATTTGTGTATACTTCCTTGGGTTTTGTTTTGTATAACTGCCACAGGTAAGTCAGGGAAAAGACTGTTTTCTGTCTGATTCAGTGGCAGCAGAAATCTGACAGCATTATCTATTGCCTTAAAATTTTTAGTGTTTGATACGATGGACAATATATGAGATCAACTGGTTGCACCAAAATAGAATTCTAAGTGGTCTGATCATTCCTCCTTGAAGGTGGAATCAGATGGTCAGAGAGGGGAGAGTCTGTTCCTTTTTTTTTATACTATATTACTAATAGTCTGAGAAACCAAAGTAGGAAAAAAAATCCCAATGGCTAATGGCTTAATATAGGAAAAAATGATCAAAAAGGAAAAATAAAATAGACTTTTGGGGAAGCTGGTGACAGGAAGAAAAATGAGAGCAGACAGTAAGGTCATGAAGATATGAGTTATGAATGAGCATGCCTGTCCTCTGGCACACTGTCAATCATCAGGCTGATAATAATTCAATACAAACAATTCAGTTGAACTTTATAACAGCTCTAGTTACAATAACTCATCTTAGCTTTGACAGGCTACTTTATTTTAGAGAAAGACACATACTGTGTAACATTTGGTATGTGTATGCAAATACAAGCAAAATAAATAAAGTCTTTCCTCTCGCTGTTAATCTTGTCGGAAAATCCAGGTATTGCAATCGTTACATACTACTACACCCTAACTGCTGTTTTGAGTACCTGTCTCTCCAATTTAATATGTCCACAGGGACTTGTGGTTAAGATTAGCATCTCGTATAGAAAATCACTGATAATTATCTAAAGGTTGAAGCTCTGCATCAAGCATACAAATTTGAAATTAGTAAATCTACTAGAAGAGCTGAGACAAATGGAAATTTTGAAATATTCAGCAAACAAAGGTGGCCAAAAAGAAAAAACAGATAAAACTGCAAAAATCTATGCAGTAAAGATCCCAGAAGACTGGCAAATCTAATACAACAGTAACACAATAGAGTAGATTTTAGTTTATGGGTTGCTGAATGTGATGAGCATACTGAACTTCCACCAGGTTCAGTGGACATTCATGATATTCACAACTGAAAATAATGTATCAAAAATATTGAAAATAAGCTTACATTTTCACATATATTTTGCTATCACAAATGCTATTGTGTTTCTGCCTTCTATAAAAATTATCACAGAATCATAGAATGCTTACGGTTGGAAATGACCTCTAGAGGTCATCTAGCCCAACCCCCCTGCACACGCAGGGTCCCCTAGAGCATGTGGCACAGGGTGATGTCCAGGCGGGTTTTGAAGATCTCCAGAGAAGGAGACTCCACCACCTCTCTGGGCAGCCTGTTCCAGGGCTCTGTCACCCTCACTGTTAAGAAATTCTTCCTCAAGTTCCTGTGGAACTTTTGGTGCCTCAATTTGTGGCTGTTTCCTCTAGTCCTATCGTTGGCCACCACTGAGAAGAGGCCATCCTCCTCACTCCCTTTCTTGAGATATTTATATACATTAATCAGGTCCCCTCTCAGTCTTCTCTTCTCCAGGCTGAACAGGCCCAGCTCTCTCAGCCTTTSCTCATAGGGCAGATGTTCCAGGCCCCTAATCATCTTTGTGGCCCTGCGCTGGACTCTCTCTAGCAGCTCCACGTCCCTCCTGCACTGGGGAGCCCAGAACTGCACRCAGKACTYGAGGTGYGGCCTCACCAGGGCTGAGTAGAGGGGCAGAATCACCTCCCTCGACCTGCTGGAGAYGCTCTGCTTAATGCACCCCAGGATCCCATTGGCCTTCCTGGCCACGAGGGCACACTGCTGCCTCATGGTCAACTTGTCGTCCACCATGACGCCCAGGTCCCTCTCTGCGGGGCTGCTCTCCAGGAGGTCRGTCCCCAGCCTGTAGGCRTGTCTAGGGTTATTCCTCCCCAGGTGCAGGACCCTACACTTGCSCTTGTTGAACTTCATGAGGTTACTCGCCGCCCAGCTGTCCAGTCTGTCCAGGTCCCTCTGGATGGCAGCGCAGCCCTCAGGGCAGTCAGCTATTCCTCCCAGGAATATTTCAAATAGAGTTAGCATGATACTCTTTCATTACTAATAGAGAATTCTTTCTCAAAACTTTAAAATATAATTTCATCTTTGCAAATGAGCAAGTTAATTGTTCATGCCTGGAACCATGTACCTGTTGAAAGAAAATACTCTGCAGCCGAATGATTAGTCACTTCCTATTAAGCTATTTTTGAAGCTGCCTTTTACCAACTAAGAATTTACAGCAATTAAGACCAGAGAATCTTATCATTTATCTTTTAGAAATATTACAAGTGTTGGCACTCACAATAGGGTAAACTGCTAATGCCTTTGAGTACTCTGAAATGTATTAATATGAGGGTCCAAAATTCCAGAATTAGTGTATTTAAAATAAGGAATTTCATCAGTGGCAGAAGATTATTTAAATAAATTGTTCCATAGGATGCATATTACTCACTGAAATACAGTTCCTGTATCTTAATTTTGGAAATTAAAATTGAAGAAAATTATTTTTCAGAAAGTGAAAATCACATTACTGTTTTGCACAAAACAGGAGGAAATGAAGGGGATGGATGGACTTTGTCATTAACTCTAATTATAAAAACTTGTTGAGGTTAATACATACTGACTCTCTAATAAAAGGTCAGAAGGCTTAGAAATCAATGTTTGCAGTTTTCCTTCTTTTTACAATGCACTGTGAAAATGCATTTATATGATTTTGCAAGTTATCCTTAAAATTGAAGCCAATTTTTAATGCATCTAACATGCTTAAGCAGTATATACTTTGCCTGGATTATATAATTTCTTAGAGATACCGCCCTTTTTTTTTTTTTTTGGCAAGGCAAATAAATACATATAGTTGCTGTTAATACACTTAACAAAAGCCCCAGATTTCTCAAAGTCAGTGCAATAAAATAATAAGATTAGCAATAGCAATTCTTAACTCTTCTACAACAACATTAAAACTTCTACAGTTTTACTAAATATTTCAACACTTCTTCAAAGAGAACAGTCTGCAGGGCAAGGATTGACATGAGTATTCCCTACTACCAAATAGGAACTTACTCATTTTTGTGTGAGAAGTTTGCAAGAGTGATTACTGACAGTCAGATCCAGCCTCACTTTGATGCAGTGGGATGTTCTCTGGGACATTTACCTTTATAGACTACTCATATACGTATTAGAGCATTATTTTCCATTTAGACTTGTAGAAATATAGATCAGATTGTCTGGATATTGGATGAAGTAGATTGATTCAAGGGAGTCAAAACTGGAAGCCTAAAAAATAACAAGCTGTTCATATAGCCAAGGTTTGATTATATGTTTTTTAAGTGGCCCTGTGAATTGCACCTGAGCAGAGAGAATTTTAAGAGGAATATTTAAATCCTGTTTCTGTAATATCTGATGGACAAAATTATTTATTTTTAAAGATTGTCGTGGAAGCAAAAATGTGATTTAAAATTATGATTTACAGTCACAGAACATATTTTCTACAAATTGAAGACTCATACCTGAACAAACTGTTATCATGTTAAAGCACTTCACTTCCCCTACCTTTAAAATAAAATATGCAATTATCCATAATCCAAGTGTTAGTCCAGTGACATTTTAGAATGTACCCAGTCTCTTAGATTGAATATTATATAGTACTATTCTGTAAGATATTATATAGAGTTAAATGTCCACAGGAAACTATAAGTCCTTTTCACCTTACCTCTTAAAGATGTTTACTTTGAGGTGATATAAATCATACTCGATATCCTCTTGAACATACTGTAAAATCCAGCATTAACAAAGGAAGCCTATGGTGACTGCCTCAATTGCTATGCTGTACATACCTATTTTAGTCACTGGAATCCCACCTACATTGTGACAAAGTACAATTTAGCAGCAAGTACTGCTAAAGAAAATGCAGATTTCTTTCTAAGAGGTCGAAATGCAGAAATATTCGGTTGCACCACATAGAAGTAAAATGATAGTTTGGAAAACAATCACCAGCCAGGCTTCAAACATATGAAAGAAAATTTGTAATAACTTTCAAGCTGTCAAACATAAATATAAAAAGTAAAAAAGAACAGGAAACTAAATGCCATTTTAAGGAAGAATATTTCTGCCCAGGTATGAATTTCTGATGCATTAAGCCTGCCAAGGAACGGGATTTTTTTTATTCCCTGCAGCAGACTACACACATCCTTCAACATCTGGAGAGCAAAGGGCTGAAATTTTGAGAGAGAAATATGTTGCAGGAGAATTTACTAGGCTGAACTAATCTCCAGAAGCAGTTCAGTGGACTGTGACTGTACTCCAGGAGCTGAAGATGCCAATTTACCTAACAATTATGAACAGAAAGAGCTATAGTATAATTACTTGTACACAGGAGATTAAATCAGGAACAAAGTTTTGACATTGTTTACAAGTGATGCTAAATACTTAAAAGAAAAACACCATTTATGAAGCTAAAAAATTGTTATTTTTACCATTAATGGTTTAACAGTCTAATAGTTCAAACTAGACACAATAATAAGTTACAATATCTCACAGACCATATTAATGCAGAAAAGCCAAAATTAAACAATTAAATTTGTTGTACAGGAAAAAATATGCCTAATATTTACTGCTTTTCTTATGTTATGCCCCTCTGGCACTTCCTTAGGATTGAAGATTGACCCTAAAATTGTCCACAAAAATAACTCAGGACAGGGCAGATACTTTGTTGATTTAGCAGTAGCCTAAAATCTTTGCTAGAAGCCATATAATGTTCATCATGTTGGAGAATCTCTATCTTTGTTAATATTATATGTATATATTTTTGTAATATATACATGTATTCCTCTGAATGTAATATATTCCTCCATTTATGTAAAGTTGTGCAGTCTTTCACAGATCTATTCCAAATCTGTCTTGTATTATTTTTTCTTGTATGTTTTTATGCAAAATATAGAAGTTTGTACAATTAACAGCATACTGTAAGTTTTGTAAAATTATATCAGTATTGAGAAAGGAAAGCAGATAAATTTTAAAACTGGGACTGCAAGAAAATAAGCCATAGGATTCACAAACAAGCCGAGAGAGAAGGATAAAGAAAAAGACCTTTTTCCTTGGGAAAATTTCTGAATTTTCCACTGTTAAAAAAGGGAAGAGCAAAGAAAGCAAAGTACTATCATTTCAACTGAGAGAGGTCAGCCAAAGCAGTTGGCACCAAATGYCTTTGCTTGACTCTTCTAACAGGAGTAGGAGAATAATGATATATTATTAGGTTTGTTTTAAGGGACTGAATTAATTAGCTAGGGAGTTAGCACCTAAAAAGGATTATAAATGGAAAAAAAAAAAAAAAAACCACCATATTGCTCCTGCAGTTTCACTTTTAAGTCATGTCTGTTGACAAAAAATCTCTCACCTATGGCATATTATTCCTTTGGGTATAGTGAATCCATCATCCAGCACTGCCTAGCTAACTCCTGCAAACAGCTGGGGAGCTTCTACCAGTCTGCAAGCAATTCATCACAGACCTGCAGTGGCCTTGTCATAGTCAGGCAACAGAGCTATCATGTTATGGAGAGGCATCCTGTCATGGCAAGTAAGATACTAAGAAGAAACTGAGGTCACCCAAAACTCCYCGACACTACTAGCTGCTACTACTAGCAAATGATAACTGTGCTCTGGTAAGGAGGGTTTCTCTGTGCAACAATTTCACAATTCTTTTTAGAGCAGCTTTTCATCTTTCATTTAATTTCAATTTAATTCATAATGCAATGGGGCCAACCAACAAGCTAGTGCACCTGCAGGCTACTGAAGACGTAAATACAAGTACTAAACAATATCTGACTCTTTTATACAATGAATTGGAAACAGGTACTTCCATCTTTGTGAAAAAAATACACCAAAAACAGAAACAAGATTGTTTCTTCTGAAGCTACTCTGTATTTTAAACTGAAATGGAAACTGATATAGTTTCTGTAAGCATGAAATTTAGACCCTTCTTCGTAAAACCATTTAGTGACTCATTAAAGTAATTTTAAGCACCCTACAACTTGACGCTGCACATATGGTACAGATCAAAGATTACCATGAAACAGAAGAGCTCCATGACACTAAAAACAAATGAACCACGAATTAAAAATAAAAACTGTTTTAAAGAAGGGTAAAATTAAAAAAGAATTCATGTTCTACAGTGAATAATAATACTGCTTTGGTATTTACTAAAGTTTTATTGATGCAACATCTGGCACAGCAAGAAGACACTTTTCTCAGTAGAAGATCAGATATGAAAAGGAAAGATGTGAGAAAAGAAAAAAGGAAAAATCAAAAACATATTCTTCCATTTTTGTTTAGATTGAAGAGGACCGTTGGAAAAGTTCAGGATCTTTTTCCAGACAAGTTCTTAATCTGGAAAATGAGATATTGTCCTGAGATTTCAGGTGTGATAAATGCTATATACTTTCTGAAAATTATCCACATTTGCCAGGTTACACCCTGCATATTTTTTAATAAAGTTTATTTGATTCAATTGCCAAAATTTCTTATTTAGAAGCATGGGAATAAAATGTCCAAAGCCAAAGTTTACGTTTATATCTTTTATAAAAAGGGCATTTTCACATACCAAAAAGGATATTTTGGTAAACAAAAGAGATTCAGTTTTCATGTCTTTTGCTTCAGTAAAAAATCATTCAACAGCAGCTCTGTGTCCCTTAAAAGACTTTTAAATATCCTTTTAATGATAGTAGCATTTAAGAGAAAAAAAGGAGAAATGTAAACTACTGAACATCAAAAATACTAGAAGACTGTAATTTTGCACAAGATAATAAGGATTTCTCTGGAAAGTGTACTATGTCTAAGAAGACAAATGAAAAATCTACACATTTTCTACACTGTTTGGAGTGTGTTCTAGTGTTTAGCAGCCCCTAACAAAAAAAAACTTCAAGCAGTTCTTCCTCTAGCTACATGGAGGTCAGGTAATCTAGCTTTGAAGGCTACACAAACTCAATGAAATCTATAACTTCTGTGTTAATATAAGGAGTTGATTATTTTTCATGCAGTCAGAGAGAAGAATCAATGAAGAAATACACATCTTATTTCAAGCTGAGAGGCATAAAAAGTTGTTTCCTTGGACTTTATTCTTGAGTGACTTCCTCTAACGGTAAGTAGGGTCAATGTTATTGATTTTTGAAAATTTCATTTTAAATTACTGAGCCTAGAAATACAGGAGTACTGAAGAAATCAACTATCACTTGCAGCACCTGGGCTGCAGGTTTTCCTGTTGACAGAAGAGTAGGTTGTTCTACTAAAAATAATCAGGGAATTACTAAAAGCACCACAAGCCATCTGCCCCTGAGATGGGGCACTTTCATAGGATTAGTTCTCTCCCTGCCTCCTTACCTTAGGCCAGCTAAAAGCAATAATAATGCATAGACAACCATTGTGGCTGAGTATGGCATGTGCTGAGAAGCTGCAACAGCCAGGCGACCAGGTCTGAGCTATATTATTACCCTGTGAGCAGCTGGAGGAGCTTACTGTGGCTCCAGCCTCCTTGCACTAGGCACGTGGGTCTTGGAGGTGCTGATGGTGCTCTCCTTCAGTTGCCATGAGCTGGCCAGGATTTCTCGCCCTCCTAAGTAACATTATGTCTTTGCTGAGTTATAACTGGTCAGAATTAACTCCCTATGACAAATATCTGAGGAAGGTCCACTGGAATTTCTAACAAGATCTCATGTATATTGGCCTTGTCAGTGGAAGCAGTTGCTAATGACTAGTTTCACCTTACTTACATATCTCTATATTACTTTTTAGAGGGTTGTTTCAAAGAGACACTCCTAATGGTATTTAAATCCTTATCTTTTCTAATGACAATAGCTATGTTCAGGACAGCATTCATCGCACAATAATTAAGTTGAACAAATAGTTTTATCCACTTATTTTTGTTCCTTTCTCAATGTGATATCTAAGATTTGCTTTTCTTTGTGACAAAATCAACACATGCTGGACCAGAAAACATCTTCAGATCAGCAAAATATTACAATGTTTGTCCTTTCTTTCACCTATAAATTCTTTTTTGCCTCTTTAGAAACATATTTTAAACCAACATTGTTTTCTTTGGCTTTTAAATAAACCAATATTTGAGTGCTGAGTAGGAACCCCATTGCCAACGCAAATATAGTGTGCTCAAATTACTCCTGCCATACTTTAGCTTTAAAATGTTTCTTACAGACCATATGCTCTTGCAAATGTCACAGAGTAGAACTATCTCAAAATCTTACTGCAGTAGCAACATTTTGATGATTATTTAGATATTTTCTGATAATATTCCATTTGCCATGTCAGCTTCTGGGCAGCAGATAAACACTTTGCAATTTCAATTTAGATGGACAGTAAATTAGATATTGCAGTCTCTTCTAAAAGGCAGTCTCCATACACAGCAATAATAACTTTCATTTGCATATATGTTGAGGGCCTTGATTTGAAGTACACGTTATTTTTTAGACTAGTTCAGCTACCTCTCAGTATCATTCTGATTAGAGAGTTTATATTCCACACACACCGAGGTTTACAATAACAATATGTAGTACGCCTTGAGGAAAGAAAACATCCATGGTAGAGAAATTCCCTTAGAAATGTAATTTACCCTCTCCAAATATGTTTCAAAACAAAAGCTTGTGTTTTGTAGAATCCTCCTTGTAAATCAGCAGCTTTATAGGTTACACCATACTCTGAGATACTATTTCAATAGTATAATGAATAACATGTTTAGCCTACTTGAAAGTGGACAAGCCCCAATATTAAAAAAAAGTCATAAAATGAACTATAGTGAAAC
This sequence comes from Eudromia elegans, assembly GCA_003342815.1. Lineage (NCBI taxonomy): Eukaryota > Metazoa > Chordata > Aves > Tinamiformes > Tinamidae > Eudromia > Eudromia elegans. Next base: position 625,001 of record PTEX01000258.1, on the reverse strand, counting down.
AAACAAACAGAAAAAAAAAAAAAAAAAAGCTTTTTACTCTTTGATTACTCTTTCTCTTTCATTGTAATATCCAGGGTAAGGAAAATATCTTCCTTCTTCTCTCCATAAGATATATTACCTAATTTTGATATTGTGCTAATGTTGTATACGATGCTCACTCTCTATTCAACTATGAGGAGAAGTCACGGCGTTAGCTAGAGAGTTTGTTAAGTTGTGATGTTAAACCTGTGTTCCTTCCTGGCTCTCTGGATCACGTATTCTCCCTTGCCTTTTCAATTAACCAGTCTACAAAACCGTTTTCACTGACATGAACTTTGGTCTAAATCAAGAGATCCTCAGGTAGAGACATATTGGTACTACAGTTTGATCTAGATGGAGAACCTTCAGCATGACTTCACATGGCCTTTTCTCCCATGATAATCTCAAATGTAAAATAATTGCCAGTTCTAAAGTCTATAAATACTGAATCTAACACTTACAAAGCCGTTCTCCAACTATTGTTTCGAGCACTGATTAAATCTGGATCTTTGCTCTTCAATAGCAATCAGTATTATGGTCCCGAAATAACAGATTGATTAAAAATGAAGAGTTTCATATTTAAAATGACTTTGGGATTTACAGTTTTTCTAATGCAGAGATAATTGAGTCATCTCTGGTTGTCAAAGCCTATGTCCACAGGTCTCAGTGGTTGGAGGGCTACTAGAAAGTTACCAGAAGTAGTTGCTTGTGCAATGTTAACTGCATTGCATACAATAAAAATGGAATATAATTATTTTTCTGTGTTTTTAATACTTTTTTTAAAATTTGTGATATATATTCAGCGAGAACAACTTAGTTAAAAGTATAACATTCTCACATACATAATACAATTAATATTTATTTTGGACTAAAGATAATTGGCAAATTTTTTTGCAATTAAAATTGAGGAAGCTTAAGGAGCTCAAAACTCTAATATTTCAGCTGTACAAGATATATCTTTGAATAAAATGCCAGGAACATAATAGGAACTCTGAGTTAAAATAAATGTTTATTTTTTTTTTAATTCACTTTGAGTAACAAGATCTACTTTTGCTTTTCATCTTTGAATAGATTATCAAAGAAAAGCAATTTTCAAAAAACAACTATTTTGCTTCCTTGCCTGTTTGATGTATTTGAGCTGTTCTGGAAAAACAGTTTTGTAAATTCACTTCCTGATCCACACAGCTACTTGATGTCTAGTCTGCTGTCATTCACAGATATTTGGACTAATCCATGAAAAATATCTTTTAATGACTGCAAAGGGCTCCTTGTGATATAGTTCAGATGAATATATCTAAGTTGTGTTTTTAGATTTTGAAGATGACAGAAGTGTTCCAAATATCTAAATCATTCTTTTAATTCACAGAATACTTGAGAAATAATTTTAGAAATTTATTTTCAAGGACAAAGCGTAATTTAAAACTGAAAACAAGGAAGTCAACATATGCACTGGAAATAAACCCCAAATATGTAACAAACTATGCTAAAATTATTTATATCCTGGAATTTGATTAGAGATACTAGAGAAGGAAGAGGTAATAGACACGTAACAAATATATTTCATGGTTGATTTCTACTTGAATAACCCATACCCTTTGAACACACAAACTTAATTTTAAATACACAAACTCTCACTTGCAAAGGCTTCTACTACATGTAAAAGTGGTATTCATTATGTTGAAGTGCCATTATAGTGCACTATGGTGATTCAGAATACATAGACAGATGAAATACTTGCTTTTGCTGTATTAGTTACCAATTTAAATCTTTCATTTGAAACCACATTATGGCTTAAAACTTGCTTTTAAATTGCCTTGCTTTATCTTTAGCACACAACAAAAGGCCGCTTTTCTATTGCACCCAAGTAAATTCAGCTTTTGCTTTTGTCGTGATTAATATATGTCACCCCATGTGTAGTGAAGAAAATAAAAATTCCTAAAGATTACTGATTTCATTCTGTGCACTTGTCTATATAAGAACACAGACAATTTAACACAGAAAGATTTGTGATTTTTCTCCCAGTTTGTGCTGGTTGTTATATTCTTTTTGGTCTGTGTCATCCTATAAGAAGCATAGGGTTACACACTGATAGATACAAATAAGTATCCCAGCAATAAGACAGAGAATAGATCTGGCATAGACAGGATCAAAAAACAGTTACTGTAAGTGAAAAGGTGAAGTGGATTTAGCAGTTTCTGAAGTTAGATATAAAGAGATTATCTGCATATGTCAACTTCATCTCTTTTGGAGAATGTAATAACTTTTATTTGTTCGGCACTTGAAGTATTGGAATGAGGTTTCAAAATTTTTTTTGTGATGTTTCAGAAGAATTTGACATTTCAGAAGAAATTCAGAAGAATTTATCAGAGAAGAGTTTTGTAAAAGTGTCTTTGAAAGATCACAATTTTAAAAAGGATATTTTACAAAGACACGGTGCTGAACTAAGAGGTATCTGGCAGATCTTTTCATTACCTTAATGAGAACTTGAATGCGTCCTGTGGCTTTTGACGACATGAAGTACCAGAAGCTCATCACACAAGTCTTGCTTGACTCCCTCCACCTGGAACTCTTCACATGGGCTTTTTCATTTTCTAGGCCTATGGGAGTAGCCTCAAGATATAGGAATTGTCCTGAAATCAAGTTATACATTACTGAAAATTGTTTGAACTATAAAATTAGATTCCATGACCAAAACTTAACGAAACAGATGCAAGAAGATATAAAGTATGCTTCCCATCCACTTCATATATTAGCTGAATCTCTGTTCTCTGTTCTCATTTGAATCAAAAACACTTCTACAGTTGTTTTTGGAATGAAACCTGAGTGCGATTGTGGGGTAAGACAGAGGACTGACCCATGGACACAGGATGCGGTGCACTCTAAAAGACCTCTTGATCTGGGTCCAGCTCTGTGGGACACTGTGGGACTGTTTGCAGCCAGGCAAGCTTGGTTAGGAGATAATGAAGTAAATCACTTAATTTCAGGCAGAGTTATGCAATTTTTGTCATCAGCAAATTTTAGACATTTTAATACTGAAAAATGAGTGGAGCTCATTTGCCTTATGGCAGCTTTTAGAGACAAGCAATTCAGAGACTACTCTGAATGTATATCTATTTATCTTCAAGTAAACATTGGTTTTATTCTGTTTTGTCCTTCTCTAGATCATGTAAACATTCAGTGGGCACTAAAGACAAGCCCCACACCTTTGTGCAACTCTGCTGCCGAGTATTGCAATTTAAAGTCAGTTCAGAGCTCAGCTTTGGTATCATCTTTTGCTAGCCCATGGTAACTTCAAAGGCAGATGACGAAGACCTGGCAGCCTGGGGGTAGGACAAGAACAGACAGCAGGATGCTCTGGCAAGGGCCAAGCAAGAGCTAGAGCTGCACTGTCATTAACAAGGAAGATTTATTTACTTAAAATTACCTAAAACTGAACTATGAACAGACGCTGTGGTTGATTACAAAGGTTTGGATCAGTTTCTTAATTCTTAATTTTTTTTTAATTTCTCATTAGGACATACTTCACATATGATTTAGCAACTTGAGAAAAGATTATTCTCAGTTAAAAAGGCACTTTTTGCCTTTATGCATGCTCTTTAACCAATTTTCAAGGAGAAATCAAAATATCACCCTACAGAAAAAAAAAAAAATCTCTATTTCCATTCAAAATCAATAGAAATATACAAAATACTATGTACCAATACAGACTTTTGTTCTTATGTTCAGAATATTGCAGCATGAGCTGGAGTTTCCTGGAAGCATGATCAGACTCTGCTGGAGCAAAACCTAGTGGATCTCAGAGCTTAGCTCCCGCATTCTTGCTGTATGCTGCCAGATTAAATGCAAATTTTCTTGCTTGACACATACAATGTTATTACAGAAGAAACAACTGAGAATGAATTTTTCCTAACTAAAGTCATTTTAGAAGAGTAATTATTATTTTGATGCAGAGTTACACATTTATTAAAAATGACACTTGAATTAGATGTGTAGAACCATTTCTTTGCTTCTAAGGGAAGCACAAGAAACTCCATGAACGCAATTATATCTTGCACGTAGCTGACCACATACCAGTCCTATTTCCAAGCGTGTGATCCTTGGGAGGTCTCAGGCTTTGAGGCGAGCCGACCCCCAGCACCCAGTTGAAATTGTCTGACAGGGAATTTTGCCAGCCACATCTGCCCTTCTCAAAGGTGCAGGAAGTCCCGCATTCACTCTCATCCGTATTATCCCCACAGTCGTCTACAAAATCGCAGCTTTGTTCTGGTCTGTAACACTTGCCATTCTGACATTCCCAATAGCCATGTGAGCAGGGGCCTGAAAAGAGAAGAATAGGGCTATCCTGGTGAATCACAGTGCCGTGCATTCCAGCAAGGTTACTGCAAGGTTACAGCTGAGACAGTTTGATATTTAGGAGGAGGAGGGTGGTCCAGAGCAGTTTTATTAAAAGCTTTTGGTCCCCCTGAAGTGCCAATCCATTATCAGTTTATTTCTTTTGTATTTTGTCAAGAGATTGCCTAAATAAATGACTGTTTTCCTTGTAAAGCCTCTGAGGGCAAGTTCCAGCCAAGCATTCCTTCACTAACAAAGCTCTCTAGTCTGACTTAATTGCTGACATTCTCCTTTCATGTGGTATAGGATTAAATCATTTCATTTCAGCTGCAAAGTTGAGCTTAGTTTAGTGGCCCCAATTTAGAAGAAAAAGCTTTTATTTTAACTGTAAAGGTTTGCCTTTTAATGGATTTTTTTTAACAGATTCAGTGGGGTGATGCTGTCCTTTTTTGTGTATATTCCTGGCATTATTGAGGAATAATTCTGCCATTGTGCAGCCTAAACATTGTAGGACTCATTTCACAGGATCCATTTCCAAGCTTCACATTTTCATTTCAGATCACTTTCTGCAATGCTCTGGATATAAAGCAACTCCTTCAGTACACTCTCTAATCAGGAAGTACGAAAAACAAGAACTTAAACAACTCCCATCCTCCCCCATCATCTCCCCATTTTCCATTCTGCTCTGCCAGAAATAAATGCACATAGATTTTATCTAGAAATTGGACTAGCATAATATTAGCATATCAAACATAAAATTGTCATAGGCACACATATATGTCATATAAGTACTAGCAGAATTTAAATTAACTAGTAGTAAAAAGCACACAAGGCCAAAAATGTCGGTTTTCCACTGGAGCTATCCTAATGAATTTGAGAATCTGACAGAGATAAATGAGGCTGGTTTTCACTGAGGTCACAGAACAACAGGTTTATTAAAAAATAAACTAAGTGACAGTGCACTCGGTTGGAGTGCTGGCAACCTTCATTCCTGGAATTGTGTGTATACAAATTACAAATGGCCCAAACTAAGTGAAACAGTATTGTCATGCCTTATGCTGTAGACTTTGGATGAAATAAAAACAAACTTTGAATCACTAGATCACAGGAAAAGAAAACAGGGCTTAGTATATTAGCTCTCTCTCTCTTTTTTTTTGTTAATTCCTAATACAGACTTATTTTTCACAAAAACATGAAGTATTAGAAGGTCACAGAAATATCTAGCATCTTTTTCAGGGAAATTCTTCATTTTCATTTCATGAGCTCTTAGTAGTACGAAAGCATGTATCATGTTCGCTCTGGAAGACTATATATCGTTTGACTTTGAATAATCACTTAGAGAGAATGAGCAAAAATTCCTGGATGGAAAGCAATGAGTCAGAATAGAGCCTGGATAATAACTGAGAAGGGTGTAGAGCATCATGCAACAGTCTCGACAGCTGGATACAAAATGCTTCTAGTGACTGGAAGCTTCTAGTTCTGACTAGATGATGGGAAACTGTATGAAGTTTACAAGTTACAAGTGCATAAAAACTATGATTTTCAGGAGAAAATCTGAAAAACAGTCTTTGCCAAAATAATGGACTAATCACGCACACATACCAGTCTGTGTCTAATTACTGCAGCTTTAAAAACAATTGGAGTCTTCAGAAAACACTCCTCTCTATCAATCTTAATGCTAACTGCAAATTAAATAGAAGAGCTATTACTGGAGATATCTGACAGTCACCCCCATTCAGTCGTTATTCTACTGGCAAGCAGGCACTATGTATATCACAAATATTTGAAGAGAACCACTCTACAGAATTTCAATCATCTGTTCGGTTTTTCAGGCAAAGATATATATTTGCTATAAAGTCTCTGCCTAATATAGATGGCATCTATTTTTAGAAGGTACTTATAATAATCTTTGAATCCCTTTTATATGTAATTGCCATGAGAACTTAAGCAAAAATTTTATTTTCTTAGCAAACTACTAATTTAAACTCTAGGATACAGCCTGTGTTTGTGCATACTTTTTGAGCTCTTTATCATGATCAATAATTGCAATAATCTCTCTACAACATTTCRAAGTCCCTCTGTAGGGGGACTTTACTTCCACTTTCGTGTTGAAAAACATGGAGTTGAAAAGTGGAACTCTTTGTTATCTGAGGAAAAAGAAAAATCCATCTTGAGTCCTGGCATGAATGAAGCTTTTCAAGCATGCTTAATGAATGATATTACACTGTCTAACTGAGTTGGTCAACGTGACTTGTTTCTGTATGTACTTCCACAGTATACTTTCTGTTCAAATGTCACACTTCTAAGGCTTTTTAACTCATCTGTAAGAAAACAGTCTTTTGAGCCCTCCTCCTATCCTTCCTTTTTCTCAGTACTAACAATGCAAATATAGATCCTTTGTGATGGCACTGTATAACACAAACCTAGCCTTGTGGGCATTGTAGGCTTATTTAATTGAGAGGAATGTCTCTTCATCAAGGCTGACTAACTTTCCTCCATGCTGTGTTTCTTAAATTCAAGCAGGTAAAAGTTTTGCCCTCTGTGGTAACTGCATCCATACCTTAGGCTGTAAAGGACCCAAAGGAACTATTAGTATCTTTCTAATCGATCTCTGAATTGAGGAAGATTTACACAATAGGAAAAAACAGCTGCATCAGTCAATTATTTTAAATACTCTAAACAAAATCAACAGTGGGAACACATTTTAAAATATATAATTAGGACAAGGATTAATAATCTTTGTTTTAAAGATGATGCTCTTAAATACATTACTTTGAAAAATTAGCACCTACAAATGTCAACAGAGAGAACAATCTTACAAACATAGTATGATTTATCTTCTGCATTAATGAGATTAAAAAACATAAATAGCAATGATAACATGAAATACAGGTTGCAGCACTGAAGCAGAACAGAAATAAAGTACAGAAAGGATGTGCACATTAAGAAACAGCATCTACATATGTTATTCATTTAAATATCTAACTTTGACAAGAATGGTTGTGTTCTCAAATAAGTAATTCCAGAGGGGAATTTTCCAGGACGTAAAAATGATTATTTAATCTTTGGATTCAGCCTATATCTCAGTGGGGTTTTCCTGTGAATTACCTAATTTTTCTATCACTCTAGATACTAAACCACAATACTAAACACATTGCTCATTTTGCTCCTCTCTGTGCTGTATTCTGCCTTGCCCTCTGGCACAAGGCACCTATTTTGAGCTATTCCGTAAGAATAATTTCACTTTACACAAATGCTTCCTAAGAATATATAATTACTAGATAAATTAGCTGGAAAATTCATATAGATCCTTGGAAGCAATCTATTTTATTCATTAAAATCATCTTTTCACTCTCCTCATTTTATTACTGCTGACAGATCTATTCGCACGATGCCCTGCCAAATAAGAAAAATTTAAAGGTTCAGATGTAGCCATCCCTGGCTACAAAGATTATCTGTGTCTTTCCTCTCTGTAAGCCTGCAGCAAGAACCAGCAGCAAAATAAATTCTCCATTAGAGTGATTGCCACCCAGGCAAAGCAAATTATCACTAGAACTGAATTTCTCTAGCAACAGAGTTCAAAGAACTTGTGGAATATTAGAATACTTAGTTGAATTCTAAGTGCCCATAGATTATATTTTGACACATTCACAATGACATAAGCTCAGGATCTACATTCACTTTAAATTTAGATTTGACGTGTACAATCTCAAGCCCACACTGAGAGATCATCAAAGCCTGGGATTCAAAATGTTCTTGAGTGGACAGTCCAAGCGCATCTTTCATCAAATGTGTACAGCCAGTCAAGAAACACCCAGAAATGCAGAACCTGTTCTTGGGACATGGGGCACAGCTGGCAGTGTGAAAGATCCTTATCTCATGTTACAGACATATCACAGATAGCTACCAGCAGTATCAATGACCACTGCATTCATACAGCATTTCTGCAGCTTTCTTTCCATTTGTCTTCTACATTGTGAGTTTCTAAAACTTCTTGTCAGTCTTGAGACATCTTGTTTATAAGTTAATTATTCATAAAAGAAGGCTAGATAGATATCACTAATCTACTTCACTATTGCTACCAAACTTTTTCTTCTAAGGAAACATTTTCATCTTAATAATTTACAAGACTGTAGTAAATATACACTCAACAGACATAAAGCAGGTGATAAGATGCTCATAGCAAAAGTCTCACTTCTGAAGCAATGGTCACCACAATCATGTTCAAGAAGTCTCTTCAAAACCAGCATTAGCAAAGACTCAAAAGTTACACTCAGAAGAGGCTAAAAGAGCATAATTTCCCTTAAGGGTATGTTTCCAAAGACAGACAGGGAGAGTTAAGCAAAAAAATCCATAGATAGCCAGGCTGTCCTAATCAATGCATATATAGATTTATTGGATAGAAATTCTTCTCAGAAATCTGTAATCTTTCTACATATTATCAGTGACTTGAAATGAAAGATGGTAACCGACCATAGTATATACCTTTCAGACAGATGAGGAAAGTCATTTAAAAAAACCCTCTTTTGATTAGTCAGACATTTCATTCTTTATATGAAATACAAACACAGAGGCCAGAGTAATTAATCAGGAAGACTTTGACATCCCAGGGATAGGGGCTATCTAGATCATTCTCATCTCCGATTTTTTTTCCCCTGCAACAATTATTGCATTATCATTCTTGCTCTAAGTTGGCATTACTGTATGACCAAATTGCATGTGTCCTTTAGAAAAATATAAGTTAACAGGAACATCTTTTCTCAAATATTTCACCATCATAACCCAAGAACAGAGCAAAGTGCTTTCATCACAGCAGATGATACACAGCTGTAATGACATGTCAGCACAAGAATGTGAAAAATGCACCTAGTTTCAAAAGCAAAGCTTTGGAAATTATAAGGATTTTTAAAGACTTTCAGAAGTTGAAGTGCTTGAAATAAACAAGATGGTTAAAAATTACTTTATGAGCTTTTTCTCTGTAAATTGTTTTTTTCCTATTTTTTGGAAAAAAAATTTGTTTTGTTTTTTAGGCTTTGCAAGTCTTTCAAATATTTTGATAACTTGATATGCATTCCGAT